>BCLC01000013.1:271711-699269 GCA_001600855.1 Saitozyma sp. JCM 24511 | reverse complement strand
GGGGCGGGGGGCGAGGACGAGAAGTGACGATTAAGTGGATTGCGTTGGGTGCAATGCGGCGTCGTGCATCTCGTCCGTGGCGCGGTGGGTCACCTAGTTTGAGTCCAGTCGTCAGAGGTGTCGGTGTCGCTGTCGGTGTCGCTGTGGTGTCGGTCGGCGTCGGCATCGGCGTTGGCATCGATAACGGTGTCGAGTTGCAGCGTCCAAGCACCCAAATGCCGAAGAGCCGATCAACAGCGTGTTCACGTCCCAAAGAGACGAGCAGATCGCTACTCAGACCTGTTACAATCTTGAGAACTCGTACTCGTACAGTATAATCACATGCATAGACGTGGTGCCGCTGGTGATGAGATCTACTCGTACAACGAATCATGGAGGCGATTAGAATGCGTGTAGAGCGACAGGTCCCTGCCGCTGAGACCGGACAACAATGATGAAACCCAGGAAACCAACCAAACCCAATAACGGACCACGGACCCACGGACCAACGCCAACGCCCATTGGCCGACGCGGCACCACCCCTTCTCAGTCTGGACATCGCGTCCATGGCACTGGAGCATTCACCCACAGTCCTCCGGCCACCTCCCCAACCTCCAAATGCCGCGTACGACTTCCTCCTCGACACACCCCCACCCCCGCCTCTGCCGCGGGATTCCCTCCCCTCCGCGTATCGTCGGTCTCGAATCACAAGTACCGAGATACCAAGCCAGCCAATCCTCACCACTCTCCCACGTCACACCCCTCCAACCTCTCAAACCCCTGCTCCATCCGCACCGCCCGCCCCGCCCGCACCTCGCCTTCTGCACCCGGCACGTCGCCCACACCCCCCATCCTCCCCGCACCAATCATCACCGCTAGATGCACCACCGCCATCATCGCGCTCCACCTCGTATTTCCCGTGCGCAGATCGAGGAGCGCGATGAGGACGAGTAGGAGGACTAGCGCTGGGGCTAGGTCCGTCTTGGACAACTGCGGTTGGAGGGACATGATCTGTTGGGTCGTATCAGTAAACGTCTGCACCGGGTAACCAAGAGCATCGTCGCGGCGTGGCGCAAGTAGCTGAGGCCCAGGGTGAGAGCGAATGGCGAATGGGGTGCAGCGTTCTCGCCCAGTATAGAGGGACGGACGCAAAATCGCCTGGTCCAGAGTCGAGCCACGCACCTTAATGACAAAGATCATCCCCTTCAGATTCCCCCGTACGAACCGCGCAATGCCGATTCCTACCTCCCTCCACCGCGCCGCACCGTGGATCTCCCCCTCCATCTCCACCTGCGTGGGTGATACAGGAGGCTGTGCATCATTCCTCTCCTCCACGGGCGACGGAAGGGCGAGTATGGGTCTCACAGGGGAGCTCAAGCGCTGATCTTCTCTCCACGCAGGCTACAGAGTATATTAGCAACAGGTTGTGTCTCCGGACCCTCTACAAAGTTCTGCGGTAGGCGCAACCCGTTGGCACGCCCGCGCGCACGCGCCGAACTCACCGATCCGGGGACATTGCCATCCACGCTGGGACTCCGGCCTCGGAGATACCCCGCCGCATGCTCAAACGGCCTCGCGAACCGCGTGGCGAATGACCGGGCGGTGAAGCTCGATCTCCGCCGCATCGCTTCGAGGTGGGTTTCCTATGGGCACAATCAACACCGAACCCTTGTCCTTCCAGCCTTATGCGTGCTTCTCCGCTTTCGCTAAGCGGCCCGGCACGGCCAAGCCACACGCAAGAAGCAGTCTGAGATGTCACCACTCACCAAACCACGTATCGCCGTGCGCACTCGTTCCGCCGTTGGTCTCGCTTCGGGGTTCACGTTGACCAGCTTTGAAAGCAACAGCAGCAGATCCCGCGGAATGTGTCTTCTCTCACACGACTCGATGAGCTCCGGCGTCGGGATGAACCTGCGCGATGTCCCATATCTCAGCAAAGTGCTTCGTCAAGATGACAAGGAGACATACCCTGGATACCGTAATATCTCGGCGTGTAGCGCATCAAAGTCGTCGGTATCGCCGTATGGCAGGTGCAGGAAGAGAAGCTTGTGTAGGATCATCCCTGCGGATCCAGGTCAGGTGACTTCAGACTGAGCGCGAGCATGGAGGTATCGCACTGACCCAATGACCACATGTCGGCGTGTGAGTCGGAGGGACGGTACATCCCATGCGAGTCCGTGACGAGGGTTTCCGGCGCCTGCAAGACAGTCAGCAGTGGACCAATACGTCGTTCCGAGTTTCGGCCTCAGTCTCGGCGCACCATATATCTGCCGATAGTCAGCTTGGCCTAAGTAACAGCTGAGATAGAACCGCGGGCTCAGGCTCAACTCACTCCATTGTGCCCGTGTGGCCTGTCCGTTCGCGCTTCCCGCGTAGCATCTCTTCACTCGTCCCAAAGTCGGATATCATGGCCTTGGGGCTGGGCCGATCAGTCATCTTCCCTCGATGTGCGGATTCATCTCGATTCGATGCGGTGACCGCTCCCACTCACATGAGCTTGCCTTCCTCCCAGTGAAGGAGCACATTGGAGCATTTCAGATCGAGGTGTAGTATCGAGTTGGCGTGCTGAATGCAAAGCAAAGCATTAGCGAGGGGATTTCGGATATGTCCCAGATATTATCAGGCGCCAAGCACCCGGACCCACCAAGAATGCCAGGCCTTCGACAATATCACCAAAGAGACTGGTGACCTCTTCGAGATTCAGCAACAACACCCCCCTCGTCTCCTCCCTCTTTGCATTCGCGCCGCCCCTGCTCTGCCGTCTCTTCTTGAACGCCTTGATCCGCTCTTCCTTGGGGAGCTGCCCTATGGACTCGGCGTCGGCAATGTCCCCCGCAGAGAGGTCGGGGCGGGCGGGCTGCGTCGCGTGCGAGCGGGTGAGGAGGAATGTGTCGAGGTTGCCGGCGGTTGCGTACATCATCAGGACGTGAAGAGCGGTGATGGGTGGGCCGAAGCTGAGACGACGTCAGTCAATGCGTGAGCGCCAACGGAGGAGGTAGAGGTACGCGAAAAGAGATCTCCGAATATGAATTGAATCGTGACGTGGGATTACGCGCTGCACTCACTTGGAAAAGCGCGTCACGTCGATCCATGAGTGGTGGTAGGGTATAATATTGGGATGTCTCAGTGCCTCGAGGAGCCGCACCTCTCGGAGCATCTTGAAGAGATACTCCTTTGACGTTCCTACTGCGATCTTCTTGACTGCATAGGTACCTACGGGTACGCGAGACATATCAGCGAAGTCTGCTTCGGTGTGTTGGGGCGAGTTTCAAAGCTGCGCAAGGAAAACATCCGCTCACCGAGCACGTTCTCGCCGATAACATGCGTTGCGAGATACACGCTCCCTTCTGCGCCCATCCCTAGTCTGGCCTCCTCCCGGAAGTACCTCTCATAATACCCTTTTGCCGGCAGGTCCTCCGCCACCTCGTCCATCCCTCGTCCAGCACCCACACCCGACATGCCTGAATCCAGGCCGATCCCATTGGGCTCGGGCGTGGGACTCGCAAATCTCGGACGGGGACTAGGGGGTCTTGAGCCCTCATGAGCTCTCTCCAGGATCTGGAAGTATGGTGTGGATCCAATCTCGTCTGGCCCTATCATGTCGACGTCGGAAGTCGATGCCGCACCCGGCGCCCCTGGCGCAAATGAGTATGCGGTCCCGCCGCCGGTGCCAGGAGTGGGCGTGGTGGATAGAGAAGGAGGAATGGGTCGAGAGCAGTGAGGACATGTGCGCCAGTGTGGGAGGGTGGTGGTGACCGGACTGGGGGAGGGTGAGGAGTTTCGGAAAGGAAGGAGCAGAGGAGGGCGGGATGATGGCCCCGGGATCGGGCTGGGTGCGGCTGGAGGGTGGGGCTGGACGGAAAGGGCGTGCGACGGGGGATGGTACAGGATGAGCTGGTTGGATGTTTGCCTGAATACGATATCAGCCATGCACCATTCCGGGGTTACGGCAAGCGGGGAGCCGTCGTGCCATCGTCAGGAGCAAATGGTGCGGTGGGAAGGCGAGGTGAGGCGAGGTGAGGCGAGGCAAGGTAAGACGCACCCAATGGGACGCCAGGCGTGCTCCGGGAAAGGGACGGCCTCGTCCATCGCGATCGATGCAAGCGGCTCGACGCTGCTTCGAAGCAGGACGCCCTCGCTGTGGTATGTGATGCTGAAGATGGAGATGGAGATGGCGATGGAGATGGAAAGTGTCGCGGCGAGGAGGCGCGGAATGAATCCGGGGACCCATTCAACAGCTGTAACTTTCCCACGGTCACCAAGACATCCCCGGTCACCGCCAGGTCCGTCACCCACACCCAGGCAGGCGAGTTGATCCATCCACTCCGCTTCATACCTCGACCATCACCACCTTCGTCCAGCAGTCACTCTCTTACACCGCAGCGTCCAGATACCCGAGCCCGAGAGCACTCGAAGGGGCTCCCTCTTGCATTTTCCCGTTCCACACACCCCGCCAGAGCTGCATCGCAGCGAACTTCAGCGCCAGCGCGGTCGCACCGCCCCGCATTCACAACCTACTCGTTGCCCTCCCGGTGGTCCTGTAGGCTTAGGCAACCACCAACCCCCATCCTCATCTTCCCTACTCCTACCGTCCCATTCGCCTGATTGCCTCTCCGACCCGTTCACACGACACCCGCACCATGGCGTCCTTCTTCAATTTCGCCGCGTCGCCGGTCGAGCTCGAGATCAAGCTCGCGGGGGAGGACGACCGGCGCCAAGTCGAGGTCAAGGGGGAGAAGGACCAGAAGGTCATGTGTCCGGTATACTACGATGGGGAGAGTGTGACGGGGCAGGTGAACGTGCGGGTGAAGGATGGGAAGAAGTTCAGTCATGAGGGGATCCGCATTGAGCTCATCGGGTCAATAGGTGCGTAGCGTATAGCCCTTGGTTCCGAAAGTCTCCTCATCGCTATCACACTTGCACGTCTGTCCTCGGTATCAGGGCCTCTGCCCGACCCATCCAGCTATAGCCTCCCTGTCCCTAGCTTCACTTCTCATTTCTCATTCGAGATCGCTGATTCGCCGCGCCGCGGATCTGGATTGAATCCCCCGCTCACACTCCCTTCCACTCTGCAGAGCTGTTCTACGACCGAGGAAACCACTACGAGTTCGTCTCCCTCTCGCAGGAGCTGGCGGGACCAGGGGAGATGCGCCAGGCCCAGACCTTTGATTTCACATTCAAGAACGTCGAGAAGCAGTACGAGAGCTACTCGGGCATCAACGTGCGATTACGGTGAGTCGCCGCGACTCGATGCCTGGCGTCCTTCGCTCGTTGTCATCAACGACGGTTGCTCAAGCGAACCCTCTCGCGAAACAACGGCCTACTACCTTCACGGCACTGTCTCATCAACGCTTACTGCCACTGTCCCATCACCCCTTCCTGTCACTGTCCCATCACCCCTTCCTGCCACTATCCGTGACACCGCAGACGAGCACCCTCGACACGCAAGTGCTGACTACCGCGTAGATACTACCTCCGCGTCTCCCTCGGCCGCGCCATCAAGGAGCGAGAACTATGGGTCCACTCGTACCGCATGCCCCCAGACTCCAACACCAGCATCAAGATGGAGGTGGGCATCGAGGACTGCCTGCACATAGAGTTCGAGTACAACAAGGCGAAGTGAGTGGCGAGCGAGCGGGGCGAGAGGTCTGCGGGCGCATCCGGCTGTGGGCGAAGGGGATGGACGCTGACGGGGTTTCCCTCTTCGCTCTGCATGACTTTGTCACTCCTGGCGACTCCACTCCGCTCTTTGCACTGTTTCGACGCACCCCCGACTCGATGATTAAAATGCCACCGTCACAATCCATCTCTCGACCCTCAACGCCGACGTTGTCATCACACTTCCGCTCGTTTTATACGCCTTCACATGGTTACATGGCCATCCACCGCCGTTCCTTCTCCGTGACGCCTTCCGCGCTGGCACAATTACCTCAACCCTGCCTGCTCCTCTCCTTACATCCGCTCTCGACTCCCCCCCCCCTCCCCTCCTCCCCCCCTCTCCCTCCTTCACGCCGCAGATACCACCTCAAAGATGTCATCGTTGGCAAGATCTACTTCCTCCTCGTCCGGATCAAGATCAAGCACATGGAACTCTCCATCATACGTCGGGAAACCACCGGGTCCGCGCCGAACCAGTACAACGAGTCCGAGACCATCACCAAGTTCGAGATCATGGACGGCGCCCCCGTCAGGGGGGAGACCATCCCCATCCGTCTCTTCCTGGGCGGGTTCGAACTCACCCCAACGTTCAGAGACGTCAACAAGAAGTTCAGCACGAGGTATTACCTCAACTTGGTACTCATCGACGAGGAGAATCGGAGGTACTTCAAACAGCAAGAAATCACTGTCTATCGTATCCCGTGAGTCGGAGCGGTGCGGTGTAACTTCCGGTTGCCAGTTTCCCAGTCACTCAATTTCCAGTTCCCCATTTGCCCCGTTGCAGATGAAGCATGATCGTGGGGTGTCGCGGTTAGCTGACACGGATAACAGGGAGAACTGATGCGGTGAAGGAGAGAAGCGAACGATAGGAAACGGAAATACCCAGTTGTATGATATCCTAGCACAGGCTTATGACCCTTATTCCTGGGATGAATGCGAAGCATGTCACGATGATGAGATACGCGCGATGTACACGCGCGAAGTCCGCGGCAGAAGCGCAGCGGTACCGGTGGCACCGATGAACTTGATCAGGCGGACCGCGACCCATGTCATGTGGACGGCAGTGGCCGGACGACGTTCAGTTACACGCAAATAGGACGTTGGGTCGCACGTACGCAGGGCAACTCAGCAGTCGAGGGGATGGGCAATCGTCACAATGCATGATATACTGTCTCTGCTCTTCGCTCCGACATTGGATCTACGCCACCCCGGTCGCCTGGATTCATCAGCAAGAGCGACTCGGCCATCCTCAAGAAGAATTCGCGTCACCCACCTTCTCATATAGGCTCTTGACGACATCTCCCATTTGCTTGAGCGTGTCGAGCGAGGTGTTGTACATTGGCTGTATTCCGATGAGCGCGGGTTCTCGAGAGTCCGTGTGAGCCCCCGAGGGCTTCCGATCAATACGCAAGAATCCTCGCACCCGTGGCCGGTGGGAATCGTTGCAGCGGAATATCAAATGGCACTTACGTCCTCTTGGGGTTCATCGTACACCTCGAGAGTCCCCACACTCTCGTTCAACACTCCGTAAAACACCTGATCGAGAATCATCTGGCTCAACCTGGCGTGAAGCATCAGCACCAGCACCTGCACCTGCACCAGCACCAGCACCAGCACCAGCACCACCGTTGAAGCCAAGGGATCACCACCGATATCGCTGAAGAAGAGTACCGCTAGACTCACTTCTCCTCGACAACCTGGAGGGACTGGCCGACCTCTTGTGCGATCCAGCTGAGCTCGACCGACGAGTACGGCTCGATCACGCGCACGAGGTTCTGCTCGAGGAGCGTGTCGTACAGGAGCGAGAGGTGGGAGCGGATCAATGGGTCTTGTTGGAGCTCTGCGGGGTGGCGTGTCAGCATGGCATGGGAACAGAGACAATGATAGGCAGATTGATGCCGCGGAGCGAGGATCGTCAATTTGATGCGGGTAACGTGGGACGGGAAAGCACTTACGCTCGGTATAGTCTTTCAAGGCCGTTTTGAACATTTCCAGACTGCGCTCCTTCAACGCCGTTGCAGTAGCTCTCATCGCATCGAGGTCTTTGCCGAGGTGAGGCGCCGCGGACTTGAGCAACAAGAGTGGTGCGAGATCATCAGGCTGGTCGCGAGTCAGCGAGGCGAGGACGACCGGCAGACGCGCAGAGCGACGGCGATGTTGCGGTGTTGCGGTGTCCGACTCCCATACGCAGCGGCGTCAGCACTCACCAGACTCAGCATGATCTTGCAGAGAAGCATGTACTTGAGCGCCTTGAGCGCCCTCGGATCCCGGTCATCTGCCTGTGCGAAGCCCTCAAACGCCTCGAAGAAGTACGAGTACGCCGTCTTGTAGTCCTTGTCGTCGGCGTTGACTGCGCCGGACTGCAGGTCGAGGGAGGCCTGGAGGAGTGGGGGGCAGTAGATCGAATTTGCGGTGGTTCGTGCGGACGTGAGAGCGGCCTGGGCGAGGCGTGAGCTTCAGCAAGTACTTTGGGTGGAGGACAAGGAGCAATCGGCAGAATGGACTTGGTTGTCTGGAGTCGGACCGCTCACCTTTGCCCGGGGGAGGTTCTGGATCGCATGAGCCGCGCGCGACTCGAGGAGGAACACCTCGGTGAGGATGATCTTGTCGTCGAGCTGCTTGAGCTCTTTCAACAGGTTCTCAGTCATGGTGAGGGCGATTCTGTGGTTGCCGGCGTCTATTTGTCTGATCATGTGCGTCAGCACGGCGACAACACTCCTCAAGGCGGTTCCGGTGCCACTCGACCGGAAATGAAAGAGAGGGCGTCAAGGGTATCAAACGGATCATGGGAATGAACCACCAGTCGTCTCATACACTTACAGTCCGACCAGCTTGATCTCAAGACTCTGTCGTAGGAAGACCCGCTTCTCCGACTTTGCCCACTCGACATTCTCCTCCGTGACCTTCATCTGCAGTTCTCTCGCCTCGGGAGGGAAGTAGTCGATCAGTGTCCGGACTGAAGCGGGGAAGGAAAAGGAAGCACGTTAGCGAACGCAAACTGCATGTTGGGAAGCTGGATCGATGCCGAAGCGAGGCTTGTGATGCAGACGCAGACACACTCAGCTTGGCCGTCTTGGCCTTTGCGATTTGCGCCATGAATGTCCGAGAGTCAGTCACGAGCTGTGCGAGCTCCTTGGACTTTCTGATTTCCCATCAGCCACTATGCTACCATCGGACCAATCAATGGCTCGTCGCTCGTCGCTCATCGCTCATCGGAGGCAACGGCTGGCGCGAGTAGTGACCACTAACTTGTGATCCCGATAGAGCGCTCCAAGCTTGATCAGCGCCTGCTCCTGGTCCCGCAGTCCATCCTCGTCCACTGCGCCACATCAGCGACAATGCTCGTTCACAGCGATCCATCCCCCGCAGAGATACCGCCATATGGGAGGTCGGCTTGCTCGCTTACCTGCTTTGCGGGAGAGAATGCCACGGTAGAGATCCTCCGCCTTTGCGGGGTCGGACGAGGCGAGCGACGACGCCGTCTCGAGGTCTTGAGACGTGGAGGCTTGGGGAGGTGGGAGTGCCATGCTGGGCTGTGTCCTGGGTATTGAATGGAGAGACAGTTGAAGGGAAGAGTGATTGTGAGGTTGGTGATGGATGCATCCATCGAGGACGCGCGAGCGAGCGACGAGGACTAGGCGGACGGGATCAAATTGGCGACAGCGGCGTGGAGTCTCCGCATGGTTGGATTGGTGTGGCCCGGTCCACTCGAGCATCTTCTTTGCCGCCTCGATCCAACTCTTCTCACTGGCAGACAACAAGCAGCGTGTCACTGGCATCGGTCAGCTCATACCACCCCCCCTCTCGACACATCAGGGAACCATTCGTCAGCATGTCGTCCGAACCACCCACGAACCTGCCATTGCCCCAGTTCTACGCCCGCACACTCACCTCCCTCCTGCCCCTGTTCAACGATGTCCTCTCGCCTTCCTCTCCGGGCGCACAGGACCTCCTCCGCACGGCACTGGACGAGCTGTACCTCATAGCGAGGATGATCGTCTCGCTGGGGGTCTTCTCGGAGAATGAGAGCGCGGAAGAACTGGGAGACGGGGAGTTGGTGTTCATGACCCTCGGTTGGGTGATTGGGGAGGCGGAGGCCAAGGCTGGGCTGGGCGGGATGGAGGATCGTAAAGGCGCTTTGCAGCGGAGCGATGTGAGTCGAGTCGAGTCTCATCCTCAGTCCACCTCGAGTCCATAGATCTGTAATTCAGGGTACGGCCCCGCACCTCGTTGCTCTGTCCCGGTTGCTATTGGCGTAACGTGTAATTCGCAAGCTGACAGCGCAGACCGCATTGCAACAGTTTCTAGCTCTGATTCGATCGTACAAGGTCCTGTCATCAGAAGAAGAGGCCGAGAGCTCGAACATGGCGGACCAGGGGTCTGCTCCGCGCGACCCGGCGAAACGACGCGAAGCGAAGATCAGGCAGTACAAGCGTGAGAAGGAGCTCCGTGATCGCATCGCCGTGAGTCGGTCAGGCGCCGCGTTGTCGTTCTCCGCCTTCCAGTCAGGTCGCTATTCCCCCGAAGTGGGTGACTTACTCGCGCAGTCTCTGGCACCGGATCACCCCCCCGCCTCGTCTTCGCCGATCACTTTCATCCTCTCCCTCTTGCCATCATCTTCCCGCCCCGCATTAGTTTCTCTTTCCGTCGGCACCGGCACCACCTCCGGTCCCGTCGCATCCGACGAAGACGCTCCGCACAAGCGTGAACTCGCTCTCCTCCTACTTCGTCTACTCCACACGTTGGCCCTCTCCACACTATCCTCGACTGCCATGGAGCTGTCTCTCCTCGCCGAGGCGCCGTCGAGACCCGCCGAGTCATCCGAGGCACGGGACAACCGGACAGATCGTCGAGAAGAGGACGATCAGACTTGGCGACTGGAACGGCAGCCGGGCAACTACAAGCCCCGCGAGTTGATTTCTGGCGGAGGAAGAGTGCTTAGGCCATTCACGATCATGCCCAGCACTACTTCGATGAGCGATAGAGAAAGATTACGGAGCGAGGTGTTCAGGTCCAGTCACCGATTGCCGTCCATGACGATCGATGAGTATCTCGAAGAGGAGAAGAGAAGAGGGAACATCATCACCGGGGGAGGGTAAGTCGTGCCCACCCGGAATGTCATCCAACGACGCTCGGAGTATGCTGACGATCGAGCAGACAGGCGTCGTATGATAAGCTGACGGAGAGCGAGCTGCTCGAGCTGGCAACGGAGGATGACGGGACGATGGCCGCGGAGGCGGCGGACGAGAAGCAGCGGAGGAAGCAAGAGGATTGGGCGGTCTACACCGAGGCGAATCAGAAGGGCGCGGGCAACACGCTCAACCGAGGGTAGCGCTGCGCAGGGAGCCTTTGGATCATTTCTCGTACATCTTCAAGAGGCATTTGCATACTTTGTCTGACTAGTACAAGTACTTGATGGCAGGTAGATGGTCGCTAACCTTCTTGGATCGCTCACTTGCTCTACTTGTCTGACATCACCCGGAGGGCGTGCGCCGAGTCGAGGTACACCCGCACTCGCTTGACCTTGGGTTTGGCCCCCTGAGTGTCGAACTCACAGACCCAGCAGTGTCTGTACGACCAACGCATCAGCGATCCGTCGTCACCGTCGGACCTCGGTGACGGGCCGTGGCCGTGTACCAGTGGCTGAATCCATGTCATTCGCCGCACTCACGTGTTGTCGTACACTTTGCCGGATTTGGTCTTGCCGTGAGAACGAATCTCGATGACTGCGCTGGGCGTGTTGTTCGCCGACTTGCCTACGAAGACGTTCCTCATCTCGTACTCCGGCTGGCTTGTCAGGGCATCCAACATGCGTTGAACGCTGGCTTTCATCCCGGCTTTCTGCGTCTCTCAGCGCGTGACAGCGCGGGTGGAATAGTTCAGGTCAAGTGAAGGGGTGCGAGGAGGAGGAACAGGGTACGGTGGTTTGACGTGGTCCACGTCAACTAACGTCCTTAGGCCCTGATCCGGGAAGACTGGCCGCGTCGGGATTCGGGTTGACCATGGTGAATTCGGTGTCGTCGGGCATGCTCTGCGTGAGGCCGAGGATGCCACTCGCCTTCAACGGCGCGAGGAGCTCGTCGATGAAGACGTGGTCGACGGACATGTTGAGATGGGTTGTGTGGCGGTGTGGGACTGGGCTGTGCTGGTGGTGCAGTCGGTCGAGCTTCGGCTCGAGGTACCGTGAGGATGTGAGGATGTGAGGACGAGAGGATGTGGGGATGGGGGATGTGAGTGAGCACTGACAGGCCGTCCGGCAGGTTAATATATGGCGTGAACGACCCCAGCCGTTCGCATGCTCTCACGAGTGAACGAGGCGGGACGGGGAACAGGACCGGCTCGCACCCGATGGACGCCACTGACTTGAGCTCGTGATGTCTCGACAATGCAACCGGTATGCACCTGGCACCTGCACACGGGTCCGCGGGGCGTGCCAGGAACTGATACAAGTACGTGCACTGTACGAGTACTCGTTCCCATTGCGAAGATCAGAAATAGTACACCACGTACTGGTGAGAAAAGAGCAAAGACTGAGCCGGATGTTCCGGATCACATGGGACGTCGTACAGTACGAGTACAGGTACACGTACTCGAACTGGACTCATGCCTCGAACAGATTCACTGGAGTCTGAAGACCCGCGGGTGATCGTATCTGCGAGCAGGCTTCATATGCAACAAGTTTGCGACGAGCTGCAATACCGACGCTACGAGATCTCGTTCGCTTTCATGGTCTCCGCCAACAGGGCAGAGTCCATGTACTGCCTCGTCCTGATGATCTTGGGCTTCTCGCCTTCCTTCTCGTACTCCACGACCCAGCAGTGGCTGCACGCGGTGCATCAGTCCGCTGCTCATTCAACTCGTCGTTCGGGCCATGCGGGTCGAAGACTTCAAGTCCTTGTGGCCCGGGAAGGCAGGAGTTCTGAGTGCCACGTACAAGTTCTCGAAATCCTTGCCCTTCTTTGTAGTCGCCCTTGCGATCATCTCGAGCACGACCGTGTTCTTCTCGGGGAGGACAAGCAGGTTGGTGATCTCGTAGCGCTGAGGAGCGGTGAAGCAGTTGTTGGACCTCCCGATCGATGTTGCGGGGTCGTGAGTGGCTTTCTAATTGCAACTTTCAGCCTGGGTGCGGTGCGGTGCGGTGCGGTGCGGTGCCAAGGGTACGGGTTGGTTTGGCATACGATCAGCCCCGTGGGCCTTGGTATTCCGGCCGCCGTTGGGCAGCCGGTACCGCGACAGATTTCATAGATGATGAGCCACTCACATCGTACTTCCCGGAGATGGGCAACGCCTTGGACGAAGGGCTGACCACTGTCCACACCGAGTCATCGGCGGTATGAGCAAACACGGCCGGGACACCGCCCGTCTCCAGCGACTTGACGAGCGTCTCGCGGGCCCATGACTCGGTGAGCGGCATGACGGTGAACGATGAAGTAACGGCTCGAAGTAGGAGAGGTGTGTACGGGAGCTGAGTGTCACGCTTGCGCTTTGATGAAGCTCGAGCGGGGTCATCCTGTCTCGCTTTATACGTTTCCCAACTGCGCAGGGAAGCTCCAGCAGGCTCCAGCCACGTTCACGTCCCACCGCTTCGTCTGGCATGTCTCCTCACCGCGCTTTTCGTGAACAGCGTCGGTCACCGAATCCCGCATCGCGAACACGAAACGCCCATTTCGTTGGATGTTGCGTCCCAGCGGTGTTCGGCACCCGGAGCTCTGGGTCATCTGATCTTTATGGGATCTGCTGAGGCACCCGAAGAGCCGCCTCGTTCGGCTGCGACAAAGGGGCAGGCAGTGGATTGCGAGATTTCTTTTATGCGAGGGGCGCAGTGCGCCCAAGTCGGAGCGCCACGAGAAGCAGAGCTTGAGCTTAGAAGTAACCACGGCCTGCGGACACTCGAGCGCAGCGAGCGGGGATGTTTTGCCGATGCCCGCGCAAGTGGTCTCGCCGTATCATTCTGCCGGCCTCGAGGGCCGTACAATTGCGCTAGTGTTTCACGTTTTCTGGCATGGCCTGAAGTGTGTTGCGGCTGACAATCCTTTGATCGTCCGAGGAGGAGGTGGATCCGCGCGACACGTCGCGGGTGACATCCTCCTTTGCCGGTATCGAGGAATGGGTTGACAGACCTTTCACAAGACATCCACGGTATGCACGAGCTTGCCGGACCTGCGACTGGGTCCGACCATACTTATACATAGGAGGATGGACCGATCTGAAGGTCTTGAGTCCCTCCTTGTCGTCCGCGCGATACTGAAGCGAATCACCGCTCTCGTGCCGACATGACAGCCGTACTGACTCGCATGCCCGTCACCCCTCGTACCCCCGTCGACCTCCTCGCCGCGCTGGCGCTCTCCCCCTGTGTGGCACCATCATCGCCTCTGGCTGTGCCCAACGTCCAGCTCCTGTACCCCGAGACGCACGCAGAGGGACCCGTATCACACGAGCAGCCGCCTGCAATCGTTCCCGTAGTGCGGCACAGAGCGCTGGCACCAAACGAAGTCCGCCAATTGACCTTGCTCCTCACCCAGCATTTCTTCCCCGTGCGGAGCTCCCCAAAGGGGATGATGCGCGAGTCGATCGCCCTGGCCGAGAAGCTGCACGAGGCCGGAATCAGGTGGGACGCGCGGCGGAGAGTGATGGGCATGCATCTCCGGGGTATATGGGAGGAGGCGCATGGGCTGGGGAAGGGCACGAGTGGGCATGCCGCGATGGAGTGAGTAGACCGCGCTGATCCGTCGCCATGAGGTGGGAGGGAAGGAGGAGGGTCAGAGCTAACGAAGGCAGTCTGTATGTGCGGGGAAGCTTCCTCAGTATCACAGAGAGCCCGCACCCCTTGGACGCGATGTGGGTGACTCATCGTGCTCATTCGCTCACGGATCGCCGCGTCATTTCTGTTGGTCAAGTCGCTGATGTAGACTTCTCTCCTTACCCGCGATGACCAGGCCAATCCCCATCGAGGTTCACCACGGCGCCTTCACGGCGCTGCCCAAACTCACTCTGCAGGCCGGTCTCGCTCAAAGCATCATGCCCGGTACGCTGGGGCACTTCCACCCCAATCAGGACCTCAGGGCGGCCCCAGCGGCTCCAGACGACTTTCGACCACCGCCTACTGGAGCGCTATCGCCCAAGCGTGTCGAAGCACCCGCCACGACGCGGCAGAATCGGGCCAAGGGAAGATGGAGGGAGCGCAAGAAAGCGGGTCTCACAGTCCGGGTCGACGGGTAGGTCCGGATTTCGTCTCGTCTTCACCTCGTGGTCCAGTGGTCAACGCGCATGAGAGGCCAGGTACATCCGCTGAACGTATCAAGCCACCGGACTAGGTCTCACGGCGCTCTCAAGACACCCCGCTCGGCTGCCTCATCTAGGGCTCTGAAGCCAGCGCTGAAGCGAGGCACAGCCAAACGCGGTCTCGAGTCGGTCAAGACGTTTCAGACGCTGAGTGACCTGGGGGCAGGCTGGGCAAGGGGTGTGCGTCACCCGCTGAGAGGGAAGGGAGGGGCGCACACGGCGAGGAGAGTGAGCTTTGGGGGGCTAGAGATGAGGTGAACAAGACTGTTGGCCCGCATGTAATACAGTACCACTACTGCACCTCACCTCCGCCTCAGCCCTCTTTTGGGCTAAACTTTAATCGGCCTCCCTTTTAAGCACACAAGGCAACGGCAGCCGAGACCGACTTTTTGACCTGTGGTCGAATCGTTGAAATCTCCTCGCTCTTGAACATTCACACACTCAAGGCGACGCGACGCAGTAGCTCTCGGCAGCACATCCACATCCAGCCACCGGGCATTCGTCTGGCCAGGACACGGCCGGAACCCCAGCTGCCCCCCTACCTGCAGCTGGTTACCCGTCAAACCTGGGGTCGAGGCTCGACCTGCAGCATGAAGTCTCTCATCAGACTTCGACAGATAGCGCTGCAGCATGGCCTCTCTAGACCATCGTGAGTATCCAAGCAACCCAGACAGTGAAATAGACCCTCTGACGACCGGCCCAGCCCTCTGATCCGCTCCGCCTCCTCGTCGAGCTCACTGTATCCAAACAATCCCCTGACACTGCTACCCACTGCCAACCTCCTGTCCGAGGCACCCGCTTTCGCGTCTTCCAGCTCCTCGCATAACCCAGGCGGGCCACCACTCTCCCTGTCGGATCGATCTCTGCGACAGCTACCTCGACACATCTCCTCAGATGCATCGGCCTCTGCCGAAACCCACGGCTTCTTCACGCCCTCCCCTCGTCCTTCCTCATCATTCGCTCCGACCGCTCTCCTTTCCTCTCTTCCTGCATCCGAAGCTCGAATCAACGGAGACGAAGCCATCAAGCGGCTGCGGGATATTGTACAGCAGCCCAAAGCCTCGCGCACCGACAGCATCGCCAAGCAGAACTGGCACTTTTATCGCTCGCTTCCGCTCACCACCCGACGATCACTTCCTGCAGATGTCCTCCAACGGATGTTGCGAGCGGTAGTCCCCGCGGAACAAGGTCTGCCTTCCATCTCGGCAGTACGATCCTTATCTCCCGGTACACACGGCGAGTTCAATCGGGCGTTCAAGCAGAAATGGCAACGACGGTTACAGACCGTCATGTCCGACATGATCCACTCGTCGTCCACGGTCGAGGCCCACGGAGCGACCATGGAGCTTCCTACGCTGAAGGACTTCAGCTTTGTGCTTGGGCGGCTTGGACGAGTGGGGATGTGGAGGCATTGCGAGGCGATATCTCGGGAAAT
Organism: Saitozyma sp. JCM 24511; assembly: GCA_001600855.1. NCBI lineage: Eukaryota > Fungi > Basidiomycota > Tremellomycetes > Tremellales > Trimorphomycetaceae > Saitozyma > Saitozyma sp. JCM 24511. Next base: position 682,915 of record BCLC01000013.1, on the reverse strand, counting down.
GGAGGCGAGGGGTATGGCCATGGACGAGCAGGTCATGGCGAAACGGGTGTGGGCGATGGCGCGCGCGCTAGAGATCCCTCGGTCGAGATACAGCCCGAAACCGGACGGCAAACCGATCGCGGACGCGTTATGGGGAGTCTTGGCGCAGATCGAAAAGTCGGACATCCAGACGAGTCACCTGCTCGTCAACAACATCATCATCACCGTCGGACTACTGCAGCGACATTTCAGCAGCGAGCAGAGACGTTCCGAGAGCTTGGGCAACGACACGTTCAAGGCCAGGCTCGACGATCTCATGGACGAGGTGCTCACCAAGATGTGCGGCGTCGACTTGCAATACTTCACTCTCGCCCTTCCATCGGCTTCGGCCTCGAACACGAGTGGCGTGGGGCGGCCCCAACTCTCGTCACACGCGCTGAGGGCGGTGCTGTATCACGCGCTGATGACCGGAGGCGTCTACCGTATGCTGTCGGCATTTGAGACTCTCGTAGAGCGCTCGCCGCAGCAAGAGCAGGCGGAAGGCGAGGCGAGGCACGGCGGCGCCGTGGTGGACCAAGAAGATGATACGGAAAGCTGGCCCACTCTGAGCGAGATGGAGGCGATGGAACGCGAGGAGCGGCAAAGCAGGGGCATCTTCGGAAGAGTCAAGGCCCAGGGTGAGTCGGTAGTTGAACGTCTGTCAATTGAGCCATGGACAAGCTGATGGATGGAGTAGAGGTGATACGCGACGAGTCGACTTTGGGTCCATCTACGACCGCGGCCGCTGGAGGGATCGACCTTGTCACAGGCCCAAATACTACTGTGGCCGAGACAGTGGGCGATGATACCGGTGCTGCCGAGGTCCGGACCTTCAACCACTACTTACCGCCCCTTCAATCGCCTCTTGCCGCCACCGCTCCGCCTTCGCCTCTACCTGCGTCTGCACTACAGGACAATCTGCATGCTCTTCCCGAGACCTATCGCATCCTCGAGAAAGGCGCCATCCAATCACTCATCCTGGCTGCTTGTGACGCTGGGAACCTTCCTCTCGCGCTGCACATTCTGCGATCAGCCATGCGGATCACCGCCGAGGTCCGCCACGCCTGGCTCGGTCGTCTCCTCGCTCGAGCGAACCAGGACCTTTCCGATGCACCTCCCGCCCTGACGTCCGCGGGGCCTCTTACGCCCTCGCGAGACCCATCGCCACGGCTGGGGTTGGAGGCGGAGTGGTTCGCCCGCGTCCACACGCTCACGAACAAGGTGTGGCCTCACGGGCGAACGGCTGACAAGAACGTTCTCCTCCCGCGATTCTGGTCGATCCTCGAAGACGCGGCTCGTCAGATCAAGGACGAGCAAGATATCCTGCAGCTCCCCTTGGCCCAACGAGCCTGGACTAGCAACCCGTCTTCAATCCCCACCAACGACGTCTCAGCGCCAGATGCCATCGCCGGAATCGAGATCGACATCGACATCGAATCAGCCGCAGACAGCACCGCCGAAGACAAGATCCCCTGCCTTGCAAATGTCTTTGACCTCTCCTCCACCGCCGCCTCGCTCGACTCGACACTCGCCAGCATCGAGCAGATCCGCTCGACGTCCATCGCTCGTCGACAGAGAGAGGTTCTCAACAAGCAACGCAGGACAGCGGCATGGCGGATGAGGCACGGGGAGAAGCTGCAGACCATCGCAGCTGATAAGGCCGCGAGCGCTTTGGGTGTCGTGGATAGGAGAGGAGCCAGGCGGAGAACGGTCAAGGTGGAGGGGATGGAGGAGGCGACACGCCTGGCTATGATGCGGAAATCGAAGCTGATTGAGGATGAGAGGACTTCTTTGTGGTGTGCCAAGAGGGAGGTAGACCCGATCTGCATGGACGGCTAATAGAGAGCGGAATCAACCACGCCTCAAGATGATCACGTGATATGTAATTGTGCTCATCTGATGAACCTCCTCGTTTGCATCATCTAACAGCTCCGGACAACACTTCAGTCTCCAGTGCACTTCATGGAACGCTATCAACCATACACGAATCCCAAGTGGGACTCCCCTGCGGTGCCGGTCTCTCAATCGACTGTCCCTCAGTCCCACTCGAAACCGGCCTCCGCTTGCGACAGTGGAAAGCCACCTTGCGGAGACTTGGATTCCAGCTCCGACCATGAAGCCGCAGGCCGGAGGGAGGCGCTGAGCGGTGGGTATGGAGACGGAGTCGAAAGGTGGCGAGCGGATAAGGCAGGTCCTGTGAAGGCTGCATGTCTGAGCTGCCGTTCCAAGAAGGCCAAATGTGACGGTGCGCAGCCTGTCTGCGGCCAGGTACGTTGAGAGCACGTCTGGTACTTGATTATGCTTAGTAGCCTCCCTGCAGTGTAGGAAGAAGGGTCTCGAGTGCGTGTTCGTCAAGAGCCGGCGCGGAGGTGCTCGAAGGAAACGAGAAGGTTGGTTCAAAGCACCTGCTACCGCTGCCGTTATGCTCATAAAGGCAGTGCCCCCTCCCTCGGCACTCCAGGAATTTATTCTCAAATTGGATGCGCTCTTATCTGTGCATGATCCCACTCTCACGGCTGAAAAGTGGGATGAAATGGAAGAAACGACCAACATCGTCCAGACCTTCAAATCCCGAGATGAGGTGTGAGTCTTGACCAATACGGGTCGGGCCTGCGATCCTTGTAAGCCGGCTCACTATTCTTAGCCTGGACGCCTATTACAACGAAGTCCACCCTTTCCTTCCAGTAATGCCGCCTCGTTCATTCTCGAACGAAGTCATGTCTATCCTGCCGCTCGAGTCGCCCTTCCTTTTGGCGGCACAGACTATACTGGTCCTTGTTCCGCATCCCAACGATCCAAATCCTGGATCCGCGAAGTCGAAACGCTTGCGATTTGCGGCATCCGCCCGCCTTGGCCAGCAGACCATGGACCTTGTGGAGCGCATCCTTATGCGGCAATCGACGCTTGAGTGTGTGCAGGCGCTTGCCATGCTTTCGATGTGGGAATGGGGGAACGCCGGAAACCTTGAGAAGAACCGGGCCAGAGCAGGACAGGCGGTCCAGGTGGCAATGGAGCTAGGCTTGCACGAGATGGACCAGGAAGTGTCCGGCATGGCGGTAGAGGGAGTCGACTGGGAGCGGGACATGGCAAGACGAACGTGGTGGGTCATCTATGCCACACAAATCACGGCGGCCGTTGTCTCTGGCAATGATCCAGTGATTGGGCCGGATGACACCCGAATACAAGTCAATTTTCCGGTCTGCTCGCTCGAGGATCGCGCATGGCCAAACTGGATCAATACGCTGCGGCACTGCTGTCGCAGTTTTGCGCTCGTGAATTCGGTATATTATTCTCGGCATTCGCAGCCAGCCTCGACATCGTGGGGATCTCCTGGAGCGGGCGAGTTGGGTTTGTCATTGGACGAGCAACGCAGCAAGATCGTCCAGGTCGACCGAGAGGTCATGGAGTTCATGAAACTCGCGGAGATTTCATCGGTGATCGAATTGGTGCCCGGCGGAGAGGAAGAGGTCGTTCGTAATCAACAGCTCTCCGCTCGACTCGGCCTCGCCGTCACTCACATTCATATCCACCGCCAACAAGCCTTTCCGGAGGTGTCTCTGTTCAGCAAGAAGATTTGCGGTCTTCCTCAGGCTCTCGATCGTTCGCAATTGGTCATGCCAGGACTCGATGACGTGGCGGTACCCCGGGCACTCTCCGAGGATTTCCTGTACCACGAGACGTCAGCCGACCAACGAATGAATTGGATCGCCGAACCCAACGCATCTCATCCCGGTGATCCCCAAATCAACCCGAATCTTGGCCTCCAGTCCGACACCTCCGGCCCTCACAGCCTGGATGAGACTTTCCAGCAGCCAAGCGAGTATCTCGAGGCGTTTCCCCCGCCCTGGTTTACGCAGGACGGAGGCGCAGCGGCGCTGTGGCGGCCCACAGAGGTGGAACCACATCATCATCCCGCTTTGACCGCTACCATCGTTCCAATCAGCCCTTCAGACGCAGGCCGCCGAGCCTCGGACGGACAGAGCCGGCAGGACTCAGTGGTACCACTGAGTCCCGGCCAATATGGGTCATCAGCAAGGCCTCGATCGTCTGTACTTCACAAGGCGTGGGGAGTGGACGCCAACGATAAGGCACCCACTCTACCCGAATCGGACTTTCCACAGATCTTTCCACCTGGCCTCAGCCTCGCACGATGTGCGACCGCGGCGCACACCATTGTTCGTTTGGAGGTTCTCCATCGCAGTGCGGTCATCGCTCTGTGGAAAGGACCGTGAGTAATTGTCACTTCTGCCCCCGGCCGTCCGCTCACAGCTATTGTAGGCCAAAATGGCTGCCATTCTGCGCATGCGGACTGGTCACAGGGGCGTATGCCTTCCTGCTCCTCGCATTAGCCGTTCAAGCGGAGAATGCGTTTGGGACACATGACCAGTCGAGACAGCACGAGGTAGACGCGCTGCTCACCAACGTTAAGGTCATCCTCGCGGGACTCGAGGCTTACGGCGTGATGTGGGGAGGCATTGATATCATGGCGAGTGAGTGATCTGTGCCACTCGCATCTGCGCCGATTGCCGCGCTGACTGTGCAGATGAGGTTCGTGCTGCACTCGAGGCAGCGATGCGCTTGCCGTCCGAGGTCCGGAGTCAGCTTGAGGGCGCGAGCGGCAGTCCGCTCCGGCCCTCTGCTGATACCTCATCTTCCAATTGACTCAAGAGACGCTGGAGGTGCTATTGTTGTCTGTCACGCCCGATCTAGCGAAGTACCCGTGTCGTCGGATTGCCGTATGCAGGTTGCTTTTGGGGATGTCGCCTGTACGAGGTCAGCAAATCGCTGTGCGGGATCAAAAATCGTGGAATGCAACGCGACGCGCCCCTGAGGGTGGCTTCGTGCTCCTTTGTGTCTGTTGGTCGGTCTCTTTACTTCTCATCCCTATATACACCAACCAGTCTTCTCGCCGCCTCCTCACACATCAACACTTCAGCAAAGGACACGAGTACCGTGCTCGTCGTCGGGCTGGCAGAAAACCGTCGACCCCCACGAGCTCGCAAAGGACATTCCCGACCGTCTTCGGCACTGTTTGATCGCATCTTCTAGCCCGCAGCTCGCGGTCGACACGCTATACTTGTCTTAACGACTGCCTGCTCATCATGGCCTACAACAATGTCGCCTCGCTCACTCCCTCGAGGCCTGCACCAGCCCCGCCCGCTCGTCCCCCGCTGCCGTCTGGCTCGTCACCGTCAACGTCGTCGGGCTTGCGTGAGACGCAACCGATCAAATCGCAATTCAGCTCCACGGCGTATGCGGCAAGTTTTCCCATTATCAACCCATCCTCTGCTCTGGCACCTATCAACATCAATGGCGGCCCCCGCAACACCGTCGTGCGCACAGGGCCAGCAAGTGTGAAGGAGGAAGGAATTAGAAGCTTTCTGTGGAGCAAGAGGTGGTTGGTTTTAGGCGGCGCCGAGCTGAGCGTATTCAAGAACGAGGTCCGTCATCTTTCCCAGAAAAAATACGAAGTCCGAACTGATGGGTTGTTCTTCTCTCCTCTGATTGCGCTTTCCCTCCTTCTCCATCCGCATCCGTCCATGCGTTCACCAACAGCAATCCTCCTCTCCCGCTTTCGTCTGCCCGCTTGAGCAAGTCGTCGACGTTCAGCGCGTCGACCTGAAGCCGTTTTGCATCGAGTTGGAGACGAAGGACAAACTGTTCTACTTCGCATTCCGGTCTGATGAGGAAGTGTACGGCTGGATGGAGGATGTCTACTCGAGAAGCCCCCTGATGGGCGTCAGTCAGCCGACTAATTTTGTGCACCAAGTGCACGTCGGCTTCGACCCTGTCTCGGGAGGGTTTACGGTGAGGCGCTTAGCTGGTGTTCTGGATCGACTGACGCTACTAGGGATTGCCTCCGCAGTGGAGTAAGCTGCTCACGTCTTCCGCGATTACCAAAGAAGAAGCCGCTCGACATCCCGAGGCGGTCCTCGACGTGCTACAATTCTACACGCAGCAACAGATGGGAGCTGCCGGGGGTGATTACCAGCAGCAGTCGATGCCCAGTCTGCCCTCACAGGGCCGGAGCGTGAGCTCCTCCGCAACGCGATTCGAAGGCGTGGGCTTGGCCGGCCAACAGCAAGCGCAGCGAGAGCGTCTGCAGGACTCGGAACATGGGGGTGCCGAGATCGAAAAGGAACGGGTGAGGGAGAAAGAGACGAGAGAAAGAGAACCGCAGGCTCAGAGGCAACGAGAGCGCGAGCGATCGCAGCCTTCCGATAGCGTGTCGCGAAATATTCAACGACCTGAAGCGCCCAGGGCAGAGGTAAGCTGGCTCATTGTTGGCATGCGCTGTGATTGACAATTCACGTCCAGGAGAAACCCCGCCAACTGGTTGCTGAGCGCAAGGCTCCGCCTCCGCCCCGGCCTCCCGGGCCTGCCCGGCCGACCGAAATGACGCCAGCAAGCAACCCCGTTCGGTCCCCTGAACCCAAATCCTCGATGCCGGCGGCTGCACCGCTCAGATCGCAGGCCACTGCGACTCGACCGGAAAGACGCATATCGACCATGAGCGAGGCGCAGATCATGGAGAAGCTGCGTTCTGTGGTCTCGTCGGATGATCCCAGTCAGCTATACTCGAAGATTAAGAAGGTTGGCCAAGGGTACGTTGCAATTCTTCACGACGGGGCTTTGCTGAAGTCACAGCGCCTCGGGGATGGTCTTCGTGGCCAAGACCCTCTCGAACGGGAGGAAAGTGGCAATCAAACAGATGGATCTCGCTCAGCAACCCCGCAAAGAGCTCATTGTCAACGAGATCATTGTGATGAAGGAGTCGCAGCACCCGAACGTTGTGAACTTCCTCGAGGCGTTCCTCGTACGCTCGACGGAGCTCTGGGTCGTCATGGAATACATGGAGGGCGGCGCGCTCACCGATGTCATTGAGAACAACAAGCTGGCCGAGGATCAGATCGCGAGCATCTGTCTCGAGGTGCGTCGACTTGGGCGTCAGTTCTGCACGCGTCGAATGCACGTTACTGACGCTGCTAGACGTGCCGGGGTCTGCAGCACCTACACTCCCGTTCGATCATCCACCGAGACATCAAATCAGACAACTTGCTGATGAACGCTCTCGGCGAAGTCAAAATTAGTGCGTTGCTTCGTCCCGCTCGTTGCAGTCTCCCCAGATCTCTGCGAAGCTGACGTGAATGTCCAGCCGATTTCGGCTTCTGTGCTAAATTGACCGACCAAAAGTCTAAGCGGGCTACCATGGTGGGCACGCCGTACTGGATGGCGCCCGAGGTGGTCAAGCAAAAGGAATACGGGGCCAAGGTTGACATCTGGTCTCTGGGCATCATGGCCATTGAGATGATTGAGAATGAGCCCCCGTACCTGGACGAAGAACCTCTCAAAGCCCTCTATCTCATCGCTACCAACGGCACACCGACGCTCAAGCATCCGGAAAAGCTTAGCCAGGATCTCAAGCATTTTCTCAGCGTGTGCCTTTGCGTTGATGTCAGCTTCCGCGCCACATCCACGGAATTGTTGAAGGTGAGAATCGCGCGGGCTCCTTTGTTGCCTAGGGCGACATCGAAGCAGTGCTGACGCTTGCAGCACGAATTCCTGCAGCTGGCGTGCCCCGTGAAAGACCTAGCCCCTTTGCTCAGGTTCAAACACGCATCTGTGAGTGGTGGACCCAGGCAGGACTTGCGCCAATCTCACAACTCAGACTTGATGGGTTTCATGCCCTTTCCCAAAGAAATCGGATCTTTGTACGATGTGAGAATGGCGGATATATATGTACGTCACGATATACCTAGACGATGCTCCGATATCATCAGGTCAGACCACCTCCCTCTCCACCTTGACCGCAATAGCGAAGCCGGGTCGGTTGGGCTCGAGCGTTGCAATGTCGTCATATGATCGTTGGCGATACTCTTCATCGAGGTCTCTGCTCTTGTTGTCGAACTGCTGTTGATCAACGGAGATCGGTCCTGCCGCGGTGGTAACGGTCGAACCGAGGCGGGGAGCAAATGCGGGCAAGCTACAGAGTCAGCCCTCGCATCATTGTGACCGATGTGGCCTGCGACTTACGACTGCTGCCTTCCTGAGCGAATGCGGGCCAATCCCGTGGATGCCCTCCTTCCCCACCTAATGTACTCGCCCATTGCATCCTCCGAGACCCCAAAGAAGATGAAGAAGACGATCGAGGACGATGTCACCAAGTATCTTGGGACGGCGTTGGCGACGGCGAGCGAAGGTGCCTGAGAGATGTAGCTGGCGGGGATCGAGATGATGTTCGACCAATTATAATGGACCTCGTACCACGAAGTCCAGGGCTGGAGGGTAGACACATTTGCCGCCAGGACCCAGAGGTTAAGGGGTAAAGCAATCACCAATTCTGTCCCGGCGAGACATATGAGTCGCAAGTATTGGCTGGTGTCCAGTCCGGAATGCGACGACTTCAGCAAGGACTGAAATTGAAGCCTGCGCGATAGGAAGAACCGAATGGCGATCACTGATACTTTTTCAGCGATGTTGCGCAGCAGATTGAGTGTCACCTACCGCCGTAGACTGCGGAGACCAAACTGATGATTGGTGGCCACGCGAACACCAGAATGACGGCTAGCCACGAGGACCAGACCGGATAGAGGCAGCCATAGCCCTCCAGAATATTGGCGCGATGAGGCTGGACGACAAATGCACACACCATGGCTAGGCCAGGCACCGCGGTGCACAGAATGATATCGATAGCAAGGTCCACTCGCTTCCTGCGGTGTGCAGTGACGACGTTAGGCGATGTAGCGATGTTTGCCAGACGTCTGTTGATGCAGAGCACCGATGCTGACAATCCGACCTGAAGACCGTTGAGGATTTTGATGCCTTAATCGTGAGCTTCCCTGCATGGTTCATTAACTCACTGATGTCACACCAAACTGGCGCGATATTCGCATCACTGTCCCACCAAATGATCGTGTTGACGAAGAATACCAGGTTGCCTGCGAAGAGCCAAGCGATGTTGAAGACGGTGCCCGCATTACCGGCTCGTAGATGCATGGGGAGGGGTAGAAGGACCAAGACCATGCCGAGTCCAGAAAAGATCGTGAGTCCAAGATCGTGCATCGTGGACAGTGCTGGTAGGCGGAGAGTCGGATTTGCAAGACTGTTGAATGGATGGATCGAGCCAGCTCGTTCTCAAGTGAAGACTTCACTTATAAGTGCGATTATGGGAGGGGGCGACGCCTTTTGTTCACCAGGGAAGCCTCTCTTGGAGTGGACAATAAACCGTACAGTGGATGCGACACGTGGAGAACAAAACGGGGAGGGCGTGCCTGGCTCTGTTATCTATTGTTCTCCCCTTCCCGCTTGCGTTGGTGCACCTCGAGGGTATGCACGACTCGACCATTGCAAACAAAATTCCATAGCCATGAAACGCGGAATGTTCAGCCCCTTACCCCTTCTAACAAGGCATCCGTTAAGAGCAAAGGGGCTGAAGGCGACTGAGGCGGTTTGCATTCCATCCCTGAAACGACAATGCCTGTCCATCCACCACATATAGCTGCGACTCTAACCCGAGAACACATCTTCATCCGCTAACAACTCCTTCGCCCCGTAAGAAAGCGTTGCGACTCCTTTGAGCTTGGTAAGCCAGTATTCACATACGTTTGAAGGCTTCGGCCGCTGACCCAGGCAGTGCGAAGACATCTCTGACCCAGGCAGTGCGAAGTCATCTCACATCATGGAGGACAGAGTTGAGCAAACAGTGGACAGTATGGGATCCAGTGCCGACGGCGTAGTGGTCTCCAACGCCTTCGGCACCTCAGTAACGACAGCAACTCGGGCTGTCAGATCAAGCCCGTCGTGAGTCAGCAACGACTGACGCATAGAACTTCACTTATCAAATGTAGTCCCACCCCTGCAACATCGATCAGGCCTGGAACACCGCTACCTCCTCCAAACGACGTGATTCCACGTTCTCTCACAGAGAAGGAGACGATGCTCGTGCGATTCTTGAGCCAATTGCAGTTTGTGAGAAACACTCACCGCCAACACATCAAATGACATGCTGAGAATCTGGCAGTTCTTGGCCACAGCACCGACCCGTTGCTGGATTGCCGATGAATCTCCTGCCAATATTGTGAGTCATCCCTCAGCGGCATCACTATCCCTTCCCCCTCAGAGACGTTACTTACACTCTCCTCAGGGGGCGCCCTTTCACGCCGGGACTGCATCCTCACCTCACCCCAACATCAATCGCTTCAAACTGCCGGGTGGCGAATATGTTTCGTGTGTATTCTGGAATGGACTGTATCATATGACTGGGACAGACATCGGTAAGTGACCATTGCAGGAATGACAGGTCTGACGCGGACTCAGTGCGAGCTCTGACCTTCCGCTTCGAGGCCTTCTCGCGACCGGTTCAAAGTCACAAGCTCAAGAAGTGAGTCACCGTAGCGTGCCAGTATCGTGCAACATAGTAACAAGCATACAGATTCGAAGAAGGAATTTTTTCGGACCTCAGAAACCTGAAGCCAGGCGTCGATGCCTGTCTTGAAGAGCCGAAGTGAGAAATATGATGCATATGGATTTCGGGCCATTGACGTTACCTGCAGGTCGCCGTTTCTGGATCTACTCTACCGCAATGGATGTATCCGGACGCAGAAGAAGGTAAGTAGTGCCACAACCCATCGATCGCTCTGCTGCTGCTAATTATTATCCTAGCAAAAGGTAAATACATATGTCCCCCTTTCAAGGGAGCCGTAGAGAGACTGACGCTTGTATCGCCCATTCAGGTGTTCTATTGGTGAGTTAACCAAAGATGACGGTATCGCTGAACTTTGATCAGGTTCTCTGTACCGCACGACCGCCTCTTTCTGGATGCTCTTGAACGCGACCTGAAGAGGGAGAAGATGGGCGAGGAACCGTGCACGGTCGTAGAGGGCGAGCCTGCAAGGAGCTTTCGGTACGTTGTATACCCAAGTGAATGATCAACGGACCTCAGCCAACAAGACCAGATATGACCCTAGACGGAGTTTGTTCGAGCAATTCGCGGGCAAGCATCCGGATCTGGAAGAGAGTGGGCCGCTCGTAAGTTCTTGAGTCCAAAGTAGATCGCTTGGTAGGCTGACAACCTCACTTCAGGCCCAGAGGGCCCAGAACGACGGATCGCAGCTCGCCGACAGCGATACTTCGGCATCGCAGCGGACGGGGAGAGTAGGCCCAGTCGTCGTTGAGGGGGTGGCTCTGCGGGCAGAGAACAATCGGGTAGCATCGTCGGTCCCTTTCTTGGCATCACCCTCACCAGCCTCGGAGTCCCGAAGCTCAGCATCTGGTCGACAGAACGACCCAAGTGCGATCTTAATTTCGAGATCCTTGTTTGAGGGAAGTCCAGCGTACAAGCAACGCCGAAAGAAGTCCGCCAAGGACAAATCATCAAGTCGCCAACGAGACGGATCTGCTTTGGCAAGCTTCGATTCAGCGGAGGACGACAGTGGCTCGGAGAGCGACGGTTTCCGTCAGATGGAGCTCTCTGCGCCGCCGGGCAATCTTTATCCCGGCTCTCACGCCTTCCAACTCCCTTCCAGTCAGGCTCGCGGCCGCATAGACGAGGGGGCCTTACAAAGTTCCGTCCAGAATCCCTCCTCGTTGCCTTACGCCATGATGTACGACACCACCCCGCCGCTTCATCATGGACAGCCATTTCAGCCAACGGGCTCGTCTGGTGAAGCGCGAGGTCTCTCCGGCCCATGGGCGCCAATGCGGCCACCGTTCGCCCCGCCTAGGCAAGACTTCGGATCGTCAACATCATTCGGTACACCCCAGGTCGACTCGCAACTCCAGGCTGTATCTCAAACCGCTCTTGTGCCTGGGGTCAGGGTCAGCTTCGGAACCCCGCCGTTAGCAGAGCCAACAAGGGTTTTCCAATGTCCTCTTGCGGGGTGCAACAGGGACTTCAAGCGGTTGGAACATCTTAAGCGACATGTGCGGACTCATACCAAAGAGAAACCACACCAGTGTCCGAGGTGCCCCAAAGCGTTCAGTCGCAGCGACAACCTCGCCCAGCATATCAAGACCCACGAAAGGGCCGATCGGGGCGAACGCATGAGAACCGAGGTCTCGGAGTCAGCCGAGGATGACCCGGCCATGTTTCTGGAGGGCACCTTCAACATGATGACTGCGGGGAGTCGACTTGGACGATCTGAAATCAACTCGACTTTGCAGACCGACACAGGGCATCCATACTACCCACGATACATGGCCGACACCAGCACCATGTCTTACGGTGAGATCAGCCGAGTCGTTCGTCCAATACCAGCTGACTCTGCCCAGATGCCACTGGCGTGACTCATGATAGCGGTTCAAGTGTGCCGTTGGACGACTTCGCTTCAACGAACGTGCTCCATGTCTCTCACGCTATCCCCAATAATTCGCAACCGGCTCGATCTCAGGTCGGCATAATGGCGAACTCGCCTGACATGGTCGGTATGATGTCTACGGTGATGACGGGAGACCTGCACCAGCCTGTGAGCGATACGAAACGCCATCGGTCTATGACACCGAGCCTCTTGTCTACTGGTCGCACCAATCGCTCCGCTAGCGGCTTGGTCGAACTCCGCTTCCAGCCGTATACGATACCCGGGCCCTCGGGTCCGCTCAGCCTTCCCTTTCGTCAATCGCCATATCAGCGAGCAGCTTCGCTCGACCCTTCGGTCTTTCACGAAACTCGACGGGGTTTTGATCCGATCTTGAATGGGTCTTTGGCTAGTAACGATACGGGCGCGACACCGACTGAGGAGCATCGCCAAGATGACTTCCGTCAGAGGGAGATTAGTGGTCATCTTGCTGCGCAAGGTATCTACTTCGATGCTCGACAGTCTACGCACCCCAACGCGCAGGTAGCAGCACCCTTGCTCCAAGGCAGTGCAGCGGATCAAGCTGTGAGTCAGTATGACAGTTGGAAGGATGTTTCGCAGCAGTAAGGGAGACTTGTGAAATGCAGCATATATGATGTCAATCCATGCCTTTAGTGAGCTATCGCGCACTTGCGTCGCGAAGCACACTCAAGTGCACCAGACATGTTCATGTGTTACAATCGATTGATGAATGCCTGCCACGGTACAGAAGAGACCTTATTGCACTAAGCGGGTCAGCGAAGTGACTGTCTCGTCCGAGGAACACTTACAGAGCGGATCGCGAAAGTCTGGATGACAAATTAGCTTGCTTATATACACGATACAATGTCATACGCACGTTTCTGGTTGTTGTGCTTGAAACCTATCTTTGTGCGGAAGTCATCCCTCCGTTTCTGATCCTGATAGGATCGACCCGCCTTCTTGGCCCAGTTTGCCTCACCCGCGTTGCGCGCCTTGATAAGCTGTTGACCTTTTCCGAATGCCCCATGGCCACCGGCGACAGGCACAAGAGCCTGCGCTGGGTCTGCAAGTCGTTCACGAACAAGCGCCACCTTGGACGATACCACGTCGTTGTGAGAGCTCAAGCCAGAAGCGCGCAGTCGCTGCGAATAGTAGACTTTGAGCGAGCGATGTCCCACGGTTCTGCCAGAAGGCAGAACGAGTGAGAGTCCGTCTGCCGCAAGAGAAGCGAGCTGGAAAGTGAGTCATGTGGTCGACGGTAGGTGCGATACTCACCGCCGGCGCCCCCTCGTCGTCCTCTCCAAAATCCATGTCCACATCTTCCCAATCCGAGCCTTGGGCGTCTCCCTGTCCGTAGTCATAGAAGTCCGCCAACTCCGCTTGATCTTCATCATCATCGTACGCAATCTTGCAATGGGCCTTGTCCACCATGTGCTGCCGCACCGCTTCCAGGCTGGCGAACTCCTTTCCTCCGTTGGGGCAATATAAGCAGAGGTTGCCGATGGAGACCTTCTCTCCCAGATATGAGAGAAGTCCGCCGATATCGACAAGACGATCTTGATCTGGTATGAAGAAGCTGTGTTGCCGAGACATGTGCGACAGGATGTCCGAGATGCTGGCGGCCTTGCTGGTGCAGAAAAGGCAATCGGTGGGGCGACGCCGGCGGCGTGAGGCTGCAAGTCGCTCGTCGATGTCACCATCGCTCATCCCGTCTTCGTCTTCGTCTTCAACTTCGTCTTCGTCTTCGTCTTCGTCTTCGCCTCCCGATGAGGTGTTGTCCGCAACACGAAGAGGCCGCTGTGACGATGTTGATGCTCCGGAATGATCGATCGGATGATTGACTGCCTGCACCGCTTCCCTCTCGCGGTGCTTCTTCGATTGGACATGCGATCGAAATGCGTTCTCGGACGAGAAAGATTTGCTCGAGGGACATCAGCCGGCGAATACTGGCTCAAACGCGTAGCAGCTCACCTGCAGGACGAGCAATGCAGGCCCCTTGGATCCGTCCTAACGGCGTTCTGTTCGCGGCGTTCCAATACCTTTTCGTTGAAAGCGGCGGCGGGCAAAGGAGGGAGATCGGCTACGCGTCGCTTCATGTTATATCGATGCCAGTCGGTGGCAAAGTGCTGGCGCTGTTCCGCGGCAGCCTCAAAGGCTACGCGGCAGGATATACAGGTGAACATGGTGGTGTGCCAACGTTGTGGTGGGTACAGAGGACGGTGAAGGGATAGATAGGATGAGTAAGAAGGATTTCAGAGACGTTCAACATTCAAAGTCCAGCCCCGCCGCAAGATTCTCGGAATTTGATTCCGTTTCCCGTTTTTTGCCACCGCTCGTCACGTGACTCCAGTTTTAACACACCGCAGATGTTGTTTCCTGGACATGTATTCTCTTGTTTCGTTCTATCTTGGCTTTGTCGGCTTGTCGAGATAACAGCTGGACGATCAGCATGGCCGACTCGCAGCCAACACAAGTCCGGTCAAAGGATACACGAGGAGTCTGGCAGGCTCTAAGTGAGTCAACTCTTTGCTTCACTTCGCCTCAGAAGTTGACGACCAGGCGTGTCGTCGGCCCTGTCCAAGGGATTGATTCAGCGAGGCTTCAAGCAGCCCACTCCGATCCAACGCGCAAGTCTACCCCTGTCCCTCGGTTCACCCGCTCGTGATGTCCTGGGTATGGCTCGGACGGGTTCTGGTAAAACCCTTGCCTACCTCATTCCCCTCATTCAACGTCTCACTGCATCAACCGCCCGGGCGGACGGCCCTCGCGCCCTAATACTGTGTCCAAGCCGAGAATTGGCAGTGCAAGTCCTGAAAGTTGGCAAGGACCTGGCCCGAGGGGTGAAGGAGGGCTCTTCGTCTGGCGCCAGTCGAATGCGGTGGAGTCTCATCATCGGCGGGGAAGCTCTGGACAAGCAATTTGCCACAATGTCAAGCGGACCCGACATGTGAGTGAAGCCTGTTGCCGGCGCTGATGGCAGTGTCATTGCGACTCCGGGACGATTCCTCCATATATGTGTCGAGATGAAACTCGACTTGCGTGGCGTGGAATTGGTCATTTACGATGAGGCCGACAGGTGAGCTGATATGCGTTTCTATCTACTGATTGACAGGCTTTTCGAGATGGGTTTTGATGTCCAACTGCGGGAAATCGTCCACCGTCTTCCGAGCGTCCGGCAGAGCCTCCTTTTTTCTGCGACACTTCCCTCTTCCGTCGCTGAGTTCGCCAGAGCTGGTCTATCAAACCCTGCTCTGGTGCGCCTGGACGCGGAATCTAGTTTGAGTCCAGACCTGAAACTGGCATTCTTCCGCGTTGCTCCTGACGACAAATCGGCTGCACTCCTCGTTCTCCTCGATCGCATAATGCGAGCAAGTCCGGATGACAGGCAAGATGCCCCGCAGGCAATTATCTTCGTAGCAACCAAACATCACGTCGAGTACATCAACGCGATGCTCGAGGCTCTGGGATACGCAACATCTCACGTTTACGGATCCTTAGACCAGCTGGCTCGACAGCGTCAACTTCGACATTTCCGCGAGAGGCAAAGCAGTCTTCTCGTTGTCACCGATGTCGCCGCGAGGGGTCTCGATATACCAGTCATGGACAACGTCATCAATTACGACTTTCCCGCCAGCGCTCGAATCTTCATCCACCGCGTCGGCCGTACAGCTCGAGCCGGACGAAGAGGCGCTGCGTGGTCCCTGATCACGTCGGCGGACATTCCCTACGTTTGCGATTTGGCGACGACCGTTTCTCGAGATCTGTTCTCGAACGAGGAGGACATCGTCGGCGACATACCTCGGCATCTTGTCGATGAGAAAACCGAACGACTGGCATCAACGATGGAGGAAACGGCCCCTCATCTCAAATCTCTCCGTCAGGTCATGCAAAGAGGAGAATCGATGGTGCAACGTTCGAGGAGCAAGGCGAGCATCAACGCGTATCGCGAGGCCAAGGTGGCGCAGAAAGCACGTGCCAGAGGCCTCACCGACCGGGTTCATCCTATCTTCGCGCTCGATGTTGCCGAGACAGATGGCAGGCGGATGGAGCTCATGGCCGCCATCGGGGCGTATGCGCCCCGTGGGACTGTTCTGGAATCTGGTCGGCCACGAGACGATCCAAACGGGAAGCTCATGCAAGCGAGGAGAGAATTGTTGGAGAGAAGATCAGCCACCTCCACGAGACCTCCATTGGACAGGAGGGAGGACAAATACCAGGTCGGCCCTCTTCATCCTTTTTTCCCCGTCAAGCTGACGGTCACAGCACATCGTCGGAGACGCGCCGCATAATACTAATCAACGATACCATGATCCCGACTATTTCATGTCCCATAAATCGGCGACCTTGTCCAGCACCAAGAAGTGGGATATTCCTCATCCTGCTGCGTTTGATAAGCGCTGATGCCATAATCAGGTTTTCACTGTCCGAAGAGGGAAACTTCAGCTCTCAACTCCGTGGTGCGACCGTAGACATGGCGCCGGATGAAGGGGGCCAGGCGAGAGCTCAGAAAGCCAGCCAGCTGCAATGGGATCGCAAACGCAAACGATTCTCACGAGCACCGCTCAACAGCGGCAACGAGAAGATGATCCGATCGGAGAGCGGTGCTCTACTTCCTGCAACCTTCAACAGCGGCCGCTTCGAGACGTGGAAGAAAAGAGCCAAGGGTTCATCGGGTGATCCACAGGGTTCACTGGTATGTCGCTTGAGCTGCCATATAACGAAAGCTAATTTTGCTCCCAGGGCAGAAACAGCGGATCACGAGAGCTCTTGTCGGCGACCACCGTCATGAAGCAAAAGGCCGTCAAGCACCAGGTGGGCGCGTCAGCCAATGTTGAACTCATGTATGCTTGCTGACAGCGAGGTAGCGGAAGATGAAGAACGCTCGGCCACCTCGGAGGCGATAGTTGTATATGACCGAAGCTCAGCCGATCATACTAGGTCATTACGATGCAGCGCTTCGCTTTCAGCGACTTGGGGTCCTCGGCGCCTCGACCGAGGGCCACAAATCCCATGAGGGCATTCGCAGAGGCGGTGCGGGTCAACAACTCGCATTAACTAGAGTACTAGATATAACTGAGCTAAAACACTTGCTCAAAAACTCCCCCCGACACATCCTCCTCGCCATTGCGACCAGCTTGAGGTACGCAGGGGTTATGTGCGCCCCATCTAAGTGATCAGCTTGCTGAACACCGGTAAAGCAATGAGCATCTGCCTAAGCGATCACGACTTGCACTAACATTTAGGCGATCACACAACCGAAGCCGGGCTGGTTACGGACCTGCTCGTCGTTGACGGGGGCGGAGCGAGCGATGACGCAGCCGAAACCGGGCTGGTTACGGACCTGCTCGTCATTGACCGGCTTGGCGGAGTGGGCGATAACGCAGCCGAAACCGGGCTGGTTGCGGACCTGCTCCTCGTCGCGGGGGGAGGAAGAAAGGGTGGCAGTAATGGCGTCCATTGTATTGGTTGAGTGGTTGGGCTTTGCTGAGGAGCGAAGGTTGCGAGTTGTAGTGGATTGGTCGGGAAGTTGGTCTGCTCTGCTGTCTTCACTTTATACCTTTTGTAAGGTGAACGGCTCGGCGAGGACAATACGCCTCTGTGCATCGCCCGAAACATTGCCGGCCGGCAGACAAAAGAACTCGGCGCGGGACTGAATCAGGCACGCCCCTCTTTCTTCTCGTATCCAGACCCTCGAAACAGATCAAGCCGAATCCGCCATTGTCGTTTGCATGCATACGATCTTAAGCGGCCGACGAGGGCATGAGCCTTGAGAGAGCTAGAATTGCCCAGCGATTCATGTTGAAGACGAAATTGGGGACAGTTGCAAAATTGAGCCGAATGCGACCACCGGTTTCACCTCGGTTGTTTTTGTTCTTCGGCATCCTGGGATCGGCAAACAATACCCCGTCGACTCTGCTGTTTCAAAAGTGGCTGCGATGCTGCATACGGATACGTTGGCTCCTACATACAGCTCAAAGATCGATCGACCTGCACAAGTCAGACGCTTCCAGGTACTAAGCTTCGCATACCTATACAGCAGGATATAGGCAGTTGAATCTTCTCCACCGCCGTCCATGGAAAGTATTTTGGAGCTGGATTCAGTTGTATTTCGCGATTGCAACACCTACGTTGAGACGGTGGAGACCTTGTCATCTGCGCGGTCAGGTAAAACGAAGACTGCCCCACCTACCATCGAATTTGTACCAGGTGTCCTCGTCCGCAGTCGCTGAAACCTCGTCCTTCCGCGCCCATGCGATGTAATGGCCTTATTGTGAGTGAGCGGCTTGGGAGCTGAACCTACCCGAATCTGCGGAGGGACCCTTGTGTGTGATCATACCTTCTGTTAGCAGTGTAGCGCACGAAGAGACCTACCGCACAACTCGTACATAGCAGAGGGGTTGCTTCCGATCTCATTCAATCTGCTCTCGCGCACGAGACGTTCGGCCGAGTCCCGCGCCTCCGCGAGAGTTGACTCGATTGCCGCAAGATCATCTTGCTTGCGCGCCTGTGCCCTCGCACGATCCTCCCGAAGCCTGAGGATATTCTTACAAGCGGCGTTCACGGGCGACATCCGCTCACGGAGATCCTCTGAGACCTACTGTAAGAACGATGACCATAGCAACTCACCAGATCCAGCACGTCAAGATGTTGCGGAAATTTGACCTTCCGCATGATTTTGGCCTTTTTCCTTATTGTCAACACACGTCTTTACGGCTACTTACTGTATATCCCGCCGCCAGAAGAAGCGCACCTAGATTCAGTTTGGTTCTAGGGCGGAACTCACCAAGTGGACCGTGAGGAAGGAAGGCAGACGAGTGATTCGGGATTGTCTACCGTTAGCCACGCAACTCCATTACCTACCGATGATAGACCGCTGTACGAGCAAGGGTCGGACTATGTTTCTCGATGTCTTGGTCCAGGGCCTGGACTGTCAGATTTGATTGGCAGCCTCTCACCTCTTGAATACCGTTGAGAAGGAAGTTGGTGGAAATGGAGATGTTACACTCCAACTTCACAGTGCTCTCCGTAGTCGATGAGGGGCGCTCCTCTACCGCTTCCACAGGCGAGAGGCTATTCATGAGCGTACTATCTACACATAAGAGCATGGCGACTCACGTATGGCGTAGTTCAATAGACATGTAGTCGTCTACAAATGATCCGCGCGATCCATCGCCAGGAAGGCCTCGACGGAACGCAGCAATGATCTGAGTCCAAGCCTCATCGGCATCTAACGTCAGTGTAAGTCGATCGGTGGTCTCACCTTGTTGAGAGAATCCGCCGCCAGAATCTTGTTCCGCAAATTGAGGAGCCAGCAAGCGGAGATTGCCCAGCAGAGCAAGCGGAGGAATTGCCATACTGGCGGTTCTCATTCCTTCGAAAAGGCTCTTGACGGACGAAATGAAGCGTACTTCCGGCGAAGTGGACATGGCAGGAAGACTGAATTCAGCCATAGCAAGTCGTAGGGCTTACGAAGACAGAGCCGCCTGCAACGGGTTGATCGTACGCAGTACCTGAAGTGTGGAATTGAGATAGCAAGTTTGCCCAAGGTTGACAAGACCCGCCGCATTGACGGCCTATCACTCTCAGCAGAATCCATGTTACACATCGAGGCGCAATCACCATCCCTGTAGAAGAATCTTGTCCCAGGTCCTCCACTATCGTAAGCAAACACCACAAGCTCTTTGAACTAACGAAAGGTGGTCGGTTGCTCGGGTGGGGCAGGCAATCGCTCTGCGGAACCGATCACCTAATGCGATGAGCCATGGGTTGGAGCTGCCGGAGCTTACCGTGACAGCTCTCATCTGGTGGCAGTCATCAGCTTGCACATTCATCCAGATTGTTCCATCAACTCACCGCGTCCGGCCCAAGCTTCGTCAAGTCTGCGTTGTCCTTGATGTTTCCGGTAAGCTTAGCATCACAAGCCCAAGAGCCACGCACCTTGAGAATTCCTGTCTTGAGCATGACTTTCATACGTTCTGCAGGTCTGAGTGCCGTTCAAGCCGTATATGATGAATCAACACTCACCGAGGGGCACTCCTGTGACCTTCGAGATCTCCGCTTTGAGAGCGAGGACGCTTCCTGTGTCTTCGACGACAATTGACTGCGTCCGTCCAGCGTGCTTAACGTCGACTGCCAGCCTCAGCGTCAAACTTGATCGTGATGACCTACTGTGCAACATGCTGCGCTTAATGACCAGTGAAGTGAAGCAAACATGTACCACATGAAGCAGAGCAACATCAATCGTTCGAAGCCCCAAGCGATCGCATGCGCGTCCGCCTTTGAGGTCCAAGCATTGACGTGGCTTTTTGCCGCGGTGACCGTGGTTTCAGTACTACGTTTCAGGCCGTTTTGGTTTCGTCCGGGCGTTCCCCTGTCATTCATTCTATCATCACTTGGGCACAGGTCCCATTGGAGCCATTCCGATCATAGCTTGGATATGGCAGACCCATCCCTTCCTGCAAAGACCTATATCGCCTCTCAAGGACTCCCCCAAGGTTCTTACGGCCGGAAATCCGAAGTGGATTTCGAACTCGACATGCTCGCGGATCATCCTCAACATGAAGACAGGTGATTTTCTGGTCACGAGTGGAACTCTGACCTGCGCAGTATTCCAATTACAGACCAGCTGCACCTCTTCCCCCTCCCTGTACCCGAAAACATCCCTCCTCGACCGCTCACGGCCGGGGAGACGGAGAGCATCGAGACACTCAGCCGATTACAATTCGTGAGTGATCCCGTCCGCTGCGGTTGAACTTGACTTGCTGTCCGCCGTTGCCGGCTCATCACTCTTGGGGTTGGGAGGCATGTCATGGATGGTATTCGGGGTGGATGGAGCGCGGGAGGACCCGGAGGGTCGGAGAGGCGGGGCGGAATAGGGAGCTGAGGCTTGAGACGAGAACGAGACGGGTCTCTGGGTAGTATGAGGAAGTCTGGCTGACGCGATGAGTAGTTTCTGGCCACGGCGCCGACGCGATGGAGTAATTCTACGTCTTCTGTGAGTGCTTCGGTGCGGTGCGGTGCGGTGTTGGATCTGGCTCGATCATTCTTTCACTGGCGTCAGGCAGGTGGTGGACGAGGGCGGGACGGTCGTGAATGACGGTGGATGCGGAGTCTGTTAGGGAGGATTGCAGGCTCGGGAACGGGAACGGGGGATGCGCTGACCACGCACACTTCCTCCACAGGCCACGTCCAGAATCGCAAAGTTCCAACTACCGAACGGGGAGCATATATCGTGTGTCTTCTGGGGCGGACTGTATCATATCACCGGGACGGATATCGGTGAGTAGTCGCGGTTCGGTACCATTCGATTCCAGTCCGACTCGCACCAGTCTTCTGTCTGTCCATCCATCCATCCATCCATCCCCTCGATCATTCCTATGCGCTGCACTCCATCACCACTCCCACTTCGCGTCCCTAACCCTTCCATCGCGCATCACTCGCCGCCCACTGGCCTCTCTGTGCTGGGCTGGCCCATGCATCTGCTCGAGCTCGTTTTCTCTCGCCCGTCGTCGCTCTCCTGTCGTTTCCCTTTCCCCTCCGCCCCCAATTCCGAGGTTTTGTTTTTACCCCTTTCGTCCCATGTTTTTGTTTTTTTACCCAAAACGGCAGGGGAAGGGTGGCGCACGAGGCAAGGGTCGGCCGTCGTGACGATCCGAGCGGCGAGCGTCGACGCGGCCCACCCACCGACTGAAACGCCCGGGGTACAAAACGACCAATAATATTACAATTTGCTTCCGTTGATGGGGGGTCGAGCTTTGTGCTTCCCGCTGCATGTGGCTGTGGCAGCCCCCAGAGTGGTCGTGTCGCTGACTCGACTCAGTACGCGCGCTGTCCTTCCGTTTCGAGGCGTTTGGGAGACCCGTGCAGGCCACGAAGAAATGGGAGGAAGGCGTGTTCTCAGATCTGAGGAACCTCAAACCAGGCATAGACGCGTGTCTCGAAGAACCAAAGTGAGTCGACGGGGTCCTGTCTTCGTCCGCAATCTCGTCATCTCGTCATCGCGCGGCCCAAGCTCTTCTCGCACCGTCGCCGCCCTGTCGCCCTGTCCCCCTGTCTCCCTGCTCGTTCTGCTCGATCCGCTCGATCCGCTCTAGATCAAGCCACCGCGCATCGCGCACCGCGCGCCGCAGCGTGCTGCTGTGACGATAGTTGGATTGGGTCTCGGACGGGCACGCGCGCGTCACGCTGACAAACTCTAGGTCCGCCCTGCTCGACTTTCTCTTCCGCAACGGATGCATCCGAACGCAGAAAAAGGTTCGTGTTCCATGACACTGATCACGAAGCCTTGTCTCTCGCCCGCCTGCACACTTCTGTTGTCACGTCGCTCCGCGCACATACCCCACGTCGACAGCGTTGGCTTGTCTCCGCGTCGACGTGTCGACGTGTCGGAGTGTCGTTGTTGCTTGTAGCTTTTCACCTCACGCCACCTTCCCTCCCGCCTCTTCTGACCTTGACGCTTGAGCATGACCGACAGGGCTGACGTTATGTCTCTCTACTTGTCACCCACCTCCTCCGCTCGTGTGCCCTCCAACAGCAAAAAGTGAGTTGTCACCGATCCCAACCTTACCCCTGACCTCACGTGTCACCCGCGCAGCTGTGGAAGGTTGTTGACCGATTCTTCTTGTCTTTACAGGTCTTCTACTGGTATGCGACGTCTCTTCACCTCCAAGCCGTATTTCCCCTGACTCTGCTGGCCGCTCTTCACCCACCAGACGTGCCCGCCGCTGCCGCCACTCGCTGCCATTGCCGAAGCTGATCCCGAACCCGACAGGTTCTCGGTTCCGCACGATCGCCTCTTCCTCGATGCGCTGGAGCGGGACCTCAAGCGGGAGAAGGCGGGTCAAGAGCCGACGACGGCGGTGGTTGGCGAGCCGGCGCGGAGCTTCAGGTGGGTCACTACAGTTTCTTCTTTGTCTCAGTTGTGCTGTACGAAACCCTCGTTCTCCGATCCGAGTCTCGGTCTCGACCCGACCTTTCGCCATTGGTTGTGTCGTTCGGAGTGTCGTCCGGCAGGCGGGCAACGTCACTTCACGCGAAACGCACACCAGTTTTGACTCAGGCCTCAACATTGTTGCTTTATACGACACGCCGTCACGCCTCGTATGGTCTCGCCTCGCCTCGTCATATAAGCTTGCACACCCCGCCGTAGCTTCTTCCTCTCGCCCTTGTATACTCTCGGGCTGCCGGCCGCACAGCACCATCGAGAAGGACGAACAAACAAGACAGAGAAATCTTTGACGATGACGCGCTGACCCATGCAAACGCAGATACGACCCACGGCGGAGTCTGTACGAGCAGTTTGCAGGTCAAAACCCGGGCATGAACGGCTCGATCTTCGTCAGTTGAATCAACCTCCCTATATCTTCCCTCTTCCCTCTTCCCTCTTTCCATCTTCCATCTTCCATCTTTCCATCTTCCATCTTCCGTCTTCTATTCCTCAATTTCCATCCTCCTTTTCCCGTACTTGTCGTGTACATATTCATAACCTCGTCCCTGGCCAGAACCCCTCTCTGTATTATCCACTTCCTTTACTCCCCGTCTCCTAGCCTCCTTACCTCCTTACCTCCTGTCACTTCTATCTTCCACAGCCCCCGTTCCACCCCAACACCCGTGTATCATCATGTCTTCTGCGTCCTCCGACTCGTCTGACACCCCTACCCAGACTTCCGAATATCCATCGGAACACAACCCCTCTGACGGATCCTACCTTCCACCGGAGCAACTCCCTCCACGTCCCCTGGGTCTCCCCGGGGGAGATCTCTACCCTCCCCACCCACAACAACCCCTTGCGCCTCCACCGCCCACCAACCCCGCCGTCTCATCGGTCGTCTATTCTCGCACCCTCTTCGAAGGAAGCCCGGCGTACAAGCGCCGACGCGTCCGATCCCGCGCCACCGAGAGCCCGGCTTTCGTGGACATGGATCCCACCATGTCGAGGCCGTCTGGCATCTCCCGATCGGTCTCCGGCGACGTCCCCAGCGGTACCGAGACGGCCTCAGTCAACAGGGGTGAAAGCAGCCGACCTTCCGGTGAGTCGTCGCCGCGTCCGACCTTCTCTGTCTTAGCTTCCCTCCGTCTTACCTTCCCCTTCTTCGCTTCCTTTACACCATCGTGTTCCACCTCTCCACCCCTGCTCTCATCGGCAATACATATCTCATCGGGTCGTGCTTGCTCGGCGTCGGGTCGACTGCTCTACCCACCTTCGCACCCCGCTGACCCACTCGTAGAGGACGATGACACGCCCCGCCGCCGCCGCGAGGTCTCCCGCTCCGTCGACTCATACCCCGACATGGACGAGCGCTCCTTCGTCTGCCCATACGACTTCTGTCGCCGCCCGTTCAAGCGCCTCGAGCACCTCAAGCGACACGTCCGCACCCACACTCAGGAGCGACCATTCGAGTGCCCCACTTGCTCGAGGGGCTTCAGCCGCCAGGACAATCTCATCCAGCACATGAGGACGCACGGCAAGGGGAACACTCCCCAGCCCGGTGGCGAGGACGCGGAGAGGCGCACCAGGGACTGGGCGGCCAATGGACCTGGCAGGTGGGCGACGGCGAGCCCTGTTGGTGGACCGTACCAGCTTCCCAAGTGAGTGAGGAAGGTCCAAGGTCTCATCACTGCAGGGCCCCCACTCCACTGCCGTAAGACCCGCGCATCGCCGCTGACCAGCCTAGCCAACACTACCGACCACCCACGACGACGACGCAGATGCTGCCTCCTCCTGCCCCGGTTCGTCATTCGACTGTGCCTCCGGACTGGCCCGCCCCCGCGTCGGCCACGCTCTACACCCCGCGTCCGGACCCGGCTATGGGCCAGGTCGACCCATCCCTTCTCCGCCGTCATCGCTCGGCCACCCCCTACGGTCCGGCTGGGACGATGCAGCACCCCGTCCCCACCGACCCGTACGGCTCGTTTGGCGTGGCCCCCATGCACTTCAACCCCAACATGCACACGGGTTGGCACAACGCTGCGCCGGGGCCGTCCCTCGCCCCTCCGGCGCTCATCTCGGATGGACGGAGCTACTGGCGTACCGACTACGCCGACCCCCCCACATTCGACCCGTACATCCCCACCCCGATGGCTCCCGAGAGCCTCGCCGACGGCGTCGAGCCGACCGACGATGTCATCGCAGACTCCACGGCCACGCCCCTTACTCAGGCGGCCCCGACCTTTGAGTGAGGTCGACGGGAGGGCGAGAGGCAACGGTGAGGTGTGGGCTCTGCGTTCTTGTTGTATTCCCTTCGAGATCCGATTGTGTTAGGTGACGAGTGTACGGCGATTGAGATGCGGAACATCTCTCGGCGGGCTCTTTAATTTTAGTATACGGTATACGTCGATATTTACATATCATTTGACCGTGAGATGCAGCGTGACCTGTATGGGAGCGGCAGAGATCCATTACACGTCGTGATGGTCCGTTTGGCTGAGTAGCAGCAGCCGCAATGCACATGAAACGAGTTGCATCCCCGCTAGTACGTAGCAGTCTGTTTTGGCATAAATGTCGTCTGAGAAGCTGGAACAGGGGAGGGAGTCAGGTGGAGACGTTCGCCGCTACACTGCTCCACGACAGCCAAATAGTGCGCGAGGCAAGACCCCATCTCCTCCTGCCTAGTCCTCCCTCCTCTCCCTCTCGTCCTCGCCACCATCAATGTGGTCGTGCCCGTTACCATTGGCCTCCTTGACGGGCGACCTGATGCGCTCGCGGTCCTCCTCGGCCGGAGCAGCGGGGGACTGGGGGCGGGCCGGGTGATCACGATCGTCGCGGCGGGGCGAGAGCGAGCGACGACGATCATGCTCGCGGTCGGCGCCACGGGCGTCACGGGCATCGCGGTCGTCCCTGTCCCTACGGGGCGAGGGGGAACGGCGACGAGGGGGAGAACGACGGTCACGGCGATCACCGTCCCTGTCCCTGTCGCGACGGTCGCCGTAGCTTGTATCGTCAGTCTAAGATCTCATGCCATGTTGTGGTAGCTCGAGAGGAGCTCGAGAGGGGAGGTCAACCAGCAATCCAGCTCACCCGTCATGCCTCCAGGCATTCGAAGGGGGACGTTTCGCCCACTGGACAGTGATGCGACGACCGTCGATCGAGCGCCCGTGCCTGTAGTTGGTTAGCTCCGTGACGCGTGATACATGATACGTGATGCACGACCTCGAGCTCAACGGGTCGCCAAGAGGAAGATTGGAACCCCGCTCACATGTCGTAGTACGCGTCCTCGGCGTCGAGCTCGCGGCGGAACTCCACAAAGGCGAAAGCTGCGGGAAGATCGATCGTGTGAGCGCGCGGATCGGATTTCGCTTCGGTGGATGGACAGGCGGTCGAGGCGGTTCGGAGCCATCGTGGGTTTGAGGAGGTCACAGAGTAGCGGGTAAAGATGGATTGAGCGGGGAGTTAAGGGACGGGGCAGGGGAAAGGCGAAGGACGTGAGGGGGGTCGATCGAATCGACTCGACATCGGCATCGTCATCGGCTAGCGACTTGACTCCGTCTCGCCTCGTATTGCCTCGCCTCGCCTCGTATTGCCTCGCCTCTACCTCGACTCGACTCGGTTGTCTCGGGTCTCGTCTGGATGCGCGGGATGATACGCCCGGCGATCGTCGAATGCTGACAAGGAGCGGATAGTGCGAGGGCGAAAAAAAAACGATTCGCCTCGCCTAGCCTTGCCACGGTCACGTATGGGATGACACGCGGTATCGCCCACACAGTCAAGTCACTTAGGAGGCACTCATGAGGGGTTGCTCCCACCGCGCTCGATACAAGTTTGTGGAAGCGTTGTTCAGGGAGACATCACTCACGAGACGAAGTCGGCGACTTGAGCGCGGGGATGTCGCACCTGACGAGGCGGCCGTAACGCTCAAACTCGTAGGCGAGGTCGCGAGCGCGGAGGGACGACCCGAAGCCCGAGACGTAGAGCACGCTAGAAGGGGATCAGAAGGAGTTCGAGGACTAGGAAGAGAGAGGTCGGCAGAGTGGGGCGGGAAAGTTGAATGCTCACGTTCTGTTGGACTGTCGAAGCGAGGAGAGAGACGGTCAGCCCGATGTGCCGCGACGAGCAGAGATCTCGGCAACGCACCATTTTGGGAGGATTATAGGGAGCTGGGTTAAGTTGTGTCCTGTACGGGTGGGAGAGAAGTGAGAAGACGTTGAGTGAGTTAGGTTGCCTGAGGGTCGGCGTCGGGTGGTGACGAGTTTTCAGGAAGGGAGGCGGGGAGAGGGGAGGTGAAGTATTACGTAAGGAGCAGCCGGGTGGAGGGGCGGGAGGAACGGAAGCAAAAGTCAGGGGAGGGCGGATCGGGGCGGGGTAAAACCCAGCCAAACCCTGTGTTTCATCTCTTCTCTCACACTCATCCCTCCAACAGCCACAGCCAGATCCTCCTCTCAACCTATGCATGTGCGCTCTTCGTGTCGTTGTTTGAGCAGGCTCAGTCGATGCATACCCTGTTACTATGCTTGTACCAGTGACACTCTCCCGATGCCATCTCCGGCCAAGATCCCACCGTGACGTTCACCCGCATGTTTGGGCCCCGCTGTCGGAAAGGGGGGAAACACCGGCGTGCCACAAGCGGTACAACCTCACCCTACCCAGTCTACGTTTTCGCGCACCGCCCCTTGAACTCTGAGAGAATACACGCTGCCTTTCTGATCCTTCTTCTCTCCCCAAACAGCATTCTCCATCTCCTCCTCATCACGACGCTCGCGCCCGGCACCTCAAAGCCCTTCTTCATGCATCGACACCACCTCCTCCGCCTGTAGACAAACAACTCATCGTTCGGGCACGTGCCGAACACCGCCTTGACCCCTCTCGATTCGATCGTCTCCCGCGGCAGTTGATTCCTTCTTGTGTCTGGCCCGTCCCCTAATCCTCCTTCTCGGCCCGTTGCCTCCTCAGCATGGCCGGGCCCTCTAGTCGACAGCCCTCATCGAGGTTCGAAGGCATCGCCGACCTCACGTGAGTCCCCGTCCACTCGACCCCGCTGTCCATTTCGTTCCCACGACGCTGGATTGACCCATTGTTAGGACCCTCCCTTCCATCGCCGAGGACACGATCCTCGCGACACTACGCGAACGATACCTCGCTTCCCTTCCTTACACATCCATCTCCTCGTCCGCGCTCGTGTCCGTCAACCCCCACACCTACCTCCCGATCAACGGCGATGCATCCCTCCAGGACTACGTCGCGGAGTATTACCGCTCCGCGGCCGACGATGGCGTGTCGAGGGACGGGGACGGAGGCGAGAACCTGTCCAAGGAGAGGCTGAGCCCGCACGTATTCAGGCAGGCGTTGAGCGCGTACTACAATATGCGAAGGACGGGTCAGGACCAAATCGTCATGATGAGGTGAGTCGTTGTCATTGCCTGGCGTGGCCTCGCGGGCATTGGTTGCGATGAACAACGATGCAGTCCTGTGCACTGACGGCCTATAGCGGTGCGATGGGATCGGGGAAAACAGAGCTCCGACGACTGGCGATCAAGGCCATCTCCGAAGTCAGCGTTGCGAGCCCTGGGAAGAAGGGCGCGAAACTGGGTGGACAGGTAGCCAACGCCGAGGTGAGTTGGTTGTCTAGGTCCTGCCCGAGCTCATCCCCTTTCCCCCCCTCTATCTCACGCCCACGGCTGACGCATGTGCCCAGTTCATCCTCGAGTCCTTTGGAAACGCGCATACCCTCACCAACGACAACGCATCACGGTTCGGGAACTACACCGAGCTTCAATTCAACGACCGCGGCCGACTCGGCGGTCTCAAGACGATAGAGTACTACTTTGAGCGATCGCGCGTATCGCAGACTCCCGCTACGGGCGAGCGCAACTTCCACGTCTTTTACTACCTTGTCTCTGGCGTCATGGGCGAGGAGCGCTCGTTTCTCAAGCTAGGTAACGTCCAGGATTACCGATACCTGCAATGCCGAGTCCGACGTCAGGGCATGGACGACACCCAAAGGTTCGAACAGCTCAAACAGGCTTTCAAGACTGTCGGCCTCTCCACGAGACTCGTCGCGCAGATCTGCCAGCTCCTCGCGACCATCTTGCACATCGGTAATCTCCAGTTCATCGACGGCGGATTGACTCACGAGGGCGCGATCGTCGCCAACCTCGATGTCCTGCACCTCGTCGCGGAGTTCCTAGGCGTCTCGCAGGAGGCTCTCGGCGAGCTGTTCTCTTTCAAGACAGTCCTCATGCGCAAAGAGGTCTGCACCACATTCCTTGACCCCGAGCAGGCCGAGGCGGTGCGAGACGAGCTCGCTCGCACGCTCTACTCGCTACTCTTCTCGTGGCTCAACGAGCACATCAACCAGAAACTGTGCAAGGATTCGTTCGCCTCGTTCATCGCAATCCTCGACTTGCCCGGCTCGCAGAACAATGCCGGCCAGACGGGCGGTTCCAACTCGGTCGACCAGTTTTGCTTCAACTTTGCAAACGAAAAAGTTCATAATTGGATGTTGCGCCGGATACACGTCACGCCGCTGGAAGAGGCGGACAAGGAGAAGCTACCGATGCCGAGGATACCGTTCTTCGACAACTCCGAATGCCTCAAGCTCATGGCCGACTCCCGAGGTGGACTCATCCACATCATGGACGACCACGCGAGGAAGAAGCGTACGGAAGCCAGCATGCTCGAGTCCATGGCGAAACGTCATGCCGGTCACGCCTCTTTCTCCATGGGGAACGTCGGGCCGACCGGCGCGGGGACCTTTACGGTTAACCACTACTCTGGGCCGGTGACCTACTCGGCGGAGAATTTCCTCGAGCGCGACGCCAACGAAACCAGTGCGGACATCCTGCGCTTGCTCCGGGGCAGCAACACCGGCTCGCAGATGGTCACGGAGCACGCGGGTTCCAACAACCCTTTCATCAAGAGTCTCTTTTCGTCCAAGAGCATCACCACGCAGGCCCACCCTCGCAACGACGACACGATCGTCGCGGTCCAGCAGCCGGTGAGGCCGATAAGGGCGCCGTCCACTCGCCGGAAGAAGAATCCACGGCTCGCATCGGTGACTGAGGAGGAAGCGGCGGGGGCGGAGGAGGATGCCGTGGGCGGCGGAAACGATGCCGGTGCAGCAGACAAGGGGTTGCAGTGCGTTGCTGGCCAGCACTGGCGAGCGATCGACACCCTCCTCGCGACGTTTGAGCAGGCTCAGCCTTGGTTCATCTTTTGTCTAAGGCCAAACGACTCGCAGCTTCCGTCCCAAATCGAGATCCGCTCGGTCAAGACGCAGATCCGCGCGCTCGGCTTGACCGAGGTCACCCAGCGCCTGCAAAGCAGCTACGAGGTTCGGATGTCGCATGGCGAGGCGTGTGAGCGGTACGCCGAGGAATTCGACGCGAGGGGCATCCCAGAGGGCCCATCTGACTTGGATCGCCTTCAAGACCTGAAGCGTGTGCTCAAGCTTTCCGACTCGCAAATGGGTCTTGGCACGAACAGGGTGGGTCTTGACAGCATGGATAGTAGTTGACGTGCAGGTGTTCTTGTCGCATGCGGCGTTCCATAGGTTCGAAGACCGGCTGCGATCTGCAGAACACGATGAACGTCCACGCGATGGAGAGGACGTGGAGATGCTCGACAACAAACAGAAGATCGATCCGTTCTCTCCTTACCACGATGCCTCCCCACTTGCATCGCCGGCTGGCGGCTACGCCAGTCTCGATCGCAACGACTCGACCGCCGCGCTCCCCCTGGTCGAGTACGCTCAGCCGCTCCGCCAGGACTCTGTCTCTCCCGACGACTTTGAGGATCAGCGTGGCTTTGCCCCCAGCCAGGTCACCAGCAACTTTGGCGATTCGGCGTCAGCAAGGGACACCGAGACGTACGCGCCGTCGCGCAACATGTTCCGCGACATGGACGTCAAGGACGAGAAGGACGTGCTGGATGCCGAACCGCAAGATGGCGAAACCACGGAAGAGTATCGCGAAACACGAGCCCGAAGGCGATGGGTGTGGCTGTGCCGCCTCCTCACGTTCTGGATCCCCGACTTTTTGCTCAACTGGTTCGGCGGCATGAAGCGTCAGGACATCCGCCAGGCATGGCGCGAGAAGCTCGCGATCAACCTCATCATCTGGTTCATCTGCGCCTGCACGATCTTTGTCATTGCTGTCCTTGGCCAGCTCATCTGCCCGACCCAGCACGTCTACTCGTCAGCCGAGCTGTCGAGTCACAGCTACACCAACGACCCGAACAACGCCTATGTGGCTATCCGAGGCGAAGTCTTCGACCTGTCCACCTTTGCGCCAACGCATCTCACGGCGGTTTCCGTGATCCCCACGAAGACGATCATGACGTACGGTGGACTCGATGCCTCCGACATCTTCCCCGTCGAGGTCTCGGCGCTCTGTCCGACGACGACCGGTTCTCTCAGTCAATACGTAACCCTCGACACGACCAACACGACGGACGTGTATGCTCAGTACCACGATTTCCGAGCATACACCAACGACTCGCGTCCGGACTGGTACGAGGAAAGCATGATCATGCTGCGATCGCAGTGGAGGGTCGGCTGGATGGGATACACCAAAACGGACCTCAAGAACATGGCGAGTGCCGGCCGCGCGGTCGGGATTATCGACGACTACGTGTACGAGATGACGACCTACATCCAGCAGAATGGAGGCGGTCTCAAGGGCCCCAACGGATACAACTTTACGTCCCAGGACGAGGCGGATCGCCAATTCATGTCAACCCAGGTCGTGTCCCTGTTCACGTACAACTCTGGCAAGGACATCAGCACGCTGATTGACGGTCTGTCATCCTCGATCGGGTCAGACGTTGTGGCCAACCAAAAGGTCTGTCTCCGGAACTTGTTCATCATCGGCAAGGTGGACACGCGTGACTCGGCCCAATGCCAGTTCTCGACATACATCCTCCTGGCACTCTCTTGCGTCATGGTGGCCATCATCGGATTCAAGTTCCTGGCCGCGCTTCATTTCGGATCCAGCCGTGCGCCAGAGAACCACGACAAGTTTGTGATCTGCCAAGTGCCGTGTTACACCGAGGGCGAGGACTCGTTGAGGAAGACAATC
This sequence comes from Saitozyma sp. JCM 24511, assembly GCA_001600855.1. Lineage (NCBI taxonomy): Eukaryota > Fungi > Basidiomycota > Tremellomycetes > Tremellales > Trimorphomycetaceae > Saitozyma > Saitozyma sp. JCM 24511. The sequence goes on along the minus strand of BCLC01000013.1, from coordinate 650,573 downwards.
GACAGTGTCGTCAAACTCAAGTACGACGACAAGCGCAAACTATTGTTGATTATCTGCGACGGGAACATCAAGGGTTTCGGTAACGAAAAGCCCACGCCTCAGATCGTGCTTGATATTCTCGGCGTCGATCCGAACGCGGATCCGGAACCGCTCAGTTTCCAATCGCTCGGAGAAGGTGCAAAGCAGCACAACATGGGGAAAGTGTATGCGGGGCTGTACGAGTGTTCGGGTCACGTCGTTCCGTACCTCGTCCTGGTCAAGGTTGGCAAGCCGACGGAGCGACCCAAGCCCGGAAACCGAGGCAAGCGGGACTCGCAGATGGCCGTGATGCACTTCCTCAACAAGGTGAGTAAGGCCTCCAGTCCCGAGTCGCCTCGCCGTCATGACTTGATTTGGGGTTCGGTCTCATGTTGCGACTACAGATTCACTTCAACGCGCCGATGAACCCCCTCGAGCTCGAGATGTACCACCAGATCAAGAATGTCATTGGCGTCAACCCGAGCTTCTACGAGTACTTGTTCATGGTCGACGCCGACACGACTGTGCATGAGTTGTCGCTCAACAGGCTGGTCTCTGCGTGAGTCTGTCGACGTGGGACCGTACTGACGCCAGGATGATGCATGACAAGAAGATCATTGGTGTCTGCGGAGAGACCTCGATCGCGAATGCAAAGCAGTCGATCGTGACCATGTCGCAGGTGAGATGGCTCGTGCCAGTTTCACTCCAGCTCAGGCGACCTGACTGATCACGCAGGTGTATGAATACTTCATCTCCCACCACCTCGCCAAGGCTTTCGAAAGCCTATTCGGCTCGATCACCTGTCTTCCAGGTTGTTTCTCCATGTACCGACTCCGCACGCCCGACACCCACAAGCCCCTCTTCATCTCCAACCAGATCATCAACGACTACTCGGAGAACCGGGTCGACACGCTCCATCTCAAGAACCTGCTCCATCTCGGAGAGGATCGGTACCTGACCACACTCGTGCTCAAGCACTTCCCAACGTACAAGACGAAGTTTGTCCGGGACGCGCACGCCCAGACGGTGGCGCCCGACTCGGCAAAGGTGTTGCTCTCCCAGCGACGACGATGGATCAATTCTACGGTCCATAACATGGCGGAACTGGTCTTCCTCGACGAGCTTTGTGGCTTCTGCTGCTTCTCGATGCGCTTTGTCGTCATGATAGACTTGGTGTCCACCATTGTCGCGCCAGTCACAGTGGCTTATGTAGGTGGACTTGAGGCCGGCTTGGTGTGATGGCGAGTGCTGACTTGTGCAGATTGGCTACCTCATCTACCTCGTCGTACATGATGGCAGGACTATCCCTATTCTGTCAATCATCATGCTCGCGGCAATTTACGGCCTGCAAGCGCTCGTCTTTATCTTCCGCATGCGCTGGGATATGGTCGCGTGGATGCTCTGTGAGTGACAGTTGGCGGTGTCGTGTGGAATATATGTTGACGTAGATGCCTCACGAACAGTCTACATCCTCGCCATCCCCTTCTCTTCGTTCTTCCTCCCGCTGTACTCGTTCTGGAAGATGGACGACTTCTCGTGGGGTTCCACCCGTCTCGGTGAGTCGGCATCTGCACTGAACGACACGCACCAAGCACCAAGTGCACCGAGCTAGAATCGTTTGGACTCACGCATTGCAGTCGTCGGTGAAAAGGGCAAGAAGATTGTCATCCACGACGAGGGCAAGTTCGACCCAAAGAGCATCCCGCTCAAGAGCTGGAACGACTACGAGTGAGTTCGGATGTATAGGCAGCGAGGATGCGTCGCTGACGCTCCGTTCACGAAGGAACGAGCTGTGGGACCACGAGTCAAACCACTCTGGATCGCTCCTACCTCCCAACAAGGAGGCGTACCTTGACTCTCGTGCTCCCTCGACGTACGGCGACATGTACAGCAGCTACGACCAGCCTCGCTCGCGCGGCGTGTCCCCCGCCGCATCGTACCAGGATCTCCGGGCGCGGTCTTCTTTCTACGATCCGCCGCCGAAGGCACCATATGGCGGCGGAGGGGACCTGCTCGGCGGAGGGTCCCCAATGGGATCCTATGCGAACCTCCATCAGCAAGGCGTCGGCGGGCCCGGCAGCGTCTTTGGAGATCATCGTGCGCCGAGTGTATATGGCGGGAGCGTGCATGGTGGACAAGCCCCACCCGAGGCAAACAGGTTTACGACTTTTTACAACCAGCCGTACGATCCGAGAGGTTCGTCATACTCGCTCGGGCAGCAACAGCAACAGCATCAGCAGCCTCCGCTCGATCATCGTTCGAGCAGCTACTCGTCAGGGCTCGGCGGTATGGGAATGGGAATTGGCATGGGTATGGGCCAGGGGGGACAAGCATACGCCACGAATCGAGCGAGTAGCTATTCTCTCGATCCCTCGGCTCACCTCAACGCCAACGCCAACACCAACGCCTACGCCAACACCAACGCCTACGCCAATCAGGCTAGTGGCGGTGCTCGACCCCCATCCTTCCTCCCCGATGTAGGAAGCGGCTTCGGCTCCGACCCCATCAACCTCGGCGCAGAGAGTATAACCGAGGCCCAGCTCGAGTCTAGTGTCCGGAACATCTGTGCCGGTGCGGACCTGGATACGCTCACGAAGAAGGGCGTGCGGAAGAGGCTCGAGGAGGAGTATGGCGTCAGCTTGGCGAGTAGGAAGGAGGCGATTAATCGTATTATCGAGAGGGTCCTGAATGGTGAGTGGTGATGTCTGGATTGGGTATGGGGTTGAGAATGGGTGGAGACGTGGGGAGGGTGAGAAGGTAAGGTGGGGTTGGGAAGAGCAGAAGATAGTGAGGCAAAGGAGAAGGAGGAGGGGAAGAGGGTGAGGAGTTCGCTTGCGATTCCGAGTGGAAGACCTTGGGGATGATTTGCGTTTGGACTGGGATGAGAACACTGAAAGCTTACTTACGCCTGGAGTAGCTTGAGCTGGGCTAGTCATATCTCTCTCCGACTCGACGCCGGCGCCGTGTTAGATGTTGCTGCTCGACAGCGACTCGGAGTGAACCCTGAGATGAGGCTGGGTGGGTTGGGATGCCACACAGCAGTGATATAGAAGATGGAGCGGGGAGGAGGGAGGAGCAGAGAGGAGGGAGGAGCAGAGAGGAAGCGAGAGAGGCGGAGTGGATGACATACGGACAGTGGAAATGTCGGTGGTCCGACAGAAGCCAGGGGGGAGGGGCCGGGAGTGACAGAATCGAGTAACGGGGTAACGGAGTAACGGACGATTGACGGACTGTGTCCATACCATCTCACGAACGAGCAGATACGATTCCGACTTCCCTCGATCACTTGCATCACCTTAATACACTCACTCATTCCCAGTCTCTCGCTGCATGCATCGCATTGGACATTGCTGAGAGAGCGACGAGAAGCGGCGCGAAGGCATGATGTGTGGATCCAATTCGACGTGAGGCCACCGACCGCTCAGAATCAACAATGCGCAAACGACATCCGTTGCTTCAACCTGCTCGTGGCTAGCAGCCAGCGGCCAGGGCCAGCAAACAGCGACCGACAGCCCGTGGTTATCGTCCCACAACCGCCAAACCGTTGACAGGCAGGCTCGGCTCCACTCTGGACAAATTGAAGGATGTGGACGAGGAGGTCCAGTAAGTCTGAGGGAGCAAGCAGCGCATAGTAAACAGTGCGTCTGCATGCAGAGTGACGGTTCGTGAACTTGACTACCGTGTTTTTGCCCTACTCGCCTGTTCTCGTCATCGGCTCGGCATCACTCCCACCAGTCATCCTGACTCTAGTCCCGAGACCCAGTCCCAAGCCCACGTCCAAGCCCTGATCTCTGCCCCCCTGATCTCCCTGGCCCACGTTCACACCACCGCCCACCCCTCCCCCTCCTTCCCGCTGCCCTTGCATTTGCCCTTGCGCTTGGCCCCCGCTCCGCCCCCTCCCCTCCCACGGCTTACTCCCATTCACGCGCCACTCCCACTCCGCCAGCCTGTCCTCGTCCCACTCTTTATCCCTCTGTTCCGCCTCGGGGGGCTTGAGGATCTGTTCGTCCGGACACCCAGAGTGCGAGGAATGCCGAGCGAGTTGGAACGGGAGGTACTCCTATGGGCCGGTTGGATCAGCTCGGCTCGGCTCGAGGCCGGTTCTGCTATGACTCCGTGACTTCGCTGGCTTTCTTTTCATTCCGCATTTACCTGTGCCCTCCGGTCGATGTACGCGTGAGCGAACTCGTCCCGGATGAACGGTTCGTGCCCTGCACCAAAACAGGGCAGGGGGGTAACGGACTCTGACGAACCAACCTCTACGAGAGGAGGCCGCCGTCGACATCCAGCCAGGACGGTGCCAGTGACCGGTGATCAAGACCAATATCGACCGCCTCGATCCACTCACGTTGAAGACCGGATGCGCAAAGTTGGGGTCGTACGAGTAATGCTTCCCATAACCCAGCTTCTTCATGAGCTGCGTTGGCGCATTCCGGATCTGTAATGGCACGCCAGGCAGCGGAGGTTCCTGCGCGAGCGCCTCGGCCTGAGTAGGGGGTCAGCGACGCCAAGGCGGTTTGGCGTCTCAGTCGGTTTGTGCGAGGTGCACTCGGTCAGGATGTGAGAGCCCCGCTTACGCGATTGTACGCCGTGTACGACCGAGTTGATTTCGGCGCCTCGGCGAGGTAGGCGACGCAGTGCTATACGAGTAAGTGGGGACGGATGAGCGGAGACGAGACCACCTGCGGGAGATCAACCCACAGCGAGGTTGATTCGGCATTCCGGCAGACCGATCACCTGACAGGCTTGGTAGGTCGCCATGGCCTAAGATGTGAGCCACGACACGAGTTCTTTGTTGTTCCCCCGCAAAGAACTCGCTGTTGCCGCCATCCGCACCAATTTCGCAGGCCAGACTTACCAGAGGCAACGCATGGTTATCCGCCAGACCCACGTCTTCGCTCGCCACCACCACCAGTCTTCGCGCGATATACAGTGCATCCTCCCCGCCGGTGATCATCCTATACAGCGGTGTTAGCATCCACACCTCATTTTCCAGGCGACGGCTGATGACCGCGGGGATCGGGACAGCGCTGGCGAAGTGCGCACTCACCTGGCGAGCCAGTACATCGCCGCGCTCCCGTCTGATCCTCTCAGACACTTGTGCAGAGCCGAAATCATGTCGTACCGCTCCTCGCCCGAGCGATCGTACCCTTTCCGCAATCCTCTTCGCACGGCGTCCATGAGCTCATTATCCCGCTTCTTCCGCTCCAGGGGATCCACCTCCACCTCCACCTCCGCGTCGCCGCCGTCTTTGCTCGTGGACCGCGACAGTGTTGCCTGGCGATATGAAGGCGTGTCGCACACTTTGAGGGCCAGCTCAAGACCGTTCAAGGCTTGACGGGCGTCGCCGTCCGCTACGTCTGCCAAGAAGGGCAAGAGATCAGGGGGCAGGTGGGGCAGTGGAGCAGGTAGACAAGCAAGCGCGTTGGTGAGGATCTGGAGGAGGTCTTCTGGGCCGTGCTTGGAAAGCGTGAAGACTCTGCGAGGTCAGCGAGAACGGTGCCGAGCTGTAGCCACACTCACTGGCATCGAGACAGTAGAGCCCCGTTTACTTTGAAGGAAGGGTTCTCGGTCGTCGCGCCGATGAGCTGCACGGATCCGTTCTCGACGTAGGGAAGGAACAAGTCCTGCTGGGACTTGTTGAACCTGTGACGTGCTTCAGCCGCGATGTCAGTCATCCAATGGATTTTGGTTACCGGTGTATCTCGTCGATCATGAGAATCGTACGCCTGCGCAATGGAGACCGTGTTAGCTTAGCCCCGCACTATAATCAATCGACAAGCCAGCCTACCTCCCCGTCAACTTGAGAGAATTCTTCGCCTGCTCAAACACCTGCCGCACGTCCGCAGTGCCCGAGCTGAGAAACTTTCAGCAGCCGCACCAGCTCCCACCAGACTTTCAGCCCACCTGGTCGCGGAAAGCTCCTTAAAGTCGGCATTCGCCGTTTTGGCGATGAGCCTGGCAAGGGTCCTGTGTTGACCAGGTCAGCGAGCCGAGCAACGGGACCTGGCTCAGTATCTAGAGGAGCTCCGTCACTCACGTTTTCCCGCATCCCGGTGGTCCCCAGAATATACAGCTGCCTACGCCTTCGCCTGCCTCTATCCGGGCACGAAGGAGACTGCCCGGTCCGACGAGGTCGCCTTGGCCGATATAAGTTGACAGCGTGGACGGTCGGGTTCTTTCGGCGAGACTAACCCCGGGCGGGACTCAGCGGTTCACTCATGATCAGGGAGATACCGAAACACCCACGGTTGCGCTGCCAGGACGGGATTGACTCGCTGGCGCTTCTCCGTTGGTCCGTTTTCCACAGCCGCGCTCGCTAGACCTTCTAAGCTTCGCCTGGACCTCCCTTCTTCTTCCGCCGTTCGCCCCAGTTCGTGATTCTGCTCCTCTTCCTTCAACCTCTTCCTTCCCGCAAAAATAGGAGCGACAGCACCCCTCTCTGCTCCATTAGACACTCTCCCCCTCGCCGAGGGCCGCAGAGGTGTTGCATCGACCACAACCACCTCCTGCTCATCTTTCACGGGCGATCGTGACGGTGCTCGGCCCAGCGCAGGGACCTGACTCCGTGAGGAGAGAGTCGGAGTGGAAGAGGGATGCGGTGATCTGGACGTCGTCGAGGTCGGCTGAGAAGGGCCGCCCGGACCGGGGCATTGGAGGTCGAGGTGAAGGTTGATCTCGGATGCTGGGACGGAGCGGTCGCAGATTGGGCATTGGACTTGGAGAGTGAGCCGGATTAGTGGATTGAGGAGCAGGATTCCGGGGGATGGACTCACCTTTCTCCCTGCCTACGGACATGGTTTCGAGTCGGGGCAGGGTTGTGGCCCCGAGTGATGAGAATGTCGTGGAGAGGTGGAGGATTGTCTATCACTGATGAACTGGTGACTCGCCTCCACCGGGCCAACGCAGTGCAGAGGATGGCGATGGCCAAACAGACACGTTTGATTCCGCTAATAGCTTTTCATTAGTGATGGCTTCATTACCAATGTCACCTGCAATTAGCTCGCTGGATTAGGAAAGACTGCCGCCGGTTGATGCCACGTCATGCGCTTCCTCCACCCCAGCTCGATTTCAGTCCACTTCGGATTTCTGCACCACCAACACATCACCAACACATCACCCAAACGCACATTCGAAGAGCCCTACTCCGTCTCATGCTCCACCACTGACAACGTCTCCCACTTGAGTTTCTGTACAGGCATGCCTACCCTCCCCGCAAAGCGGTCAGCTCCCATGTCCCCTCCCTCGACATCCACGCCCACATCCACGTCCAAGTCCGCTGCCAACCCCACGTCCAACGGCGCACCCTCCGGCTCGTCCCTGCCCCGCGATGTGCCCACGGGCGAAGTCGAGGGCGAGTTCACGAGGGTGTTGAGCCGGGAGGAGAAGAGGAAGTTGAGGAAGGTTGAGAAGCACCGGCCGCAGTTCCAGTTTGACTTGTCACACTTTCGGAACGGCAGGAAGATCGGTATCGCCGTGAGTCGGTGTGGGGTACCCGGGTCGTTGGGCCGTGGACTGACACTGACCGGTGTAGCATGTCCGGGATCTCGTGCTCTACCTCCTAGCCGACGGAATGAAGCCCACCTGGATTGTGCCCGAGGTACGTGACGTGCTTCTCACTCGGCCCTCTTCGCCTCCCCGCCCTGCGACTGCTTGACACCTCGGCGCTACACCTCGGTCAGTTGCTGATCCGACCAGAACCGCACTTTCATAACCCACGTCGTCGTCCTCCTTGTCCCTGGATTGCTGCCCGAGCACATAGGCATCCCACCCATCCCATCCCTCGCCACCCTGCCCTTCCCCATTGCCCCTTCCATGATCGAGCGAGTGGACGACGAACCGCTACCGCCCAACAAGGTCCCCGTGTTGAGCCAGATGTTCTCCTACGGTGTGCCCTCGCGGGCGCCGGGTGACTCGAGGAGGTTGTTCAGTGTCATGACGACATTGTTGAACAGTCCGTTGCCCGACAACGTGAAGAAGCGGCGGGAGGAAGAAGGTCGGAGATTATCAGGTGGGTCCGGCCCACTCAGGCAACGACCTGTGTCGGATCCGCTGATGGCAGCGTAGCTCTTGCCAAGGCCGATAACGCCCCTCCATTCCTTTACCTCCTGAGTGCCAATCAGATGATCGACAACGACTACCGGGTCCCGTCGTACGTTTCTCCTTCCGACGCCGCGCCGATCCCAGAAGTCGTCAAGCGAGGACTGCCCGCGGAACTGCTTTCGCTGCTCGCGTGCGAAGAGACCGAGGCGGCCGAGACAGAAGGCGAGATCGAGGGACCTCCACCTTCGGCCGCTCTACCGAATGGAGACGGAAAGGGTACGACTAAGTGGAAGGACGAAGGATGGGCGGAGACTCCTCAGGCGGATCAACCGCCCGTGGACGGTCAGTGGAAGGTGCTCGCGGTGGATTGTGAGATGGTAAGTTCATCGCATTCGCTCGTACGTAGCACACCGCTCACGGCTCAGGTTCTCACGGAAAACGGTCCGGAGCTGGCCAGAGTCTCGGTTATCGATTATAACACCGGCACGAATGTGTTTGATGAGCTCGTCAAGCCGTCGGCACCCGTCACCGACTATCTCACGCAGTAAGCCAGTTTACACGTGTCGCTTGCAGGACCGTTCTCACACTTATAGATGGTCGGGAATCACCCCCGAGCATATATCAGCCGCTACCCATACCCTCGAATCTATCCAGGCCGCCTTCCTCTCCTCCCCAACCCCAGTCCTCACTCCCCATACCATCCTTCTCGGCCACTCGCTCGAGTGTGACCTCGCTGCGCTCAAGATTCGTCATCCCCTCTGCATCGACACGGCCCTCATCTTCCGGCATCCTCGTGGACCGCCCTACAAGCCGGGTCTCAAGTGGCTCACCAACAAGTGGCTAGGGCGTGAGATCCAGGGTGCGGCGAGCGGGCACGATTCTGAAGAGGATGCGACGGCCTGCGTGGACTTGCTCAAGCTCAAAATGGCGAACGGTGAGCAACTCGACGTTGACTCTCTGTAACAGACAACTTTGCTAACTCCGCAGGTCCCGAGTTCGGAAATCTGTTTGACAACACGGAACCGATATTCGATCGTATGGCCCGACTCGGCTCCCAACAGGGTAAAGTCAACAAGACCTCGGCGTACTGCGACTATTTCAATATGCGCGGCGGGCTTTCCGCAAGAGCGACGACGGCTGTGAAATGCACGAGTGATGACGAGGTGGTGGGCGGGATCGCAACGCAAGTGGAGAGCCACGATTTTGTCTTTGGCCGATTCATGGAGCTGGCCAATGTGCAAGGATGTGGGTGGTGTCTCCGTGAGCTCTGAAGGGGTCTAAAGACTGATCGGTCTCAGGGAATGGCGAGGCGCACGTCCCGGCATCGATGAGCGAGGCCCCGTCTTTGGGATTGGACAAGGCTTTGGAGAATCTCAACAGGCGACTTGCAGAGGTTCACAAATCGCTTCCGCGCAATACGGCGTTTATCGTGCTCAACGGGCATTCCGATCCGTTGCCCATGCTGGCGCTCAGCGCGAGGCGGACAAGGTGGGAGAGGCTGGTCAAGACCCTTGGGACGACGGATGGGATCAAGGGCGAGGATCGGTGGTTGGCAGAGGACGACAGGAAATTGGAGGCGGCAGTCAACCAGGCAAGAGAGGGGATGGCGTTCTTCTGCGTCAAGTAGGGCGCGGATCGAAACTGGCGTAACGACGTGTGACTGGGGAGAAGGGAGTCGTTTGTGTTTCTTGTACGACCGCACCGCACCGCACACTGCACTGTAACTGCGTATACCGACATGAGATACACACAGCATGCTATGTCTTTCACGATTTCTTCGAGTTCGCGACCCCTTCACGCTCATGCTCACGCTCGCTTGGTTGGGTTGCCAGTGGGATAGCGGGCGGGAAGACAAAACGGGGAGATATCGCAACCGGATGCAGCGCGCTCGTCGGGCACACTCCGAGGACTGACCGGGATACCTGGCGCTTTGCTCCGTGCCGACTAGCGACTCCGGACCCGAAGCCAGTGAATGATCCTCGCCGTGGAATGCCCTCTTCCTCAGCCACTATTGCATGCTGCTATACTGCTATGCTCCGTCCACATCTGGCGCTCTCGCCCTCTCGCGCTCTCGCCCATCTCGGAACTAGTTTGTCGGTGAACGCCACTAGGGATCTTCGTATCCCGCAACAGGCTGGCGTGGTCGGTTTGGCACTGTACCAGCGTCAGCCTTAAGAACGGACCGCCGAGAACGTGTCGGACACGTCCCGGGATGTTCATCATCGAAACCGGAACATGGACTTACGGGGGAAGGTCGTGGGGATACGGTCGGCTGGCTTCCACCCCATCCTCTTACGAATCGGCGGGACGGTGACGACCATGACAGGGCCTACTGGATCAGCGTGGACCGTGATCATCCGCATTCGAGGTAGATCCGTCTGTGGTGATTGGTGTTCGGGAGGGATGCGGGGAGGACGCGCATGGGACCCACCGAGGAAACCGAGGGCGAGGGAGTAGAAGATGACGGGGGACTCGTGCGCCTGGCGTTGCTAACGTGGTGGATTAGCCGCCACGCCTTGCATTCACTGGGATGGACTTGGAACAGTACAGGTCACAGCGCGTCGCGCCGACTCACGAGGTACCTGTAGACGCCCGACATGGTGACCAGTGCTCGAAGAACAAGTTGGGGAGCAAGAGGAGCGAACAGAATTGAGGAGGGACTTGGAAACGGACGGTTGGGATTGGGCGGAATCAAACGGGGGGTAAGTCCGGAAACAACGTTACGTAAAACATCGATCTGGCGCCCAAGAAAAGTTGAGCGAAGACCTTACACAGGCCGCAACTAGGCTCACCCTCTACCTCTATCTCTTCTCATCCTCTACCCACTCATTAGAAGTATAGAATCCTTCCCGGCACCATGGCCAAGGGGAAGAACCACGACCGCAAGGCCCAAAAGGGCTTTGGCAAGGTCAAGTCGTCTGCGTCCGGCGGCGAGTTCAACCTGAAGAAAGTCAAGGGTGGGTCGGTCCTTCACCTCTGCTCCTCTGCTGCAGAACTTGGCGTCCCGCACCGCTCGCGAGTCATCCATGTCGTTACGGTTTCTGATAGCTTTCTTTTTTCAGGCGAGAACTTCTACCGCGATGCGAAGAAGGCTTCGATGGTGAAGATGTTGAATGGCGGGAAGGCCGTGCGGGACCGGGATGGTAAAATTATCAAGGCTGCCGCGTTCCAGGCCGGCGAGAAGGAGGCTCTACCCGGACGCATCCGTCCTGATCGAAGGTGGTTTGGTGAGTCGAGTCGTCGCATCCATAGGCGGTGCACATGAGCACCGAACCCACTTCTGATGCTCGATGCTTGTAGGAAACACTCGTGTGATCTCCCAGACCGCGCTGGACCACTTCCGCACCGCTTTGTCCGAGCACAAGGCCGACCCCTACTCGGTCCTGCTCCGACGCAACAAGCTCCCGATGGGTCTCCTGGAGGACGAGAGCAAGACGGCGGGTAAGAAATCCCATATCGTCGAGACCGAGCCGTTTGCAAACACATTTGGACCCAAGGCGCAGCGGAAACGCCCCCGTCTCGGCGTGGGTAGTATCGCGGAGCTCGGCGAGGCTTCGGCGACCCAGGACGAGCAGCTCCCCGCGGATGGTATGTACCTCGTCTCCTCCTCTGCTCGGTAGTCCAGTCCTGATGTCTCGTCTAGGCGACAACGCCGATCTTGGGGATGTCTACCACCCCACCACGCCGACTGCTCGTGAGGCAGTATACGCCAAGGGCACGTCTCGCCGTATCTGGGGAGAACTCTACAAGGTCCTCGACTCGTCGGATGTCGTCATTCACGTGCTCGACGCGAGGGATCCGCTCGGGACGAGGTGCAAGCCGGTAGTCGAGTATCTCCGCAAGGAGAAGGCGCACAAGCACCTCGTTTACGTGCTGAACAAGGTCGATTTGGTTCCCACTTGGGTCACTGTGAGTTGGACCCTCACTCTTCTTCGCAATCATCTCGTTTCCGTTTGCCTCTCAATCAAATCGGCCACTTGCGCGCCGTCACCTATGCTTCTGCGCGAATCGTCCGCCCAACTTTCCGCTACACCATTCTTCGTCCCCCCCTGAGTCCGCTTCTGCGCCCTTCCGACCCCGCCTCCCCCGTCCCACACTCCAGTCAAGGCCAGATGCTCCGCTTCGGCGATCCCACGCGTCCAGTCTGTTACGAGAGTGGAAGAACGAGTGTTCTCCCAATCACGCCCCGCCTCCCTGTCTCCCTCGTTTTGAGGGGGCTCCTGGCGGTCCGTGCCGTCCGTTTTGGGCGTGCACTGGCTCCGGGAGAACACACCTGGTTCCTATTGAGTTGAGGTTTGGGTGGGCCATCGGTCACGTTCCAGCCTGGATCTCTTAGTTTGGAACCACACATGTGTCCCAACGACACGGCAACGCATCATACTCAACTTCAAGAGCAATGCTGATCATGATATAGGCACGATGGGTCAAGCACCTCTCGTTGTCGGCACCTACCATCGCGTTCCACGCGTCGATCAACAACTCTTTCGGCAAGGGATCGCTTATCCAGCTTCTCCGCCAGTTCTCGGTTCTCCACTCGGACAAGAAACAGATCTCTGTCGGTTTCATCGGGTACCCAAACGTCGGTAAATCGAGCATCATCAACACGCTCAAGAAGAAGAAGGTCTGCACCGTCGCGCCGATCCCGGGAGAGACCAAGGTGTGGCAGTACATCACGCTCATGAGGCGAATCTACCTCATCGACTGTCCCGGTGTCGTCCCTGTCTCGGCCAAGGATTCGGACGCGCAAACGGTCCTCAAAGGTGTGGTCCGGGTGGAAAACCTGCAGACTCCGGCGGAACACATCCCGGCACTTCTTGCCAGGGTCAGGACGGAATACATCGAGAGGACGTATGGGTTGGAACACAGAGAGGGAGGGTGGGTCGGCGAAGAGGGCGCCACGATCCTGTTGTCTTCCATTGCGAAGAAGTCGGGGAAACTCCTCAAGGGAGGTGAACCCGATCAGGAGGCGGCGGCAAAGATGGTCCTCAACGATTGGATCAGGGGCAAGATCCCGTTCTTCGTCCCGCCCCCGGACAAGGAGGCGCCCGGAGAAGAAAAGGTGTCGAACGAGGCGCCGGGCGAGAGGGAGGTCATGGAGGCGCAGGAGAGGGCGTTGGGAGAGATCCTCGGCGAGAAGAGAGTGAAGGGCGTCGAGCAGCCGATCAAGCAGATCGTCACGGTCAGCAAGTTCCTCAGCGAGGACGCGAGGCGCGCCGAGGAGGAGGAGGAGGAGGAGGATGTGGAAGTAAACGGTGAAGTCGAGGGTGATGAGGGTGACTCGGCTGAAGAGGATGACGAGGACGAGGATGAGGTGGAAGGTGAAGAAGACGAGGAGGCTGAGGAGTTGGCATGGGACGACATTTTCCCCGCGGAGGGCGAGGCTGGTCCCTCGAAGCCGAAGCTGTCGAAGTCTACCCGCCCAGCCGCCGCTGCGGTTGACGAGGACGAGGAAGCGGACGAAGACGAAGACGACGACGATGATGAGGTCGATGAGGAAGAGGATACGGATGAGCACGAGGCTCCGAGGGCAGCTGCTGTCACTAGGAAGCGGAAGGGTGAGTATCATGTCTCTCGCGCCGCGCTCCGAGGCTCATGTCGCAGCTTCCGACCTGGACGAGGACGACACGCCCCAGAAGGACAAGCGCGTGACGACCAACAAGCGCAAGGCGGAGAACTTCTACACGCATGCAGTGAGTGTCCGAGAGACTGTGCGAGTCGTTGTGCGCTGGATCTGACTGACCCGTTGCAGAACGTCAAGAACCGGAATCGCGAGCGCAAGGTGCCCAAGACACCGGGCAAGGATCGAGGTGTGGGCGGAGACCGAAAGGGAGTGAGCAAACCGCGACGTCGGTGAGGCGTGGACGTGGAGGTGGCGTCAGTGTAGATACCCATGCCCTGATTGCGGTCACTGTAACACTGTACAACATGCATTTGCATTGGGACATCGGCAGTATGATGCCAGGACGGGTGCCCGGGAGGGTATAGATGATGTGACCGTCGTGGTGAGGCGTGATGAGGTGAACTATAAGGCGATGGTATGGAAGTTTGGGAAGACGAGCTCGTCGACGAGCGTCTTCCTCACTGCGTCTGCGATGAAACGCTCCACTTTCCCGACATTGCGGAGTACGTGGGCGTCTGCGTGTCCGATCTCGCTCTCGATTTGGAGATTTGGCAACAACCTCTGACCGATGGGTACGTGATGGCCATCCGAATCGCCCTTGCGGGCGTTACCATCCGGATCCTCGTCGACGATGCAGAGGTGTAACCTGTGTTTTGCCCCGGAGTACGCGACGATGAGGTCGGCAGCGAGGGTGAGGCCGGTGACGGAGAGTTTGAGTGGGAGGGACATGAAGAGTGGGGAAGGGTAGTTTACCTGGAGCGAGGTGAGGAGGGTGAGTTGGAGGTTGGAGGCATGCGAGATGTGCACGTGGAGCTGGAGTGAGGGGATCGACGAGGACGGGGTGTCGGGGAGGCCAGCGGGGCGAGCGGGAGGTGATGGTGGGGGTGTGGAAAGAGGGGATCGACGGTGTATCCGACGTGGGGCATGGGCATGGGACCCGGTAGCGTTACGGGAGGTGCGATGATGCGAGTGGCCATGCCCATGCTGGTGTGAGGGTGCGTGGGTCGGAGGCGGGTGTAGGTGGGGATGTAGTCGTGAGGACATTGGAGCGGAGAAGAGTGATGGGTTCAGTCCGCCCGGTCCTGGACTCATGATGGCTGAAGCATAGTCTCGACCTATGCCAAATGACATTGCGCCGCCGCCAATCCCGATCCCAACCGCCGCGACCGAGTTGCGGGGGGACAATCCCGAGTATATCGACATGTCGTCGAGCGGCTCTTCGTCTGTTGGAGAGAGGTACTGCCTCGCCTCGATGGGACTGATCACATCGTATGCCTCGTCGTCGAGCGGACTTGTTGGAGGGAGGTATCGCCCGATTCTCCTTCTCGACCCTCCTCCCCCTCCCTCTCCCCTTGCTCCTCCAGCTTCGGAGACCTGTCCCGACTGGTACTCATACTCGAAGCTTCGCTCCACTTCCAACTCCTCATCCCCCTCCTCGTCCCCTTCATCAAACGCCCGCCACACATCACGGATATCAGTGATCTCGACGTCCGGTCCACTCGAGCCGAAGTCGAAAGACGTGACGCTGATCGGACCGATGAATGACGGTCGGCTCGCCGTGGAGAGGTGCTTGTTGAGCGATTCGATGAGCGAGGCGGACAGCGCGGAGGTGGTGCCCTCGGGGAAGGTCGAGAGGAGGGACCAGTCGACGTCGAGGGACATGCCGGCGCGACGGAGGGAGAAGGACGAAGGACGTCTGACACTGGTTTTGTTGATGAAGTGGTTGGTTTCAGTTGATGGTGGCGGCGGTTACGGCGGTCACCGCCAGCCAAGGACTGGTGGCGGGGCGGCGGTTTGTGGCGGATACGGAGTTGGCACCGTGTTGCATTCGTTCATTCTTCGGACCAGCGGACAACTGTTTACGACCTATAGACAATAGACAACTGGCGGACCTATAGACAACTTTGCGGGACTAGTTTGTTCTTAGCAACTTTTTCATTCTATTCGAGGAGGCGGGTACGGAAGGGTCGAGATGTAGGTACTGTAGGGAATTCGAGGACAGTGAGAGTGACGTTTGGGTTGTTGCGATTGATTGTGGCTATTAGGTGAAGAGCCAGTTGCCGATCTTCTGGAAGATGTTCTTGGGCGGCGGTTCCTCGTAATAGACCTCCTCGTCGCTGGGAATGTTACTGACAAAGTCGAGTTCGGACGGCTTGAGGTGTTTCGGGCGCTTGACGAGCCAGTAACCGCCCGCGAGGATGGCGAAGAGGGGGAGGTTGATGTAAGCCACGACAAAGTCGCTGGCGTTCCATGAACCGGCAGTGAAGACTTCCCACCCGTTGAAGAGGATGACGATGGCGCACCAGAAGATGGTCCAGTAGGCTGGGAACGGTTGCCAGAAGCTGGCGTAGCTATCGCGAGGGGTCAGCGGATCCGGACTTCGGTGGGACAGGAGTGAATCCGACACTGATACCGACACCGACATCGACACCGACACCGACGCCGACGCCGAAATCGACTCACTGGAACTGCCTGCGGTCGATGCCCTGGGAGTCGACGCCGGCTTTGAAGCGGAGGTACGTGAGGGAGATGACGGTCCAGGTGATGAAGCCGGCCCTGCGTCGTCAGCGACAGCGACAGACCGAGCTCTTCCGGGCTGGCTTACAGGGAAGTCAAGTTGGAGAGCCAGTTGAGAGCGGTCGATGCACCAGCGCCGAGAGCCATGTAAGAGAGTGACATGAATACCGTTGGGAGGATGAGCGCGTAGATGGGGAGTCCATTCTTTGTAGTCTTGGCGAAAATCTTCGGAGCCTGGCCACGGATCGCGAGGCCGTACAATTGTCGCGACGTACCGTAGAGGCCGGAATTGGCAGCCGAGAACGCAGAGGTGAGGACACCGGCGTTGATGATGGACGGGAGGACCTTGATGCCGGCGAGGTTGAACGCGAGGACGAATGGAGAGGACGCGGCTGTGCCGGTGGACTGGAGGAGCTGGTCGTTGTCGTACGGCACGAGCATACCGATGATGAGCATCCCAAGGATGTAAAACGTGACGATACGAATAAAGATTCGCTTGACAGCCTTGGTCACGGAGACACGGGGGTTCTTGACTTCTGCAGCGGCAATGGCGATGCCCTCCATGCCGAGGTACGAGTAGGCGGCCTGGAGCAGGTCGGTGAACCAACCGAGGAACTTCCCGAGGCTCCCAGTGAAGTGGTACTCGGCGAATGCGCCAGGGTTCTTCCAGTATCGGAACCCGATACGGTCGTGGTTCGGACCACCTCCGAGGTCGACGACAAGTCCCGCGATGATCAATCCCACGATGAGAGCGATCCTGCACAGGTCAGCGAGTGGGGCGAGGAGATTACATGTACAGCGGGGACATATGTCTCACTTGATCATCGAGAAGATGAATTCGGATTCGCCAAACCACCTGACACCGAGGTAGTTCTGCGGTCTTAGCGACGTGCTTGCCCCATACTGGTACCGGCACCGAGACCGACTCGGACTCACCACAGACGCCGCGAGGATCAACAGGACGGTGATATAACCGCCCTGCCTCGCCACGGTGAAGTCTATTGGTGGATATGTGTCAGCTCGGCTCGCAGTCCGGATGGAATAACCAACTTGTGTCCCAGAACGAGATGAGGATCGATGCCGAGATGATCTCAGTGGGTAGAGAGCTGCACTTGGTGAGTGATGCCCGGCCATTCGCACGGATACGGAATCGCCCACATGATACCGCTGAAAACCTGTTGCCAGCCGAGAGCGAAGCCGAAGCATGGGTTGAGCCAGCGTTCAGCCTGACGAGTCAGCGGGCAAACCCCATCCGTGCGAAACATGCGAATCATGCAGAGGACACACAAAGTGGATGTAACCACCCGAGATTGGGGCGTAGACGGCCATCTCGCCGAGACCCATCACTGCGACAATCAGCAATGCGCACGTGAGGACACGAAGTCTTCCGCCACGTGCCGTGCGCGGCATACGGCAATGGGCTCGGAACGGGATCGCTTCGCTCACACATGCAGTAGACGATCGTCCCGACGTGAGCGTAGGCGATGAGAGCCCCAGCGGGACCACCGTGGGCGATGGCTTTGCCCGATTGGAGGAAGAGACCGGTACCGAGTGTCCCGGCGAGGGCGATCATCTGCATGTGGCGTTGCTCCATGTTGCGCTGGACGCCATCGTCTGCGGCGGGTCAGCGGGCTGAGGCAATAGTCCATGAGGCTGAGAGTCCGATGGATCCCCACTCACAGAGCTTGGTGTGCACGTCGACGTGCACGTCCCCATCGCTCGCCGGGAGGACTTGGACGGCCGGCTCGGACACGCCGTAGATGCCCTTCTCCTCGTCGCCTTGAATCTTGGACATGGTGGCGGGGTGTATCGACGGTTCGACGGGAACGGATGCGATCTATAGCGCACTGCCCGTGCTCGCGCTCGACGAATGAGATGGGAGAAAGAGGTCACCAAGGGGGTGGGGAGTGGGGTAGATATACATGTACCGTACTGTACATGACGGACGAAGCCGGGTGGTGCCGCGGCTCTCGGTCGGAGCGAAGCGAGGGTGTGGTGCGGCGCTCAAACACCTTGCTTTCCACCATCCCTATCTGGCACGGGTCAGGTCGAACGGAGCAGGGAGCAGGAAGCAGGGAGCACGGAGCACGGAGCATGGGGCAGCTCAACACGGCACCGAGTGAGAGGAGTAATGCATAGTTGGGGCCTCCTTATCTCTGCTGTTCTAGGGTCAACGAGTACAAGTCGGGGATGACCGAGTCTCAGCAGCTCCAGGCTACCCAGGACTGACCCACAAGTGGATAAGGATGCCTTCCGGTGCCGTTGCAAAGTGACAAGAGAACGGATTTAGCTCAGGGAGACCATGCGGTGCCAGATCTCAAACAACAAGGACCAGCCGGGGTCGAGCAGCTGATAGCGAGTATGCAGTAGGTGTCGGAGAGGCCGATTACCCCACCCACCGGACCCACCAGCTCCAGCTCGCCTGCGATCGACTGCGGCGCGCTGCGCTGCCTTGCCTTGTTGAGGTACCGAGGTGCGTGCTGAGGTGGGTGGAGAGTCACTCAAGGCACCGTGCGCGGGTACAGCGGCGAGTGCGTACCGGGGCGGGGTCTCTCTTTCACAATACGATGCGAGATAAGCACGAACTCTGCCACCGCCACAGATCTCCCGCAAGGCTATGGACCACGAGGTGCAACTAAACACTCCCTCATGTGTGTATAATACAACGCCAGGGGCCGGTGAGCCCCCCAGCGCACGAGCGACCCAGCAAGTTTTCGTCAAAGGTTAACCAGGGCTCGTCAAGGCATCCGGAAACCAAGGACTTGGGGACTGATGTTCCCCACCTGTGGACCTCGCCTCAAACGAGCCGCAGTAGCGCCGTCCGACCCGCTGCGATCCATCGCAGAGCTAGCATCGCCCGTGTGCCTCCGCGCCCCACATGAATCCAATGAATCAAATGAATCCGAATCCCGTCAGTCTCGCAGGTGCTTATCTCGCAATTCACCGATACTCCGATTATAGCTCCACGACGTCAAATTGCCGCTGTGCGGGAAGCTGGGGACGGAGTTCGGTGAGAGGTCTCTATGTGCGGGCGGCGGGCGGCATGACACCTGGTGGCGCCGACGGAGATGACCGGGGTGTTCCCACGCCTAGTCTCGACGTGGAGCGAGTGTGAATCGACCGTTTCGAGGTTGTCGCGAGGTCGGCGAAGTTGTCTCTTCGCCATTACCCGTTTCCATTCAATCTGAGCCCATTCCAACAACACCTGCAGAAGGTCTTGCCTTAGTCGACCTCTACACTACGAGTACCGCAATGCCCTCCCTGCACACGCCATAGCCACCTCTGATGCGTCGTCTTGTCAACAACGATGTGCCGAGTGGCGTGCTATCGCCCCAACGCAGCGCTTTAGCGGCGTTATCTTTCAGGCACAGACGAGGGTTTCATCACAGGGTAGGTTGCGGGTTGCGGCACTGGCGCTGGGGGTGCAACTCGGACTGATACAGTACCATAATAGCAGCAGTTGTGGTCAGAGACTCGCTAAGGTCGCTGTGGGCGATAACGACCCGCGGCGGTCTCCGCAGATACGAGACCACCCACAACGTCCTGTGCTGCGGCGATTCGTCCGGACGGGCTTGCGCAGCGAAGGAGTTGCCCGCAGAGCTTGGTAGCTCGGCGGGGTTGTAGGGTGTGTACTCGTACAGTACTCGTGCCGGAAGTGGTGCTCGGGTCCAGGATCCAGGATGCTACCCTCCGATCGGCGTCGCCCGTAGTCCTTCAGGGCGACGCGCCCTTCGGCCAACTCCGAGATGTCGTGAACACACACGGAACGACGTCTCTGAGTCTGCACCAGAAGGGGACCGCTGCATCGTCGACTCGGACACCCAACTGACATTCCAACACTCCGCGTCTGTAGAACAGAACACATTCCACCGCGCTCGCACTACCCACAACCCACATAGGTTAACCCTCATTGCCACTCGTCACTCGCCAAGCCCAGAGCCACCACCCCGCCTCCGCCATGTCGCCTGCGCCAGCTCTCCCAGAGAGCCTCGATCTCTCTCATCACCTCACCAAGAGGATCCGCGCTGCCCAACCCAGCGCGATGAAGGCGATGGGGAAGATGCTGATGGAGAAGAAGCTCCTCTCGCTGGCTGGAGGCAAGTACGAGCCCGGGTCGGACTATCTCTGAAATGAGCGTGGTCCTCGCTGACGAACCGTAGGGATGCCCCACCGTGAATACGCGTTCTGTGGCTGGGCGAAAGAGAGCGAGAGAGCTGATATTGCCTCCCGCAGCCTCCCTGTTCCCCATGCAGCACGCGACGTTCACCATGCCCTCCCTGTCGTCTTTGGACGGCGACGTCGAGTCGTGGCAGACTGGCGAGGCGCAGACCGAGCTCATCCACCTGAAGAAGACCGGTCCAGGTACCGAGAACGACGAGGAGGGGATCCTCGACCTGAACCAGGTGCTGCAGTACGGCCTTTCGAACGGGTTTCCCCAGTTCGTCAGTCAGCTCACCGAGCTCAACGAGCTGGTTCACGGCAAGACCATCGCCGACGCGAGCGTCTACGTGTCGTGCGGGAACACCGATGGCAAGTCGGCGTGGCTAGGCTGGGACATTGTGCTGACATAGGCGCACATAGGCGTGTCCAAGGTGTTTCAGCTCTTTGTCGAGCCTGTGAGTAGAACCCGTAAGACTGGGCTGACGGAAGGACGTCGACACGGTCTTGACCGAGGAATACACCTTTGGCTCGTCGCTCAACTCGGGTCGCTCCAAAGGCGCAAAGTTCTATCCCATCAAAACCGACTCCAGCGGCATGATACCCTCGGACCTCGAGGCGGTTCTGTCCGGTTGGGACGAGGGCGCGCGCGGTCGCAAGCCGCACCTAATGTATACAATCCCTTGTGGGCAGAACCCGACGGGCAGCGTCATGCCTCCGGAGCGGTACGACGAGATTTACGCGATATGCCAGAAGCACGACGTGATCATCATGGAGGACGATCCGTATTTCGGTGCGTCGAGCGGGTTCAAGACGATACTGTACGAGTATAGGGCTGATTCATTCACAGCACTTCAATTCGCGCCGTACGAGCCGGACCTCGAAGTGAGGGAACGGAACGTCGCAGAGGCGAGGGCGAAGATGCCGCCGGTCCCCAGCAGTGCGGCCGAGGACGATGCGCTGCGTGTGGCAAAGGTGTTCAACGAGTACGCCGGGGTGCGGAGCTACCTCTCGCGCGACGTCGACGGCAGGGTCGTCCGCATCGACACGTTCTCCAAGGTGTTTGGACCTGGCATGCGCATGGTGAGCGCGCGCAGTGACGCCACGAGACTTTGTCCGGCAGGCTGACGGACGTAGGGATGGGTCTCTTGCAACTCGGTGTTTATGGAGCGGCTCATGCGGATCGGAGGTGGGTGCTAGCCTCGTGCGAGGAGCTGAGCGTAGAAACGTCCACGCAGGTGCCGAGTAATCTGGGTCAGGCGGTGCTGGCCAGTTACCTCTCGGACGACCACTGGGGTATCACCGGGTTTATCCGTTGGCAGTGGGCCGTCCGACTCGAGTATCAGGCGAAGCGTGATTTCCTACTCGACTGCCTGGCCAAGTACGTCCCGAAGGAGCTCGTCACCACCACGCCGTGTGGTGGGGGGATGTTCCAATTCCTCGAAGTGGCCATTTCGACCCACCCTCGTTTCGCTCGGACACCACTGCCCAGCGAAACCGACGCGGTGGCCGTGCCCCTCGACTTGACCTCGGAACCGCGGCTCGGAGCCGAGGCCAACCCCGAGGTCCCTGGTCTGGGGAAGAAGTCGGCGGGAGAAGTGGAGTACACAACCAACACGGGGGAGCTCATGGACGAGCTCTGGAAGTATTGCATAGACGAGGGAGGGGTCCTCCTCATGCCCGCAAAGCTGTTCCAGGTGGTGAAGCCGGGGGTGGACCAAACGCACAGGCTGAACTTCTTCCGAGCCACGGTGGGTCCGACGCGGGAGCTACGATGGGGGACTACAGTGCGACTGATGCTGGTCGCAGTTTGCCGGAGACAAGGACACGATCGAAAAGGCCATGCAAGCGTTTGGGAAGGCCGTTCAGGTGGGTCAATACGAAGATGTCCTCCCGGCTGACGCCGCAGGACTGGTTCAACAAGGGGTAAGCAAAAGTCGACAAGGGGTAAACAAAAGTCATGGCGTGCATATGCATTACAATAGTCGTGACACGTCCTAGTCGTTCCGTCGTGACGCGTCCTAGTCGATGTCCCATCCGAGCAGCAGATTGTCTATCAGCCGTGTCCTGCCCACCCAGACCGCCCCGGCGAGTACGACCTCTGTACCGGGCTTGACCTCGCCTCTGACCGGCTCGAACGTGTCCTTGTCGAACACCTCGAAGTAGTCGAGCTTGAGCTCGGCGGGGACTTTTTCGTCCAAGATCCGGGTCTGCTCGTCCAGCACGACCTGTGTCGCCGCCGCGAGCATTTCCTCGCCGGTGGATCCCTCTGCGTAGAGGTCCCGAGCGGCCGAGAGTGCGCGGTGGAGCACGGGCGCGACGGCGCGCTCGGCGGGGCTGAGATAGGCATTGCGAGATGACAAGGCGAGGTTGTCTTCGGCTCGGGTGGTGGGGAGGATGTGCAAGTGGTCAGGGGAAGGGTGTGCCATGAGCAGGTCGGTCAGCACTGAGATGTCAGCGAGGTGGCGAGCGAAGAGCGCGGGGAGGTGGCGTACTGATTCGGAGGAGGAGCGCTTGTTGGATGTCCTTTTGTCCAAAGTACGCGTGATCGGGCTGCGACGTCAGCCACGACGAAATCAGTTGGTTCAGTCCGACTCCGCTCGACTCGCCTCGACAGCGTTGAACAGTTTCGTGCACACCGTGGCCACACCCCTGAAGAATTGAGCTGGGTCTGTCAGCTGCGCGCCGTATGCGGCTGGGTATCACGTACGCCTCGACGCGCCTTCCATGACGTCTCCGTAACCCCGGACGTCGACGCTCACGCCCCGATGGCGGGTCAGGTCCTGCAGCTCCCCCTTGAGCGGATACATCACGTCGGGTGCCGGGTTGAACACTACCAGCGGGGTCTGACTCGAGGGTATAGACTCGGATCCGACACCGGCGCCGGCGCCGGCAGCGTCGCTGCGATTCCCGGCGTGTGATGCGGCTGGCCGAAACCCTTCGTCCTCACTCACGCCCAGCCCTCGCACTGGGGGTTCTGTGGGACTCTCGGAGTGGGGCGGGCGGAACGAGTCGTTCTCTGATATGCCGAGCCCGCGCAGGGGGCGCGATCCAGACGGCAAGAGGGTACGAAGGAGGTCGAGGTCGCGTTCGAGCGTGCGCGGGTACTTGTCCAGATCCTCGGTCGGGGCGAACTGGTCTCAGCGCATGATCAGGCGGACCGCTCACCTGCATGGGGTTGACAAAGAGAGTCATGACGGTGAGAGGGTGTCGGGCGAGGGAGGCCTTGACTAGACACCGGGTGGTCAGCACGGTTTACGCGGCAGGAGCGCAGGACACCCACCCAGATCCAGATGCCCCTGGTGAAGTGCTCCCATCTGTCATCAGACTCAGCTCAGCACAGGACTACGCCGCATAGCATAGCAGCACGCGATGACCCCACCCACCGTCGGGACCACGCCCACTTCCAGTCCCCGTTCCCGCGCGGCGGCTCGCCATCGTCGCAGTTGCGCCAGAGAGCGGATCACAGGGATGTGCGGAGAGCCCGAGGACATGGTCCTGCGCGAGGCCACGGAGAGGGACGTAGAGCCGGCGGCGGTGGCGGCGGCTTGCAAGCCAGACCGAGAGCTTATGTACCGCAGCATTGTGTGATGCAAGGAAGAGACGAGACAAAGGATAGATAGTGCGGACAAGTAGGCCGTGACGACCGGCAACTGGACATTCTGGGGCGGACCGGAAATCAGAGCGGAACGCGGCGAGCGCCGCCGACGGGTGCAAATGGATCGGATACATCGTGAAGTGCCCCCAAGTACGGTGAGTATGATACACTGACGACTGCAAGAGCAGCAAGTAGCGGCGACCCAATCGGCCCGCTCACGCCCTGCGCTTCCTGCCTAGACCTCCAAACTCTTCCCTCGCGACCAGCCACATTGCCGTTACGCAGACCACGTCCTTGAGGTTCTCCTCGGTCAGCGCCACCTCAGCCTTGACCCTCTTTGCCAGGTCGCTGCGGGATCCTTTGACCTCGGCGAGTGCGACGGCGTCGAGTCGGGTTGGGATCTTGAGCTGGGCAATGACCTTTGGGTGGTGCGGGGCAGGAGTGAGCGTGCCCAGGAGTTGACGATGGCCCGTCTTCTTGACCCAGATGGAGCACGTCCAGGGTGTTTCGGAATCTTCGGGATCAGACTCCTCGTCGGTGTGGTTGACCGACGACGCGTCGGGTTCGGGGGAGTGGCGCGATATGGGCGAGGCCGATGCCGAGACGCGGCGGACGGGTTCGGGGCGGGCGTCCAGAGTCGGCGAGCCCGGTACCGAATCGCGCTTGGGAGGGTGCAGAGAGGCGGTGGTGGTGGGCGGGGAATGCCTATCGATCGTGGACGGGGGGCGAGAACGGGATCGGGACGTCGTGGCGATGGACAGGCGGCGACTAGGCGGTCCGCCCAGACCGGAGGGTACGGCGGGACGTTGCTTGACCCACTCGAACACGACTCCGTCTTCGCCTTCGCCGGTGAGCGCGCCGTTGACCATGTCGAGTCCCGCGGCGGCGGCGGCGACGAGGTGGGCGGCCCATCCCTCCGTGTTGCGTTTGGCCCAGCGCTTGACGGTCCAAGTGTAGCCGACGGGCCGGGAGGACGGTGGGTCTTTCGCGAGAGAGGCATACGACACCGACGAGGTGATTCCGAGTGCCGTGTCAGAGGTCACGCCGGAGGATCGTCGCGTGACGACGAGAGGGGAGGTGCCGAATGTGGGAGGACCAAGGGCGGCGTGATCGGCGGTGGGTGCACCGGCGCCGGCGGCGGCGGCGTTGGATGGCGGCCTGGTCGAAGGCGCCGGAACCGAGGGGAGCTTCTCGTGCGCCGACAAACTGCTAAAGCTCGGGGAAGGGCTCTTGCGAGGGTTTGCGTTTGCGAAATCCTGCGACGTCTTTTTCTTGAACATCTTGCCGAGAAACTTTCTCGTCGCGCCGCCTTGGTGAGCGTCCGGGCGGAGAGTGAGGTCGAGCGAGTTGCGATTGCTCCGAGCTTCCTCACGCGTCGCGGTGGGGGAAATTGGCACGGTGAGGGAATACATTGATACGGGGCGGGAGGAGCGTTGGGGAGGGTCATCGAACGGGGCGGTGTTGTGCCAGACCTCGGCGGGTTCGATGACGCCCACGCCGGAGATGTCGACGTTGCGCTTGAGGAACTGCACGGTCAGCACGGCCCGCAGAGCTCGTCGCGAGAAGCGTCAGCGTCGCTCACCTTTGCCACCTTCACGTCGGTCGCTGCGTCCGTGACGGTGGTGGGATGCACCACGTTGTGCACCTGGAGGTTGAACATTGGCTCGATCCGCTTTCCCGAGGCGGTACTGATCGCGCTGAGCGTCGTCGAGGTGCTCGACTTGCGCGAGGTCTGTCTCGAGAGGGGGATCATGGGGTTCTCGAGTGGT
This sequence comes from Saitozyma sp. JCM 24511, assembly GCA_001600855.1. NCBI lineage: Eukaryota > Fungi > Basidiomycota > Tremellomycetes > Tremellales > Trimorphomycetaceae > Saitozyma > Saitozyma sp. JCM 24511. The sequence continues at coordinate 624,850 of BCLC01000013.1, read as the reverse complement.
TCTGCCGTCGGAGTCTCGGAGCGGGGGATGTCGAGCTCGAACGTCGGCGTGGAGGGGCTCGAGGGGTTGGAGAAGTTTGAGAAGCGTTCGGCGGTGCTGAGCGACGGGCTGCGGAGAGCGGCGACGTTGGATTCGGATCGGTCGCGCCGGGGGGGACGGACGACGAGCTGGATCTGGAGGTTGAGGGGGTTCTTCGAGGCGGTGGGCGGGGGTTTGACGATGATGTATTGCTAAGGGCGTGAGCGAAGAGCGAAGCACGGAGCGCAGAGCGCAGAGTGGAGCAGCGTGGAGAGTATGCGGAGGTTGGGTAGGATGTGTGACGAGCCCGCGCTTCGCTGAGCGGCATGGAGAGTATGCGGAGATGTGGAAGGATGTGCGACGAAGTAAGAGATGACGCCCGACTCACGTCCATGGGGTTCTTTCTCCTCCTCGATTCCACGCCGACGCTGACAGGTCGGGCTATGACCACGCCCGAGGCTCTTGGTCTGGGGAGACCATCGGACGAGTCGGACGACGAGAGGTGCGCGTCTCTGAGGGACGGCCGCGCCGCCCGACCCGAGCGGCCATCGGCGTGACCGTTGGACTCGTCGTGTTCGCCGGGTGGGACGTGGCCGAGAGTCATGCTCTGGGCTTGGGTGGAGGGGCCTGGTCCGGCCTCGGCGGAAGGCGGTGGGCTGGGCGAGGAAGGTGGGGTCGAGCCTGACCCCGACGCCGAAGCCGAAGCCGACGCCGCGGCGCGGGACTGCGACGGATGGGTGGGCTGCGGTGTGAACGCATTGTCGATCGAGTTGAGCAGGTTGAGCGGGTTGATCGAGTTGGCAACGTCCTTGATGCCCGCGAGTGAGGGCAGGAAGGGCATGGCGGCGGGCGCGAGCGCGAGCGAATGCGAGCGCGAATGCAAATGCAAATGTGTATGCGAATGCGGATGTCAGTGTGAGTGTGAATGTGAATGTGACTGTGAATATTGGTGTCAAGGCGGGTCGACGGATTTGTGCGCTGGACTCGAATCACGCGTCGTGGGAGTTGGCGATGGCGAGTGACTACAAGGTCGACGGGGGATGTGCGAGGAGGGGATGTTGTCGATGCATGCCGAAGGCCGCGTAGCGATGGCGGTGGTGGTGGTGGTGGTAGTGGTGGTGGTGGTTCGATGCCGTGCGTGTGCGTGGACGATGATGGGTGGGTCGATGAAAGGAGTCGAGCCGAGTTTGTGTGCGGCCTTGGATGCCCGGGAAAGCGGCCTGTGGGGTGAATTCAGTTGGATTGATCGCCAATGCGTGGGCTTTGACTCTGGCTCTGGCTCTGGCTCTGGCTTCGGTCACCGAGCGGAGTTCGTCGCAAAGCGCGGAGACCGCCCTTGCCCCACCTGACTGGGATCGTCTTTGCACGATTTGTCGGAGCCGCGAATGGCGAATCGCGAACCGCTCGTCTCGCCACCGGGGGAAGGTGAATCAACGACTGCGACCCAGACGAAATACTGATACGGATACCCAGCACAATGTCAAGGTCAAAGTCAAGGCCAAGAGTGATAGACGTCACGTCACAGGGCGGACTCGGATGGGCCTAGTGATGGTGACGGCGGACAGTGGGAATTGGTTCCTTGTCGAGGTTGATTCGTTGTCTATTGTCGAGTCGTGGTGATACAGTCGGAATGTTGGCGAGTCGCGAGTCAGTGGATTGATTCCCAGTCTGTTCGTACGACGTTGTGCATCCCATCCCACTCATGTTCCAACTTGTACGACTTGCGCCGTTGTCGTCTCATCGTACGAACGTACGAACCGAGCCAAGCCAGAGCGAAAACACAACACCGCCCCCGCGGCCTCTGCTCTCCCGCCTTGCCACAAAACTCTCCCCTGGACCCGGGTGGCGTTGGCGGTCCCCGTCTCCGGTCTCACTACTCTCCTCTCTCTCTTCCCCCCCTTGTTGCTTGTTGCTCGGGGAACAGGATCACTTCGGGATCGACTCACTCCCCCGGGCGCCGGCATCTCCCCGCAGGCGACCACTTACTTGTCTCCCCGGCCATAGCCCACGGTGACCAAGCCGCTTCGGCCATGGACATCGGGCACGACTCCTTGCATTCGCATTCGCATTCGCATTCGCATTCCTCTTCCTTCGCTTCACGCGACGCGAGATCGACGCGCTCGCATGCCCGGCGGCATCGGCGTCTTCTGCCCGGGCACATGTATGCCAATGCATCGACACGAAGTAACGAACAAACAGAACACCACGGCCCCCGCGTAAACGACGACGATCATGATCATGACATGACGTGCCTTACGCCCGCCCTAGGGACGGTGCGGTACGGTGCCGAGCTTTGTTGCGTTCCCAACAAGCCATGCTAATCCAGGTGGTAGGTGGTATCACAAGCGACTATCTCTCCTCCTCCAGCTCGATCCAACCCCCGACCTCTCCCGACCACAAACCATCCTATGTTCTCTGATCCAAATCACCATGCATGCCTCTACGCCCCCGTCGACGCCGAGGTCGCCTTCATCCTGCTCATGAAACCCGATATCCTGCTCAGGTCCACACTCTGCCCGTCGCTCTCAATCGCCGCGACCAACCCATCGAGCATCTGCTCGCGAGTCAGCGCTGTTTCTCATTCCTCTGGATGTACCGCAGCGCCAATCGCCAAACTGCACTCACCCCATCAACCTTGTCCACGGGGACCTTTGTGCAGAGGCTGACCAACCTCCGGTACTTGACCGCCTTGTCCGTCGATTCCCCTTGCAGACTCCTGATCCGCTCTTCCAGCAGACCCGACACTCTGTCCTCCCACATGGCCAATCGCCGAAGCTTGACCAACGCGCCCTCGGATCCTCTCGGCGGGTCCTCCACGGGGACGGCAGCTTCGGTCGACGCCGACGCGGACGCGCCCCCCGCCCAATCCAGATCAAGGCCCATGGCTTTACGCACATTCTCCGCGCGCTGATCCACCTGCTCCATCTCCGACAGAGCCGCCTGGGCCCGCTGCACCTGTCCGCGCTTATCTGCCAGAGCCCGCGTCGCGTGCCGCACCGACGCCTCGGTCGCGTTGAGCTTGGTCTGCTTTGCTAGCATCTCGGTGGAGAACGCTTCGTTGATGGTGCCAAATATCGAAGCGATGTCTGCGGCGTCAGCACGATACGGTTTGAGCCACTAAGGTGACGCCTCACTTTTCTGCACATCGCGAGACTTGCGCTCCGGCCGCATCTCCGTCTTCAACCCCGACACGACGTTCTCCGCCGGGGCCACGCTGAGAGCCTCCTGCTCCACACCAAAGTCCACCGGCCTCAGACCCAGCTTGTTGGCTTTCGCCTTGTCTGCCCCCGCATCCAGCAGCAGCGTGATCAGCCCCTTGTTGCCGACCCGCGCGGCCACGTTCAGCGCCGTGTCCCCATGCACGTCGGAAACATCCACCAGAGTCTTGAGCGTCGCTCCGCCCTGCTTCGCAACGTGCTCGAGCAGCGACGCCATGTACTGCCTCGCCGACGACGCGCGGCCCTTGACACCGGCTATCAATGAGACGTGGTGCAATACCGAGCGATAAGCCTGGTCCAGGGTACGGATGCTCGGCGCGAGCTGCTCGAGCAGCTGGTCAAACGTCCCCGCCTCGGCGTGGTTCGTCGTGAGGACCGATCGAATCAGCGGGGTTTCGCCGGCATAGTTCCCGCGGTGGATATCCGCGCCGAGCTCGATGAGCTGCGTCATCACCGACACCTTTGCCAGAGCGCAGGCCCAGTGAAGCGCCGTGTGCCCTTGGTTGTCAATGACCATGTCGATGAACTCGGGAGCCTCGCCGAGGACCCCGCGGACATCCTCATCGGTGTGAAACAGCGAGAGCAGCTTGGCCCGGTTCTTGGCGTCGGGTTTCGGGCGGAAGGGCTTGGTAGCGAGGCGCATCGACGCGGGCAGAGGTGTCGTCGGCTCGTCGTCGTCGGATTCGTCCGCGTCCGCGTCGGCCTCTGCCTCCGCCTCCGCCTCCGCTACCGCATCCTCGTCCACCTTGATCCTTTTCGCGGGGGGCTCCATCTCCACCTCGGTGTACATGGGCTGACCGAACTGGTCAATGTACATATCCGGTGGCAGGCCGTAACCGTTGATGTCCGCTGGAGGTGCCAGGGGTTCGGGATGGTACATGGGCATCTCAAATTGGGGCGGGGGTGGCAGCGTCGACTGAGATAGCGCCGACGTTGTCAGGGGCGAGTAGATCCGCCCTGCCGCCGGAGTCCTGTTGAGCAATGCGCCCTTTCGCTCGGGAGTACCGTGCCGGATGATCGGTAGCGCCGCGACGTTCGTAGGCGAAGGGACAAAGTCAAAGATCGGGGCGAGAAATTGCGTGACTCCATACTGCGCCGCGAGATCCTGTCCCCGACCAAACGGGATCCACGTGCCCTGGTACTTTCCATCTGACCGTCAGCGCCGCCGCGACAAACCACTCACATCCACCCTGGACCTTTTCGTGCACCCCGCTGAGAATCTCCTTTTCGAGGATTTTGGTCCTCGCCGACTTTGGGATCCCGGCCACCTTGAGGATCTGCGTCGCGTTGACCCACGAATCCGATGTCCGGCGCATGACCGAGATCCCGCGGATCATCGCCTCGAACACCGGAATCTGTCCTCGTCAGCTGGAACCGATTCGCACACCCGACACCTACGCCAGAGTAGACGCTCGCGTAGACCTTGGCTGGCGCGGAGTTCTGGGGCACCTGTCCCGGTGTCCCCATGACTTGGCCAAAGACATTGGCCATTTGTCCCGGTCCCGGTCCCGGTCCTATCGGTCCGGGTCCGGGTCCTGGGCCATGACCGTGGCCCTGCCCATGTCCATGCCCCTGTCCCATCGGATCCATCGGCGCGCCCAGAGGCGAGGGCGCGTGCATATGCCCATTGTGCCCGTTTGGCGGGGGCATCTGCGACGGCACGCCGAGACGCGGTTGCGGAGGTGGAGGGTGGTGGAACTGGGGAGGGAGCGTGTGCAGCGGTGCCGGAGTGGTTTCGAGCGCCGAAGGGGAGATCGCTGGGAGCAGGGACGGGTGCGAAGGTGTCATTGGGGGTTGGGGAGTGGGTTGAGGTCGGTGATTAGGCGATGGGGCGGGCATCGAGCTGGTTCAAGGTCAGCGAGAGTGTCTCGGTGAGGCTGGAAAACTCGCCTCGAAGCCTCCATCGTGGGCACTGAGACACTGAGACAGTCGCGATGCGCTGCGAAGTGCCGATGGGGTCGGTGTCGTGCGCCAGAGAGTGCGGGGGTCGAGACTGGCAAGGAATTCCTAGTCGACTGGATGACAGAATGCAACGGGTACGAGAGAGTAAATGAATCGAGCCAAGAAGGTTCATTTCTACGCGTCCGCGTCGACGCGGCCAGACCTCGGGCCCGATATTTGATCCCGTCATCACACCGGCGCCATATGTGGCACTCGCACGCGCTGGTACATGTTGCTCGCTTGGCCAGAGTCCATGTCATCCCGGTCCCGCTGCTCCTTGTAAAACACACCCGGTGCATAAGTAAGCGTCCATAGCCCCACAAGCGCCTGCGCAAGTGTCCTTGGGATGTGATCCGAAGATTCTATCTATAGACGGTTGTAGGATTTACCGAAAACGAAGAAGTATCTGCTTTATACCGTATTGTCCGTCCCGCGGCCATCACGACTGCCGCTACTACGTAATGGAGCTACCTATAAGCAGGCTCGCCGGCGTCGGGTTCGTGTCGCGCCGCTCAGATCCCCCCGTACGCGTCGTCCTCGCCGTATACGCTGACTTGCCTGCCGAGGCCCGGGGCGGATCGTCCCGACCACCTTCGGGGGCTGTCGGTGACGCTACCGGGGACGCTCATGCCGCCGGGGCTGGGAGGGGGGTAGGCCGGGGAAGGGACGCCGGTGGCGCCGGTGGTGGAGGCGGAATTCGGAGCGACCAGGGTGCGCTGGTGAGGCACACCGAGACGCTCAAACGGATTGACCTCGTGGATCGAGGACGAGGCGAGGGGCACGGTGCTCGATGCGGGCGTGGGGACTTCGGTCAGAGGGGAGAGCGGCTGACCGTGGACGTACGGGCCAGGGACGGAGAGGGTGATCGGCGGAGGCGGGAGACGGGCGGGCTCGGCAGCAGATAAGGAAGATGAGGTCGTCGCGTTGGTGCTGGTGGACGCGTCGAGTCCCGGAGTGACCGGTGTGGCCGGCTCGGGGATCCCCGCAGCGCGAGAGACCTCGCCGTAAAGCTGCTTCTGCGAGGGGTGGTCATCTGCGTACATGGCGAGTGGCTGAGACTGCCTCCTGATGGCAAACGAAGGCATCAGGGGGCTCAGCGGCTGGAGGGGTTGAAGCGTCGGCATGGGCTGAGGCGGCGGGAGGTCGCTCTGAGTCTGCGGCGGCGTGGGCAACGGGCGCTGGTCTCGAGGCGGACTGTATCGAGGCGGACTGTTCGGGGCGATCTTGCGGTCGGGCTGGTACGGCATAGCAGCGGGCATGGCCGCGGGCACAGCCTCGGGCATGGGCTCGCCTCTCGAGTCGACAGGGGAAGCGGCGTAATCGGCATAGTCCTCGTGCTGGGCAAAGTCGGCGGGAGACTGGGGCGGGGCTGGACGACCAAGAGCCACGGGAGAGAGCTGCGGGCCGAGTAGCTGACGGGACGGGTGATCCTCGTAGACGTGCTGCATCGGAACGCGGCCGGCATCCGGGTTGTACGGTCTGCCCTGGGGGTCGAATCCGTACGCCTCGCGACCGTACTCCGCGTCGTACCCGTTCTGCTGCTGGTGCGAGCCGGCGCCGACACCCGCGCGGTTGTCGGCCATGAATTCGGTACCGGGGCGAGAGCCGTCGAACCCTGTCGTGGCCATTCCGAGAGCGCGACGCGAGCCAATGACCGGCGCGGACGAACCGCCGTAATAGTCGTCGTCGTAACGAGGCTTGTTCTCGGCAAATGGAGTGATGTCCTCGTCGATCTGACGCCAGGGAGCGCGGTTGACCCACTTACGCTGACTTCATCAGCGACGCGTCGCGCGGTGCGACTTGGGCCCCACTCACGTAGAAGAACCCGATGATAGACCCGATGACGACGACGCCGACCAGCGCGCCGAGTACGATACCGACGACACTGCCCGTGGAGAGGCTGGGGTCAGCAGGGCCCATCGGAGTCAGACTCACCCTTTGGTCGTGGAGCTGGAGTTCGCCGCGGCCGTAGAAACCGAAGCAGCCGAGCTGGAAGGCGTGCTCGTCACGGTAAGGACCGAAGGGGTGGACAGGACAGCGGACGACGTGGCGGCGGTGGAAGTCGCAGCGGTGGACGTGGTCTTGCTGGTCGTAGCGGACGACGGCGCGGCGGACGAGGTGGACGACTTGACCGCGGAGGACGAGGAGATAACGACGCTGCTGGAGGCCACGGGGGTCGTACTGGTGAGGTACGTGTTGGCCACGGTGGTCCTGCTGCTGGCGAGTGTCGTCCCCTGGGTCGCGGCGCCTGCTGCGGCTGCGGCCTTGGTCGTGGTGGCACCGGCCTATCGACGAGTCAGACACCCACGCACCCAAGCATTTCTCCTCGATGTCCCCCTTCCATCACTTACCGCTCCTGCCGCCGCAGCGCTCGCGCTCGCCTTTGCCGCTTCCGAGCTCACCGACGCCTGGTAACTCGACAGCTGCTCGGGCGTGAACCTCTCGACGAGAGCCCGCTCGTCCATGTCGGAATCGATCAGGTCGACAAACCGTTCCCACAGCGCGTGACCGGCAGAGGCGAGGGAGCGGTGTCGCGACCTCCGCATGAGTTGTTCAATCGGCATGGTGTCCATGTCGACGAAGAGTGAACGAGGGGGAGGGGGGTCGGAACGAAAACGAGTGTGGTGGGGGTGAATGAGCGTGGGTGTTCGACCAGCGACCGCTGTGGATAGGTGGGTGGATGGATGGATGGATGGATGGATGTCGGTGTGGTCGTTGGATGATTGAGCACAATAAGGGTGGGTGGGTGCGGTGGGAGTGTGGTTGTGGTTGTGGTTGTGGATTTGGCTCTGGCTTTGATCGGAACAGGGCCAGGGGAAACCTTGAGGGTCGGGCGGGCGGGCAGGCGGGCCGACGCGTTCGAGGCAGGCCGGTGTCGATACGTCCAAGAAGAGGCTGGAGATGGCGATGGATAGAGTGAGATTGAATGGATGGATGGGACGGGATAGATGGGATGGGAATCGGGATAGATGGCACCGACCAGCGGTGTGTGTGTTGACGGACCGAGAGGAATCAGGAATGAGGGGGATACCAAAGCGAGTTAGCGGGGGGGAGATGGAGAAGAGTAGCGTCCTTTGGCGTGTGGTGATTTATGCAAATGGCACTGGCGCAGGACTTGACCGCACAGCCCTCGTCGCTGCATTACCACTACGATGCTTGTGCTCGTGCTGGTTCTCCTCGTCCTCACCCTGGCGTCGCTGCCCTCCGTCGCTCGCTGCGCCTGCTCCAGTGCTCGCCGTCGCCGTCGCCACCTCGTCTCGTCGCGTTGAACGTCCAAACTCCAACCCGCCCGCCTCGTCACAACGCCTCCCGCCACCCCTTCGCAGCTCGGTCCACCCACCCTCGGACTCGGAACGCCCACTGGGGAGGACGCGTTATTCCATCCCTCAGGGACAGGGACAAGGGTGATTGGGTTTCAGGGTGGATATCCCGTTTCAGCACCAGCCCGCAGCTCTGCTGCCTGTTCAGCCATTTCGCCACTTTGCCACTTTGCCACTTTGCCGCGCGCCACTTCCCGCGCCACGTGTCATTCACTCTCTCACGGTCGCGCCCTCCACTCGCCGATGTTGGGTCACGTGAGGTGTCTCGCGGGGTCTCCAAAATGTCACTCGTTCAACTTGGTTTGGTACAGTTCCAGTCACCATCCCATCAATCCTCCTCAGTCTCCTCCTTGTACACCCCCGCTATCTCGAGCAGCGCCGTCCTCCAGAGGAGGCCAAGTGCGAGCTCGTCCACACCGCCATCAAATTCTCTCAAGGACACCTACCCCGCCCAACTCAGGCTCGCTCGCTCGTTCAAGCCCAGACCCTTCGTCATCCCATCAACCGCTTCGACTTCTTCACCCCGCGGAACTCGCCTCGCATCGTCGCGACCGCCCCGCCCTCCAGCTTCTCATCGCCATGTCAGCGGAACCCGGCGAGCCCAGCACACTCAGCGAACCCGACGAATCCGAGCCCGAGCCCGACTCGCGGGTCGTCAAGGAAGCGTACATCCGCTTGACCGACGTGATCTTCGAGTGGTCAAAGGTGTTGGATCCACACCAGGTGCGCCGGCTCGATCTCTGATGCTGAAATTGATTCTGTGGCTGAGAGCCTTTCAGGCGAACGCGGTCAGGGCGCTGGTCAACAAGGACTCGTTGACGCATCCGGATCATCCGCTGCATGTTCCAGGGGAGGAGGGCATCACGCTGTTCCTCGGTGAGTGTCCATCATTCATTGTGACGGGGACGGGACGGGGCCAGGCTGGTGAACGAGCTTTGTGCTACCTCTCTCCTCTCGACGAAAGTACCCAAAGGAGGACAGAACACTGGGGGGTGACGAGTCAAGGTGGCATCCGCGCTGACTTTCTTGTCCCAGGCACATACAACGGGGGACGTCGTCGCATCCTCTTCTCCCTCAAGCAGCTGCAGTACCTCCAGTACTACATCCACGAAGCCCGTCTTGCGGATCCAGCATATGTGGCCTATCTGGGACGCCTCAACACGGGGAGTGAAGATGACAAGGAAGCGCTGGTCGAGCCGCCGTGGACGGAGGAGTCGGACGTCTGGGTCCCAATACCCGGTGCGATCACGTTGCCAGAGGAGTACGAGAAGATTGTAAGTGCCGACGATGCGTGCTTCCGTCTGTGTCTCCTCAACTTCACCTTCGCATCTCTCTGGTGGCGTCTTCACTGCTCCAATCACTCGAGTACTCCGAGCACCAGAGCGCTCCTCGAGGTCGTTTCCTTTCAGACTGACAAAGCGGCAACGTGAGAAGCGGCGGGAATGATGGACCACCTCACGTCTGGCCGAGATGCTTCGAGCGCGGGATGCGGCGGAAAATCGCCTTCATATCGTGGCTGACGCCGCAGGAACCACTCAACCTAGCCTCCGGAGCCGACATCAAAAAGCAGATGACCCAGATCTCGAAGCACAACAAGCAAGTCGACAAAGCCAAACTCGTCATGCAGCCCATTCCACCGACGCCGCAGGAGCTGAATCGCGCCGCTGCGGAGGCGGACAATGCGAGGCCTGGGCCCGGACTGCGTCGTGGTCCGGCGAGGAGACGATCGTCTGCGGCTTCGAGGAGGTCGAGGGTGAGCGACGATGAGCGGCCAGAAGGGAGGGGATGGGGAGGGTTCCCTCTGGTCATGGGGGACCGGGACCAGACGGGCGACGACATGACCACGGCAGGCCAAGAGCATCAGAATCGGAATCTCGAGCAGGGGTCAGAAGTACTCGAGTCCGAGTCAGATCAGGTGGAATCGCAAGAAAGCGGCAAGGAGCGCGACAACGTATCCGAGCTTATCGCTCTCGCCAAGGACATGGGCATACCGGACGTTCCGGACATCCCGGAAATTGCTGAGCCTCCCGAGCCACATCCCAACCCTATCGACTACTCGAAATCATCCAGCAGCTCTCCCGAAGCCTACTTCTTCCACGCGCAGCAGGCTGCCATCCTCGCCGCTGCTGGAGGCCTGGCGCAGGCGCTGTTCGACAAGGATTCCCCCGAGGCGGTGGACGACGTCCCGCCCGAGATTGGCCGGAGCCTGTTTCTCGCCCTGGATCTCACGACGTGGGAGGATGATCCGAGTGTCGTGCTCGAGGCAGGGTGGAGTGCGACCTGGTGGCAGCGAGAGGCGAGTGCAGGGGCTGGTGGCGGTGGCGGTATGGAGATGATGCACGACGAGGGGCACTTTGTGTGAGTGGTAACTTTGACCCGGACATAGAGCCCGACGGTGTTGACGGTATCAGCGTGCAGGATCACATGCTCGAGATGCGCAATGGGCGGACCAAGCCTGATCACCGGGGCGCATACTTATTTGGGCACTCCCTGCCGATTGAGCAAAGTAAGCTCCAGGCGTCTGTCTGCCAACTCTTCAAGGATCTCAGCCTCAAAGCTGGCGGTGGTCCCATCTGTGAGTTCCCGCTCTCTCAATGCGGATGTAGCCGTGCCGTGGCTCAAGTCGGATCATCAGATATCCTCATCCATTCGCCCGACGGGGACGAGAGCGAGTTCAAGAAGATCGGGTGGAGGACGAGCGAATGGGAGAAGCAGCTCAAGCCGGAAGGATGGGAGTGGGCTTCCTACGCCTCGCCAGACGGAGTCGGCAAGGTCTTCCTCGTCGTGAGTGGAAAGAGTCCTCATACTTCGAGGTGATCGATTCCTGTACTGAAGGAATAGGACACCGCGATCCTCTTCGGGGCTATTGAGAATGATCAGTCGGTCCAACCCGCGCTTGGCAAGACGCGAAAGTCTCTCGAAGAGGTCGCGACCATCATGTTTGGGAATGATCCGGGGCGGGCTCCGAGGCAGTGCGGAAATGCCGGGAACGATGCGCATGTGAGTGACGCGTGTACCGCGGCCGTACCCAGATATATCAAAGCTGACGGTAACGTCGCAGTACTGCCTGGAAGTGTTCATGCACAGTGGGTCAACTTCCGTGGTCCGCGCTGACCGCAGTCGTCCGGTCCGAAGAGCCTCTCTCCGCCCTACGAGACGACTTTCAACGATCCCTGTCAGTCCCGCCAGAGGATCATGTCCCGCAGACCGAGAACCCCAATCGCGAGAAACACTATCCACAGACCGACCGTCCCGATTTCGAAGACCGCTCGCGGCCTGTCGACCCGAATGCTATCCCTGTCAAACAGGACGAACCTAATCCCAAGGCCGCGCCAGTGCAGAAGGATGAGCCGAAGCAGCAGCCCCGCACCGACCTGCTCGACGAGGACGCCACGCTCGTCGAGAACGAGAATGACGATGACGATGACGAGGATATGGAGAATGACATCAAGGGCGTGTATTACCAGGGCGAGGATGGCGAGTTGACCCCCGTCGTCTGGTGATGATACCCTGCATCATGATCAAGCGACGAAAGATTCCCCGGTGTCGATTACCTAGCGCCGCACACCGTACACAACATTTGTACCTATCTACAGTACTCATTGCATCAGACATCATATGCCAATGTGATCATACGATACGATACGACACGGTACGACACGACACGACACAAAGATACAAAGAGCACAGTGTACGCGCAGGAACGGCGGTTCGCTCATGGCCATGTCATGCAACCGGTTTGTAATCTGTGTGTATGGATGATATCTGCGTTCCCAAACCACCCTACGTCCCATGCAACTTGCGCAGCTCATCCATTGCCGTTCTACCCTCCGTCCTTGGACCCGTTGTCCCTGACTGCGCCGACGTGGCCGTCCCTCCCGCTGCTCCGGTCGATCGCCCGCTCGTCTTCCTCGCCAACCAGTTGGGTTTCCCCAAACTCGTTCCCAACGCCGCGAAACCGCTCACCACGCCTTCTTTCGGTGGACTGACCGCGCCGGTCCCAGACCCTGACCCGGACCCAGACCCAATCCCTACACCCACTGCCCTCGCGGGGGCATCACCCAGCACAGCTCTTCCGGCGAGAGGCGACCCTTCTATCGAAGGTCTCCTCTGCTCTGAAGGGGTCAATGACGCGGTGGAGCTCGTCTTGCGTACGACCCTCCGCTGGAACTCTCCAAAAGGCGAGCTACTATCGTTGGACGTGCTGATGGCCATGGCGGGCGCGGCCGTGGCGGAGGGAGGAACGGGTAGTCCTTTCGGGTACGAACCCGCCGAAGAGGCCACCGAGGCAGGCCGACCGAATGACGAGGGGGCAAAGATCGGGGTCTCACGCGAGGGCGGTGAAGCGGGGGAGGCTCTCGAAGGTACCCGGCGAGGAGAGGGTACTACCTGTTGCGTTGAAGCCAGGCGAGCGGGTCCGGGCGCAACGTCGACGTCATGACCGGATACTGGTAGAGGTGCAGCGTCCTGCTGCACATCCGTCTCGGGCGGAGTGCTGCTCTGCGAGACTGGCTCCGCAACAGCCTCGGATGCTTCGGCAGTGTGCTGAACAGGGGACGACGGTTCAACCCCCGTTTCTGCCCCCGTCAACGCCGCTGTGGCATCTGCGGCCGGATCCGACGGGATCGTGGCCGCCGCATCGGGGCTCGTGGCGAGCTCCACCAGTTCCTCCTTCTTGAGAATACTCCCCGCCGCGTTGCCCGCCGTCGAAGCGAGCATCTGCATACTCGCCTCTGGTCGCGCACTCGTCGACCGACGTGGACGTGGCGGCACCGGCGTGTACTCCTCCACTTGATGGATATAGTACGTCAGTCCGTCGGCGAGGCCGAAAGGGTTCGTATCGGGCTAGCAACGGTCAGTGAGGGAACGAACGCCGGTGCGACCCGCTTACATCGCTTGTCGCCTTGGCTTCCTGCGTCGAGGTGATTCGGGCGATGATGTTGTCGCGATTACGCCAAGCCTCCTGCCTCGTCTCGGGCACACGCAGGAAGTGGTGCGGTTTTGACACTTTCCTCAGCAACGTCTACCAGGTCCGACTCACCGTTGAAAGCCATCCACGGCCGCGTCGTCGCGTTTCTCGTCGGAAGGAACAACGCCTGTATCATCTCAGCACAGATCCTTTGGCCGACGCACTCACCAGATCACCGTCCTCAAAACTGGTAAACGATATCCGGTGCCTCGCCTGTTCTCGCCAGAACTTTGCCGTCTTGCCAAACTTTCTCGCCGCGTTGATCGCCCGCGCCACGGCCTCCTTGAAGTCATCCAGATCGAACGCTGAAGCCGATGCAAGGCTTCTTGCGAGTATCGATTCGTGCTGACTCCCGCTGACGGGGGATTTTGACCTGGAAGCGCCAGAAATCGTCGACGACGTGTTGATCGTCTTGAGGAGCGATGCGCACACATCATGATACCTCCCGGCGAGGACGACCGCGTCCCGCGCCACGTCGGCATCTTGCTCCTTTTGGCTCGACGCGGCGGCCGCGTCCCTCGCCATGGCCAATTCGTCGGCCAAGGCGGCCTCCTTTCTCCTCGCTTCTCTCAGCTGCACCTGGGTGAGGCTGAGCTCGGCCTTGAGCCCGTTGGCCTCTCGGATAGCAGTGTTCCTCGCCGAGGTCATCTTGCCGTTCGCCTCGTCTAGCTGCTTCGTCAGGGTGAAGATCTGCTGATCGAGCACGGCGCGGTCGCCGTCCGCCTCTGCCAAATGGTCTCGACGGAGCCGCTCCGCCTCGGCCGACGAGTGTCGCGACTCTTCGTGCGCTTTGGCGAGCTGTTCCGTGGTCGACTCGAGCTCTGCTCGGACCCTCGCCAGCTGTGACTCGAACGTCTCTGAGCGGGTCTGCGCCTCGGTGATCTCCTCGAGATGCCGCGACCTCTCCTCTTGCAGGGACTCGATCTGCTCCCTCAGACCCGCCTCGGAATGCCTCAGCCCATCAACATCGATGAGCGCCTCCTGCAACCGCGTACCCAGGTCCGTCGCTCGATCCTTCTCCTGCTGCATATCCGCCTGCAGCGCCGCGACGAGATCATCGTGGTCCCGCTGCTCCTTGGCCCGCTCCTCGAGTTGGGCCGAAAGCGCCTGCCTCGCATCGACTTCCTCGCTCAGGTCGTTCCGCAGGCGGTACACTTCGTCCTGCAGCTCGGCCTGGCGGGTTTGCAGCGTTTGCGTCCGGCGCTCATACTGCTCCTCCACCTCTTGCACACGGGCAAGGGCAGCGTCGCGCTCTGCCGCCAGGGCTTGATCGGATACGCGACCGTCTTGCGCCATGAAGACTGATCGAGTCAACACGAGCCAGTCAAGAGCGATTCCCCACCCACCTGATCTCTCGATCATCCGGTCAAGCTCGTCCCCGGCGAGGTCAATCTTCGATATCATAGCTTCAAGGTTGGTTTGGAGGAAGGCGATCGGATCGCTGCCATCGATAGCGAGGGACTCGTCTCCCTTGAGCGATTCGACCCAGGCGAGAAGATCTATCCACGTCAGCTCCCAACCCGAGCCGGCTCCTCTGCCGCTCCGGGAACTCACTATCGATGTCCGATCGACCCAGGTTGACCTTTGCAAGCGCCTCGACACCAACGTTGACCACAACCTCTACGCTCGGGTTCATCGTATCCTCAATGGCCGCGACGGTCCACGGAAGTTGACTCAGCGTGTCGTTCCGGATCGCCAGTCTCCGGGCCTTCTCAACCGAAGTGAACTTAGCCAGCGTGTCGGCCAATCTGGTCGTCCAATCGACGACAAACGACGCAAACTCCTTCCGGCGGACGACCTCGACGACCGTCGCGGCGTACGCAAATGGGAGTTGGTGCAGTCTCGCCAGGTGGGGGAATGCGGCTTTCGAGCGGAGTTCCGTGTCGAGCGTGCGGAGAGGTTGGATCAACTCGGTGATCCTGGTTTGAAACGTTGCGACCTGGCGAAGGTGGATGTGCACATCGAGGGTGAACTCGTTCTTGACGTTTGTGAGGGTGACGAGGTCGTCGCGCATGGCGCTGTCGAGCTCCATGAGGTCTGTCTTTGTCAGCATCGGCACGGGGTTGAATATCCAGGCAAGAAACTTACGTTGACTGAAGTTCGAGTCCGCGGAGAAGAGCGACTTGAGATGTTCCAACGCATCCTCGATCCGCCTCAGGCCCTCTTCAAAATCGGCTTGGACCACCCCAGCTCGATCCTCGGCCGCTCGCCGTTCCGCGTCTGATTGCAGCGCCAGCTCGTCCATCGCCTGGGACAACTGCGCGAACCTCGACACGTGGTCCTCTAATCGGCTCAGCACAGCAATCTTGATACTGAACCGCATTGCGACCCACCATGCGCTACCTGACAAGATTCCCTGACCTGCTCCATCTTCCTCGGGTGGACATAATCCGCCAGAGTCTTGGGCAACTGCGACCCGTCCATGCCCTCCTTCTTCCTAAGAAACGTCTCGTGCACCACCACTTTCGGCAACATCGCCAGATCCGCCTTTGCGCTCCGGATGAGTCCTTCCTCCACTTGCATCTCCCTTTCCGCCCGCATCGCAAACGACTCGAACTCCCGCATGAGCGGCGCGAGGTGATGCGACAGGTTGGCGTACGCTATGGCCACGGCGCGTGACTGGGCGGTGAACAGGGAGTGGAGATGCGCGAGGTGGTCGAAGGCTATGAGGAAAGGTTGCTGCGCCTGGGACAGGTCCGAAATCGCCGAGACTGTCAAGACTCGTAAGCGGTGACACCGATCTGCATGGGTGGGTCGTGCTCACGGTTTAGTGGAGGAGGCAAGGATATTTCCTCTTGGAACTGCGCAGCCCATTCTTCTGGGTCGGTGAAGAAGGTCTGCCTATTGAACAAGTACAGCGTCTGACACCGGTTCAGCCTTGACTCGACTCGTCAGCCAGGAGGACTCACCTGTTGTCCATCCTGCTCCCCTTTCTCCCACATCTCCTGGATGATATCGTCCCGAACCTCCCTCCCGTCCTCGAGGAAGATCAACACGTTCTCCACCGGCACATCCGTCGCCTCGGCAGCATCATGACACAATGTCTCGAGCCTGTACGCGGACGTGAGCACTTGACTTGCGACCCGGTGGCAAAGGTGACTCGACGTACGAGTTGTACTGGCTCAGATGGCGCTCGAGCTGGGCGACGCCGCCGTGAGACGCCTGATAGACCTCCATGGTGGTTGGTAGCCATCAGCGACGGACGGGAATCGTCAGCCTTGACGTGGTCAGGATGCGGAAGGGAGAAGAAGGGATGGCGAGGTGACAGCGTTTAACTCTCCTTTCCAACCCAACGTCGCGGCCAAAGTCACACGCAACCGGCACAGCACGGCACCGACACTATGGGCGGAACCAAATATTGGCTGGCTGCAGTCGCTGTATACATATGCCATCGAGTATGGAGATTGTACGAAAGCTGGGCAATGCATGATTCGCCAACGGCTCCGAATGACGAGCCAACCACGCCACCAATCTGATGCGACGTCTACTTCTTCTTGTTGCTCGTCGAGTCCTTGGAGAGTTCGGCGGTGTAAGGCAGGAAATCGCGGCCCTGCATGTACGGTTGGAGGACCTTTGGAATACGCAGACCCTACGTGGCTCAGCGACAACCCATTCCACGTCCGACACCGTGGCTCACCTCTGGGGTCTGGTAGTTTTCGACGATGCAGCAGAGCGCTCGTTCGGTGGCGCAGAGCGTACCGTTGAGCATGTGCACAAAGCCAGTCTTCTCTCCGCCCTTTTTGTATCCCAGCTTGACATTGAGTGTGCGCGACTCTGCGACGGAGCGAGGGATCAGCCTGGGCTGACACTCGAGCCAGACAGAGTCGCGGATCGGGCCGTCGGGCCGACTCACGGTAGTCGGTGCAGTTGGAGCACGAGACGAGTTCCTTGTACTCGCCCTGGTAAGGGAACCACGCCTCGAGGTCGTACTTGATCGCCGCGGCGTTGTTGAGGGCGCCGGAAACAATGTTGACGACGCGGTAAGGGATCTCGAGGGTCTGGTAGAATTCGCGTGCGTTCTGGACCATGAAGTCGAGCATCTCGGGGGAGGACTCGGGGTCGCAAATGATGAACTGGGGTCAGCGACGCGAAGAACTTGGAGCTTACCTGTTCGACCTTTTCGAACTGATGGACGCGGAAAATACCCCAGGTGTCCTTCCCGTGCGAGCCGGCTTCTTTTCGGAAGCATGTCGAGTACCCAGCATACCTAGACGCGACCATCAGTCAGTGATTCAATCTCGACCAACTGGCGTGGCCTCGCGTGTGACCCACCTGATAGGGAGGCTCTTCGTCTCAATGTTCTCGTCCGCGTGCATCGCCGAGATGGGCTGCTCGCTCGTCGCGATCAGGTACTTGTCTCCCGAGTCGGCCTCTCCCGAGACCTTGTACAGGGCCTCGTCAAACTCTTCCAGCTGAGCAGTCTGCGCCATGATCTCCCGCTTCATCATGAACGGCGCCTGGACCTTCTTGTAGCCCTTCTTCCGCAAGAAGTCGAGGCCGTAGTTGATCAGCGCTTGGTTCAGGTCCACGCCGTCGCCGGTGAGGAAGAATCCTCGGTGACCCGCGATCTTCACGCCTAGCACGGGTCAGAACACGGACTGCGCCGGGAAGAGAACGCGCGGCGCACCTCGGTCCGTGTCGTAGGCCTCTAATCGCGCGAGCACCTCGTGGTGCGAGATGATCCCCGTGGTCTTGTCCTCGACCTGCAATCCCGGTGGGCTGTTGCCTTTGTGGTTTGGTTCGGGGTGCCAGACCGCAAGCGTCGGGTTGTCGTCCTGACGTGGAGTTCAGTCTCGACACTACTCCGCACCCCTGCCTACTTCGTTCCCAGCGCCCGTACTCACCTCTGTGAGCGAAATCGCCGAGTCCTGGTCCACGATATTCCCAATCGTGCCCGCCTTTCTGTCCCTCTGCTTGGCCAAGTCCACCGCCTTGGCAGAAAGCTCGGCGATCTTCTTGTCGATCACGGCCTTCTTCGCCAACAGCTCGGAAGCGTCCCCTTTGGCCTTCTTGATTGTGCCAATCTCCTTTTGCAGGACGTTGAGCTCGCGCCGGGCCGACTCTTGCTCAAAGTTGGCTACGACATCAGCGGGTACTTCGTAACAACCGCCACCATGATGATGGGCTCCCAAGCACTCTTTCTTGTGTCTCTCCGCCCGCTGCGCCCGGAACAGAACTCGGTCGCCCTGCCAGTCTCTCTCGTGAGGTCATTCCTGCCTCCCTGGTCCAGCCCCATCCTTTCTCCTTGTCTCCCCGTCCACTCCGTACGCCCCACACATTCCTCGCGGCGTTCCACTGGTCCCAAACGAAACCCCTCCGAAGGCTCGCCTCCCACTCACCCTGCTTGTGCTCGTTGACCAGCGCAATCACCTCGTCCACAACCTCGACGCTCGCGCCCCTCTTCTTCTGGGACTCGCGCACCACGTCCGGATTGCCCCCTTTGTCCGCCTGGACTACGGCGTGTCAGCGGGGTTCGAAGTACGGCAAGCAGGATTGGCTCGAGCCGGTCCTGCCGTGCTGCACAGACAGACATGGAGACAGACACTCACAGTGGAGCAGGTCGATCATGCTTCGATATGAGAGGCTCTAAAGATGGGCTCAACAAGGGATCAGAGATAGATGCAAGGTATTCGAGGTGAATGATGTCCGGACGTGCATAGTTGAAACGGTTGAAACTTGGCCAGGCAGGCGCGCGACTCGATTGGAAGGGCAAAAAGAAAACGCCACGTCAGAAACATCTCAGACGACCGCCCCCGTCCGCGGTGAGATCGACAATGTTCACCACCGACCTCGGCTTTATCAGCCTCGACGTCCTTGCTCTTTCACCGCTTCTCTCGTGACGGCACCCACACCAAAGACCCATCAGCAAACCCTCGACGACCAACGATCAACCAAGGTAGAGATCACGAGCGACATCTTGCCGCCGCCGCCGTTGCCGCAGCAAGCATGGTCGCTCCCACCCCGGTGTCCAACGACCCAGATCACTGGCTTGAACATGTACGTGCACTGCCCTCCGTATCACCCCTCACTCCCGTGCATACCCCGCAGCACGGGCTAATGGCACAGGTGCGACAATGCAAGCATCTCCCGGAGCGGCAGATGAAGATGCTCTGCGCCCGTGTGCGGGATCTGCTGCTCGAGGAGTCGAACGTCCACCTCGTGCAATCACCCGTCACCGTCTGCGGAGATATCCACGGGCAATTCTGGGACGTGCTGGAGATATTCCGACAAGGCGGGGAAGCACCAGATACGAGCTACATCTTCATGGTGCGCCGATGTGGTCTCATGTGTTGATGCCAGGGTCGAGCTGATGGTCACAGGGAGATTTCGTAGATAGGGGATACTACTCGCTCGAGACTTTGACGTTGCTGCTCGTTCTCAAGGCGCGGTATCCCGATAGGATCACCTTGTTGCGAGGCAATCACGAGTCGAGACAGATCACCCAGGTGTACGGCTTCTACGGTAAGCATGAGTCCGAGTTAGAAGCCGGTTTTCACGCGCGTGGTGCCGTACTGACGGGGACAGACGAGTGCATGCAGAAGTACGGGAACCCGTCAGTGTGGAAGGCGTGCTGCACGGTGTTTGACCACCTCAATCTCGCAGCGGTGAGTGGGGACGGGCCCTGTTCTGGTACCGCGGCTGGCTCGAGATCTGGATAGGGCTTCTACTGCTGGAGGGCGCGGCTAAACCCCGCAGATCATCGATTCATCAATACTATGCGTTCACGGCGGATTATCACCAGAGATCAGGACGATGGATCAAATCCGTATCATCCCCCGCGCACAGGAGGTTCCGCACGAGGGGGCCTTTTGCGGTGGGTCTCAGCGGTCCCATTGGGAAATGGGAACGAACTGATGGAATGACAGACCTGATGTGGTCGGATCCGGACGAGGTCGAGTCGTGGGCTGTCAGTCCACGAGGAGCTGGTTGGCTCTTTGGGGGAAAGGTCACCGCAGAGGTGAGTTGACGTCGCGCTCAACAAGCATACCTCTGTGCTCACACCGACGCCACAGTTCAACCACGTCAACTCGCTCAACCTGATTGCGCGCGCACACCAGCTCGTCCAAGAGGGGTTCAAGCACATGTTTGACGATCATCTGGTGACTGTCTGGTCCGCACCAAATTACTGCTATCGGTGCGGCAACCTCGCATCGATCATGCAGGTCGGGGACAACGGCAAGACCGATTTTAGAGTGTACGAGGCCGCGCACGAGAATCAAACGGATCAGAAGAACCCGGCATTGAGGAGAATAGTGAGTGTGGAGCGATCTTTCGACCGTTGTCTCAAGCGCTGACTCGTGCCAGGGCGCGCCATCATATTTTGTCTGAATGACAATGTTGTATGCATTTTACTCTCGCCGTTTGCGCTTGCGCTCGTGCACTGTCGGCTCGGCCGTCTCTGGCGGGGCGATGAATGCCTCCTCGCGCTGCGCCCGACGCTCCTCGGCCACTCCCTTCTGCCTGTCCTCGCGCTTCTTCTTCTCGATCGCCTCCTTCTCCTTGGGCTTGAGGAAGTACTCTCCCGACGCGAGCTGCAGGTCGATCTTGGACGGCTGCTGCGCCGGGGGGAACGGGGTGTAGACCTTCTTTGCGGGCTTGGGCTTGGGGGCGGCTGCTGCTGTTGCCGAGCCATCGCCCGCCTCACCATGCGTCTCCACCCGTCGCTCCAGAACGGCATTCTTCTTCGCAGTCTTCTCCGAAGTCTTCAGGTGACGCTTCTGGAACTCTGCATTGACGTTAGCGCCGCGGCTCGACGCAGGTCCACGATGCTCACTCGGCAAGAAACGGTCCCACGACTCGTTGACGAGTTTCGGGTCCTTGGCAAGCTCGCGGCGGATCATGAGCTCCTTGATGCGGTAGATCGGGTGGACGTTGTTCATGCAGTCGATGACGATACGCCGGACCTCCTTGAGACCCTTGTACGCTCCCATGGCGGAGACGGTGTTTCCCTGCACGAGGATGTAGCAGTCGGTGAGGAGCTCGATGGCCTGGGCGGTGGTCAGGGATGTTCCGACAACGATAGGAGCTTGGGCCACTCTGCTCACCTTGAGTGTACTACCGTTCGGTCCCACGATGCGTTGTCTCCGCTTGACAAAACGCTCCTTGTTACGCACAAGTCCTCCGATCTTGATGACATCGCAAGCGATGTCGTCCTGCAGAACCTTGAGGGCCTACGCCAAGCGTCAGTCCGCCCGCCCGACCGGTGTCGATGCGTGTACCCACCTGCGGCGCGTTGACACCTCTGGCGAGCAGCTTGAGCACGTCCCTCCCCTTGAAAACGATATACGGGTCCCAAGTCTTCCTCGTGGTCTTGACCGTCATCTTTCCCTGGACGAGGTCGAGTTCACATGCCAGGCCGACCTTTTCGAGCGACGAAGTGACGGAGGACCAGACCGAGCGGAGATATGGTTCGCGATACTTGGGGAAGAGCAGGGCGAACGAGGATTCCTCTGTGAAGGGTCGGTGAGAGTCGGCGGCGGGCGCGGGGAAGGCCTCGATGGCCCAATGATCAATGTCATCGGTGTCCCATGCTGCGTGAGTCAGTCGGGAAGGTGGGTAGGAGGCGGAGCGCACGATCACTCACGCTTGTCCTTGCGGTGGCGCTTGTTCTTGGGCACGTCGGTCGCGGGTTCTGCCGAGTCGACAGGCGCGGGCGCCTTGCCCTTGGATTTGGACGAGGATGCGGCGGACGTCGATGCCATGTTTGGTGCTCGGATGGGAATAAGATGCACAGAGGCAACTTGACGAAGGGGAAGGAGAGTGGTTGAAATTACCCAGCAGAATAATTGGAGGCTCCCGCGTCTTACGTAAGTTAGACCTCCACCCACCCACGTGCTATAAAGCTGCCGTCGCCGTCGTCGTCAGCGGTGCGCGGCAGTAGTCTGGAAAGATATCCAAAAGCTGCGGCAGAGGCGTGGATAGGATAGGATTGTTTTCCTGGCTTCCCCATTGTCCGTCAACAGTCATTCCTCCTGGATAACCCGTTGTTCGCCAACCGCGGCGACTCTCAAACATGGCAGAGACAGCGGTGCCAAGTAAGCATCGGCCTCGGTCTCGGTCTCCGAAACTCTCCGCACCGATTCTGACTGACTTGACCAGTCCGGACCCTGCTCGTCACCGTCTTCGAGGTGGGTTCGGGCATCTGCATCTAACCCCCAATCCTGCAGAATGACCCATGCCGCTCAACTAACCCTCCACAGTCCATCATCGAGGTCTTCCTGCTCTGTACCGCAGGCTATGTCCTCTCCCGAGCAGGAGTCACCGACAAGGCGACGCAGCGGAAGCTGAACGTTATCAACGTCTCGCTCTTCACGCCTGCACTGCTCTTCTCCAAGGTAGGTGTCGGATTCGCTGGGCGATGCTGATCCGTCGCCAGGTGGCCTTCTCGTTGACCCCGGCGAAGCTCAAGGAGATGTGGATCATACCGTTAGGGTGAGCTTCTCCCGGCTGGAGATTCCGCCGTTCTCCGCCAAGACCTTATCTAGATTCGTGCTCGTCACTGCACTGTCGGCTGGAGTGGCCAACGTCCTCGCGAGAATATTCAAGCTCAAAAAGTCACAACGGTGAGCTCCGGTCTGTGCAGCGTGAAGATCTGGCCTACTCCGAGTGGAGCTTTGGTGGACGTACAGCGGAGCGGTGCTGATTGCCCAGAGCCTTTGCAATGTGTGCGGCGATGTTCCAAAACAGGTGAGCCCGGGTCGATTAGGCGCGTTGACGGCGCTGACGCCTCACCCGCCTGTAGCAACTCGCTACCCATCGCGCTCATACAATCACTCGTGATCGAAGTGCCGCACCTCAAGTGGGGCGACGACGACACCAAGGATCAGATGCTCGGTCGGGCGCTCACCTACCTCGTGCTCTACAGCACTCTCGGGATGATGCTCCGTTGGTCTTGGGGCGTCAAACTCCTTGCGGGAGCGGACGACGAGGTCGAGCCGGAACCGACGACTGCGTCGTATTCCGATGACCCGGCCGAGTCGCCTTTGGGATTCCACCACTCGAACGGCGATGGGCGGGGCAGGGATCCGACCTCTCCGACGTTGCGAAGTGGGCCACTTCAGGACGAACCCAATTGGGGTTCGGTCCGACGAGACGGGAGCCCAACGCCGAGTGTCACGTGGACAGCGCCAGGCTCAGCGCACTCGATGCAGCCTCCCCGAGCTAGGCGGTCGTCCTCGCGGGTATCGGCGCCGCCGATGCTTCGAGGTAGTTCGAACACGAGCTTCGGCGCGCGCAGGCCCCCAACCCGAACCGATAGCGGGAGGGTGTTTTGGGGTCTGCCAGAGTACCCCAAAATGGATCGGATCGCCCTGCCCGAAGAAGATAGCAGTGCAGAGGAGGACGAGGAGGAGTTTGTGAGTGCCGACGGCCATCTTCAGTCCAGGTTTTGTGCTGATAGCATCAAGCCCTCGCTCGCCTCGCCAATGTCACTTCGCCGGCGCCAATCCCAACCCAAATCCAGGTTCAAGACGTTCGCCGCGAAAGCAAAGCACAAGACGAGATCCGCGCTCAAGTCGATCAACGCGTTCATGACCGTGCCGATGTACGCCGCGCTGCTATCGATCTTCATCGCCTTGATCCCGCCTCTGCAGGCTTGGTTGAGCCAGCTCAAGCCGTTTGAGCAGGCGATCCGCTCGGCTGGCCAGTGCTCAAGTGAGCAGCTTCCCCTCGCCTCGGCTCCGTCTTTCACTAATGCGCTACAGTCCCAGTCACTCTTGTCGTACTAGGCGCGTTCTTTTACGCGCCTTCGACGCCCGCTCCGGCTCCGCAGCTTGGGAGCCCCGATACCGCAGGATCGATGGGGTACTTTGAACGCAAATTGCGCTTCCTGCACAAGAAAGGACCGAGTGCATACCCGGGAGAGAACCGCACCGTCCTCGTCGCCGTCGTTTCGCGTATGGTCATCGTCCCGCTCATCATGCTCCCCTTCATTGCCCTCATCGCGAAATACGACCTGTTCCCAGCGGCTGAGGACCCGGTCTTCATCCTCTCGGCGGTCTTGCTCGTGTCATCGGTATGTGAAGATCTCGTCGAATCCGATGTGAATTGGCAAGCTGACGACCGCAGCCCCCGGCTTTGACCCTCGCGCAGATCACGCAGGCCGCATCGGGCGATGCGTTCGAGAGACTCATCTCGAAAACCATCTCATGGTCATACGCCGTGTTGACTCCGCCGTGCGTCCCCCGTCCCATGCGGCACTGCAATCAGATTCTGAAGCTGACGTCTCAGGCTTACCCTCGCATACGTTGTCGTCGGCCTTTTGTTTGGCAGGCTGTGAACGTGGATCCGGGAAGGGGGGTTTGTGTAACGCTGTAATCAGTCGTGACTGTCCCGCACACGCATGCAAGGTGCAATCGTACTCCGGCCTTGGCCCCTTTGGATCGCATATAGGTGCACTCCACCTCTCGCATATAGGTGCATTCTACCTCTCGGTTCGCGACGACGCTATACAGATAGTATCGAGCTTCAAGATCTCCCATTTGAACTCCTCGGCTTCCCCTCCTTAACCTCGTATGATCTCAATCCTCGTGGAACTCTCGGCGTGTCACGCCCCGATGCCCTTGATCGCCCCCTCCAGCTTCTTGTTCAACAGCGCCCACCTGTTTTGACACGACTGTTTCTCTCGTCAGCCATTCTGTCCGTGTCGCCTAGCCCCTCCACCAGCCCCGCTTGGCCTGCTTCCCCGGAATGAGTAGACCAGGCCATGCCACCCACCTTGGCGTCCCTCCCGACTTTGCGAGCGACCTCCGCCCAGTTCACTTGCGGGGTCTTGGGTCGAAGTAGCTGGAACAGTTCCCAGTCCTCTTGCGGTGCGTACGCCGAGCCTTTGCCCGGGCTCCCCGAGTTCCCGCCTGAGCCAATGGAGCTACCTCCTCGAGAGACGTTCTTGCCAATTACACGCTTCTTGATATCGGGTTTGACCTCATCTTCTTGCTCGTCAACGCGACTCTTCCCGGAGCTGCGAGCGAGTGCCTTGCCAGAAATCTTCGCCTTGGGAGTAGGCGAAGGCGATGGCGGAGCAGGGGCATATTCGGACCCGCCAGAGTCGCTCGACGACGAGGAAAGCGAAGGGGTCGATTGGAGAGCGTCGAACGCGGCGTCGGGGTCGGATGACGAGGGGGTTGGGCGGTACGTGAGCGAGTAAGGTGTGGACCTCTCCGAGCGAGGCTTGGGAGTAGGAGTGACCGGCATTACGCGGCGTATGTTGGTGGGTTGGGGTTGGGTTCGTGCGAGGCTGGTTGAGGTTGAGCTGACACGCGCAATGTTCAGAAGATTATACCGCTGCTGAAGTTGGTTCGTGAATACTATACAATGTCAGTCGTCCCGTCGCCATCAGCAGCTCGTCAGCTCGTCAGGCAGTGAGGATCAGCCCGTCGTCTCTCCAGCCCAGAGCCCATCAACCGGTCTTGAGCACACAAAGCCACAGCGGTTCTTTGTGCAACACGAGGTAGCGGTGCGACGGGACGATCCTGTGTGCACACGCCGACCATCGATCAGCAATCAGCTTGTGGATCATCGAGCCCACACAATATCACCGTAGCATGATCGCCGTCGTCCGAGTCGCCTGCAATAATACGAGGTGCATCGGTGTTGTCCCAGTTTTGTTGTCCACATCGACAGAGAGCCTTGTCACGAGAGAGGGCGTGTTCATAGCCGGGACACCTACGCCTACACCTACGCCTACACCTACGCCTACACCTACGCGTTCAGCCGGATTCTTCGGCAGGACACAGCGCGCCGAGATGGAAAGAGATGGAGCTACGGGGATTTCGGAGCTCGGCGCCACGAGGTGTAGAAGCTTCTGGGTTGGAGGGGGGGGGGGTCCATCGCCGGCGAGCACCCGATGACGACATTGTCACTGACTGGCACGCTCTCGCACACTGCACTCCCGTCTCCCGCCTCGCCATCCCCTCTCCCGTTTCCTCCGCCTCGTGCGTCATCATCTCGTCAAATGGCGACCTTTTGATGCAGATCATCGTCACCAGGTTCGACACGACATGCCTCGTTGCGCTCGATGACGTCGTGACACACCGGCGGGGACTAGGGATGTGCTGGAATCACCCAAAGAGGCAATAATTGAAAGCCAGGGACCAGGGCAAGTCCAGGGATCGTCGAGTTTCGATGACGTTTGGATGTTCGTGGCGGCAGTGGTGGTCAGCCAAGATGATGTGCGTGTGCTTGTCCATTTCTCGTGATCTCATCGATGAGCTGGCACCAACCGGAGGGGGCTGGCCGCTTCAACAGGTATAAGAACACCCTCATCCCACCTCGCCACTGTCTCCTTCTTCCATCCACAAAGCAACACACACACCGCAACTACACGCACCTCACACCCAAACCACACCAACCAAACCACAATGTCTGACACCGTACGTTGACTCTCCCTTCTGTGGTCGACGCCTAGCGCACCGCTGACCCTCGCAGGGCCGCCAGTCCCTCACCGACAAGGTCGGTTCCGCCGTCAAGCCCGACTCCGAGAAGACCTACCTCGAGCAGGTGAGCAACGCCGCGGTGCAACCTTCTTCCTCGTCACCTCGCCCTCTGTGTCCTTTTGGCTAACCCGTGTTCTAGGCCACCGACTTCGTCAAGGGCAAGGCCGACTCTGTCGCCTCCGCCGTCCAGCCCCAGCAGGAGAAGTCAACCACCCAGAAGGTGAGCCATACTCCAAGCTACCCTCTCTCTCACTTATCGTCACACCCTCCTTCGCAACCGCCTTCGACCAGTCCAGCCGCTGACCATTGTGACAGATCGGCGACGCCGTCACTGGTGACAACCGCAACAAGGACATCGCCTAGGCGCGTTCCTCGTTTGGTCTTTTGTAGTGTATGACATAGCAGACGTCTATATGACGATGAGATGAATACGATGTAGCAGCAGCAATCATCATCGAGCTCTCGTTGGCGCCTTCATCATTGAGCTTTTGTTCGGTTCTACCGGGTTGTGCTCGGTGCTGCGAAGCGGTCCGCTTGGGCAGATGCTACTGTGGCCGGCCTGTAAAGGACACAGTTAGCACTCACGAGCACACAGCCGCTAAACGTCTCGGTTGACAACCGGTCGTAGTGAGAAGTCTAATGATAGTTGCTGCATGCCGCTATCCTACTGCGTGATCCGGACCGCCCAGCCCCACCTCCATCCCCAACCTCGTCGCGACTCGTCTCCGCCAGAGACCTCACCAATCTGGACCTCGCATCCCCGCCGATCCGTCCCCGGCTCACAGCGAATGATCCCCTCCAAACAGGTGGAAACTGCGACTGTACGACGCGCTCGCAATGAACTTGGCATCCGAGCTCACGTCCACGCTCATCACCTTGCCCGCGTCCGTGGCGAGGTTCCGGATCAGGCTCCACTCGTCGGCGCTCCATATTCGGACGTTGCAGTCGAATCCGGCGGTGACGAGGAAGAGGCCTGATTTTGGGAGGGTCGGCTCGGGGTTGACGCTGCTTGGTTCTGGGTTCGTTCCCTCGGAAGAATCCATGTCGACGTCGCCGTTGCTCGCGCTCGCGCCGTTGGCGTGTGCGCTGCCATTGGGTGCCACTCCGTTGGACAAGTCCAGAGGGATATGAGGCATCTCACCGGAAGACCGGAAGAATTTGAGGTCTGACACGGAAGACTTGTGGGCTGGAATGATGTACTGCGTCTTGAGAGCTCGGAGATCCCATATTCGGACAGTATCGTCGCCGGATCCCGTCGCCACCTGGTATCTGCATCGGGTCAGCTCTGGGCATGTGGATGAGTGAAAGAATCTGTCCGTGACCCACCCATTGGGAGCAAAGTCCATTGCGAGGATCTCCTTGACATGCCCATCCAGCACCATGGCCGTTCGTCCCGTCCGCAAATCCCATACCCGTCCAATGGCGTCGAAACCGCTGATCTCGTCAGACCATTTCTCTGTGCGAGTCACTTCGTCCACCCACCCTGAAGCTGCCAACGCCCCGTCGTCCTGGAAAGTCAACGCGTAGACCTCCTTGCTGTGACCTTCCTGCACGAGCAGCTCTTTGCTCGTCGCGACGTCCCACAGCCGCCACGTCCCGTCGAAACCTGCCGAGCCGAGGAAGGCTCCCGATGGGTGGAATCCGACCCGTCCAACACGTCCGCTATGTCCCGAGAGCGTCGCGAGGGGTTTCTCCCTGCAACCGTCAGTAAAAAAAAAAAAAGGGTCCGGCTAGGATCGCCTGAGCAACGCACCCATCCAGTGACCAGAGCTTCACGTCCCCCTCGCCACCACCCGTCGCGATGTTCGCCGCTCCCTCGCCCAAGCCCCTCGTCGCAGCAGGATGCCAAGCCGCGCCTCCCACCCTGTCCGTATGTCCCCGCAGCGTCCGCACAGCATTCAGATTCGGCATGTCCCACAACTTCGCGTCCCCCGTCCAACTCGTCGTGAGGATGAGCTTCCCATTGGGCGAGAACCGGATGGTGGAGAGTGGTCGATCGTCTCCGAACTGAGACCCGAGGTTGCTGAACGTCTTGAGTTCCGAGAAGAGCTCTTTTCGGGCATTCACAATCTTTCCGAGAGGGAGGTTGACCTCGATGCGTTGTCGGGCGATACGAGTTTTGGCTCTGACTACATCAGCCAGGTGCACGCAGATGCGGGCTGTGGTGTGCACCGCACTCACCGTGATAATGAGTATCGAGCAAGTCGACGCCTCGCCTCGAGCAGCGCATCGCTTCCCTCGGTGTAGAACTCGCCCTGAGGATCTCGTGAGCGAATCGCAACCTAAAGCACCCTCCAGTTCCCAGAATGGCCACTCACCTCTTCCTCTTCCTCCTCGCTCTCGGATTCTGACCCAAGATCTCCGAGATCCCCTCCTCTCGCCTCCTCAATCTGCTCCTGCACATACTTCAAGCGATCTCTCCGGTCTCCAGGCTACGCACGAGGTGCATCAGCTCCGTACCGGTCTACTCATCTCTGGACATCGATGTCGAAGCCTGAGATTTCGCTTGGACTGGCGCATGCCAGGGGCTTTCGCTTGCGTTCTCGCCTCTCGCTCCCACTCACCCCTTCGCCAAACAGCGTGATCGGCTCGCCATACGCCCGCAGCCGTTCCCGCACTTTCTTATCGTCCGTGGGGACCGCCATCTTCCTGAGGCGCTTCTTGCGCTCCAGCTGCTCGATGAGCGCGGCATTCTGCGAGCGCTCCCGTTCGTCGTCTGACCCGCCGAGCTCGTAGGTGTTGTCGACGGCTGAGGCGCGGGGGTCAGCGTGGGACTTCA
This sequence comes from Saitozyma sp. JCM 24511, assembly GCA_001600855.1. Classification (NCBI taxonomy): domain Eukaryota; kingdom Fungi; phylum Basidiomycota; class Tremellomycetes; order Tremellales; family Trimorphomycetaceae; genus Saitozyma; species Saitozyma sp. JCM 24511. The sequence continues at coordinate 595,172 of BCLC01000013.1, read as the reverse complement.
ACGGGCGTCTCCACTCCACATGCCTGGTAGGGTGGACTCACTGAGTTCGTCGATATCCATTTTGTGGGGATGATGGGAGGGGATGAAGGAGATTGCGAGAGAATGAAGAGAGAGGCAAAGTAGTCTTTGGTTTGAATAGTCGGACGCAAAGCACCTTCAAGGAACGGAACGGGATCAAATTGCAAGAGAGTGGAGGCTTCGTCCCGATGGTCGAGTAAAGGCAGAGAGGGGAGTTGTGCCGTTGTCAACCTCTCTCCTCATCAATTTTGCCCTCTATCCTCGGCAAGCGACAAAGCAGTCTCCAGGCTCCGCGGTAGCGACGCCCTCGGATCAGAATCATCGGCGGTCAGCACCGTTTCTCGGCGGATGTTCCGCAAGCCGAGCGGCAAACCACAATGACCCCCGCCTTGCCGGAGGACGACGGAGCCGACGTCCGGCGAATGTCATACGAGCTGACCCCGTCGGAACACGATGACGACCACCATCACGCTCACGAGATCGGTGAACAGTGGGAAAGGAGGATTGAAGCTCGGAAGAGACGATCACGGCTCCTCGCCCTCGCGGCGGTTTGCACCATGTCGATCGGCTCGCACTTGTATGTCCACCCTCCACCCCATCCCTCATTCCGCTGCTGCCAGGCCGTGCGATGGCTGAGTTGAGTTCACAGCGCAATGCACCTCCTCGGTCCCCTCAAGAGCCGTCTCCACCGCGAGATGAACACGACCAACTCGCAATTCTCACTTCTCATCGCTGCGTCCAAGTGAGTACGAAACCATTCCGCCGAATCCCGATTCGATTCCCGGGTCCGCGGTGCCGGTTTCCGGCTCCACGGCTGGTTCGGATTTGCAGCTGAGACGAGCCCAGTCTCAACTCCACATGGACGCCACTGGTCGCGGGGCTTCTAGTCGCGCGGTTCGGGACCGCCGGGAGGTGAGTGCCGCTGTCATGTGTGGTATGCACGAGTAATTAAGGTGGTGCGATTCCAGCTCTGTGGCGACGACGGGGTGTATTTTGCTAGGCCAATTGATCCTGTTTTTTGGCGTGACGACGGGGCATCTCGTCACAATGGTGAGTCCTCCCGCATGAGCGGGATCCGGCATCCGGTGGTTGCACCTGGCTACGACGATGAGTGGGCTGAACCGCACCCCAGGCCGATGGCCTCTTCATCTTTGGTCTCGGCCTCACCCCGCTTGCCGTCGTACAAGAAACGCTCCTCTCGCGCCTCTCTCCAGGCGGACACCGCCACCTCGGCCTTTCCCTCGCACTAGGCCTCGTCTCCGGGAAAGCCTCCTCGTTCGTCTCGTCGCTCGTGTCCCTCCCTCTGGCGGATCGGTACGGCGACGCAGTGCCTTTCGGACTCACGGTGCTGCTCTGTGCCGGGGGGTTCGTGGCCAATGGTGCGAGACTCCTGCTTGGGTGGGGCAAGGAGGTGGGGGAGGCGGAAGTCAGCGAGAAAAGGAAGGTTGGTTGGGGAGGGGTTGGGAGGTTGGGTGATGTGTTCTGGCTGTACATCCTCATGTGAGTTGCGGGGACTTGGTCGAGAATCAATAAATGTCTTGTTCTGGCGTCAAAGCCGTTGCTCCTCCCCCGCTGAAGCCGCCCGCAGGAACATCCTCTCTGGGGCGATATGGTCCCCATTCATCCACCTCTCCGCCAACCTTGTCCAGACGCGCTACGACATCTCGGAGACACTAGCATCTCGTTTTGCCGCCATTCTGCTCTGCGGCGCCATCGTCCTATACCCGATCGTGAGTCACAAGGTCACAACCCACACCTTGGAAACCCCCCTAACCGACTCGACTGACAATGACAGACCGGACTCATCACCGACCGACTCGATCCGTCGCACCCACGAACTACCATCCGCCTATTCATCCTCTCCTCGATCCTCACCCTTCTCGCATACACGTACCTCCTCCTTCCGCCGTCGATCACTTACTCTCCCTGGCCCGGCATGACCCTTTTCACCCTGGGCAACGGCATGTCCACTCTTCTCATGGTCATTCTAGTACCCCGTATGCTGCCGCCGGAACTAGTACCTCTCGGTCTGGGCCTTCACAAGAGCCTCGAGTCGGCGAGCGCTTCTGTCTCGCAGACTCTCGCGGGGGTCTATCTCGATCACGCGAGAGGCGCACATGGGGAGTTTCAAGCGGGTCAAGGTCTCCTGACAGGGTTCTGGGTGGTCAATTGCTTGCAGTTGGCTTGCGCGGGGATGCTGTGGGTCGTCGAGAAGAGGAAGAGAGCCCAAGTCACCATTGCGGCGCAGTACGAGGAGTTGCCCAGGCTCTCGATTGATCGGATCGACGAGGAGCAGGAAGTGCAGCGCGACTTGGACTTGGGCTTGGACGACAACCTGGACTTGGACGAGGACAACGAGCCAGAGCTTCCATCCGAGGCCAAAGTCGAGAAAGTGTCGAGCGGTCTGGCGATAACGGACAGGGAGAAGCGGCGCAGTAAGACTTGCTTCGGAAGCGCGATTGCGTGGGTCGGGATATCTTGGGTGCTCTTCATGGGCACTGCATGGTCAAAGTTGTGAAGCTGTGAAGTTGTGATCGCGATGCATGGGCTTGTTGTACTGGTACGCAACTGGCAAAGAACATGCATGTACCAGGGTATTTGAACGGTTGTACCGCACGCAAGTAGTCGCCGTGCCGCCACACTCGACGCGTCGAAACGCGTCGGATCGTGAACCACCCCATTTCGCCACATGATTCTCATCAGCCTCTCTTTCTCGTCAACAATCAATTCCCCTCCACAACTCAGGTCCGATTTCTCGCTTCTCATCTGGACCCACCTCCGCCCGACGCGCAACACTCTTTGTTGAACCCCGACACCGACGTCGACGTCGATTCTGGAGCGACTGACATCGACACGATGGACTCCCCACTCATGCCCACTCTGCATGGGCGTTCTATGCCGCTATCACCCGGTTCGCCCTCTGCTCTGATGGGCGACCTCTCACTAGCCGACGACTCATTTGCCCTCCCCGACCGACCTGCTCACCCAAGTGCGTCCGCATCCGGCAACCCAAACGCGTTGGCAGGCTCGCAGCCTCCCACTGCCTCACATTCTCGGACTATCGACGGATCGTCACTCGGACACTCAATCTCGCAAGCACCTGCAACCGGGACGGGCAAGGAGCAGGGGAATGCTCGTGCCAAGCCTCGTTTCTCGCTTTTCGCACCCCAGTCCGGCGGGTCGGCCGTATCGACCGGCCATGCTCAACGGGAACTTGACGATCTGGAAGATGACCCGGAGGATCCCGGGCGGGGGGAGGAGAGGCACTTTGGGTCCGAGGAAGCCGAGGGGATAGAGGCCGCGGAGGGGGAGACGATCCACTCGAGTAGACCGGCCCAGAGCTTAGAGGAGAGGGAGGATCGGCTCAGAGAAAGCCTGTACGAGCTCAGGCAGATGAACGAGGTGTTTGACGGGTTCCTCTCAGCCCTTCTGGCCGCGAGGGGTCACAACGAGGTGAGTGGAGTGGAGTCGGGTGGTCTTGGAATCGCGAGTGCGGTCGGGAATGGGACCGCAACGGAGACTGGGGCTGGGCAGTGGGTGTCGAACGGGCACTGGGCCATGGCCAGGCATGGCCGGGCACGGACGGGTACTGGGGCATGGACTGCCCGGCCTCGAACAGCGCCTGGGTCAGCGCTGACGCCGCGCAGAGGCTCGCCGCGAGAGTCAACCAGACTTCCGCTCTGTTGGATCAGTACACCGCCCTGCTGGGCCAGACGGAACATACCAGGCAGCTGCTGTCGAATCCGGCGTGGACAGGCGCAGACGATGTGAGTGGTTATGAATATCACATTCCACCCGTCCCCATCCCGACCTGCCCGACCCGTCCCGTACCATCTCGTCCCCGCTCCTCCGTACCTTCCCGCCTCTTCCATCCCACCCCGCCTCTTGTCACCTCCTCCACCCTGTCCCCCTCTCACCCCTGCCCTTCTGGTTGCGAACCTCTCCAAGTCTGATCATTCCGAATGGACGCGCTCTCAAGTCGAGTCATCTGCTCACTCGGTCAATCACAGGACCAAGCCGCATTGGCTGCTGCTGAAGCCGCGCGCATCGCTGCGGAACATGCCGAGGAAGAACGACGGCGTCAAGAAGAGGAGCGCGCAGAGGACGAGAGGCGGAGGAAATCCGAGGCGGCTGCGGAGCTTGCGAGGGCGCGCGAGGCGGCGAGCAGAGGGGGAGCGAGAGGTCGGGGTGCGGTCCGAGGTGTGCGAGGACGAGGTGAGTGGATCGAGGTTGGGTCGGGTCGGGCCTCGAGGTGGGGTCTCTGGGGTATTGGGGTTCGCGTGCGCCGTGTAGGCCGACGCAAGTGGAGGGGGGACAGCCAGGTCGGTGTGATTATTGACTCAAGGTGTAGGGTCTGGTATCCCCCCTGTGCCATCCCGGACAGGAGCGAAGACGCCGACGAGTAACTCAACGGCAGGGACGGGCACGGGGTTGCGGAAACCGTCAGGAGGCTCGGGAGGGAAGTATGGGTATGTACAGAGCAGCGGGTATGGTCCGCCCGTCAGGAAGGCGGCGTAGATGTCGGCGATGCAGATATAGGCAGGTGGACACTGTACGAGTTCACGTGCAATTCTCGAGACATCCCACCGTGACGGGGTGCAGCGCGGTTGGAGCCCGAATGCATGCTATATACTATATCATCGCGGCGAAACCACACGCCAGCTGCCGTATCCGTTTGGGCGCGAGTGACGCGACGGGACAGTATGTGGAGGGCCCAGAGCCATCATGACTGGTCGCACAAATGAACACATGCAGGATGCAACATCACGCTTAACCCTGATCCATCCGTCGCAACCACTCGCCGCTCAGTTCCTCCAGCTGGCATCAGCACCGCTCTCCGCACAGTCGCACTCACATTTTCACCGTCTTGTCTCGGCCTCCACTGACCACTTTGTCCGCCACGAAGTCGACGCAGTACACCTCATCGGTATGGCCTGGGAGATCTATTCTGATCTTGTATGTCCGTAAGTCCCACAACTACGACGGAAGGATCCAAGTCAGCTCTACGACGTTTGCTCTTGGGTGCTAACCGGCCCAAGCCGCGCAAACCCACTTTGAGCGTCGAGTCCTTGCTCGCTGAGACGAGCATCCTCGAGTCTGCACTCCACGCGACGCGATACACCGCGGCCACATGTCCTCTGAGCGAAGCCACGAACTTGCCCGTCCTCCCTTCCCAGATCTTGACGGCGTTGTCGAACCCGGCCGAGGCGATCCACCTGCCGTCGGGGGAGAAGGCGACGTGGTTGACCTGCTTCTGGTGGCCTGTGAGGCGGGCGAGGGGTTTCTTCGGCGTGGCGCTGGACGAGAAGGAGGAGGCTGCCTGGTCGGGCCAGAGAAAGAGCGTGTGGTCGTCGGAACCGGTGATCAGCGTTTCGGGGTGCGTGGAGACCAGGTCCTTGTACCGTGCGAGAGCGAGGGACTTGGCTAGGGGTCCACATCAGCGAAGGTACACCCACGTGAATGCGCCAACGTGAACGACCCGCTTGCTCACCTTCCTCGTCGTCCTTGGGAACCTTGCCAGTGTGGTCATAGGGTCCCGTTCGGAGCACAAAGTCAGTGCTCAGTGCGACCGTGTTGACCCAGTGGGCATGCTCGGATAGTGTCCGAATGAGTTTACCCTGCGCCGCGGTTCCGCGATTCAGCATGATCCCGGCATGACGTGTGGCTGTCTGGCTGCCTGGTCGGATCGGAATCACTCACATCGACGCCGCTCCACACCTTGACTGTCCGATCACTGCTCCCCGTGTAAATCACATTCTCCCCTCCCCACCTCACGACATTCACGCTCGCCGCATGGCCGGTGAGGACGAAATCGAGCTTCCTCGTCCCGGTGTTCCATATCCGGACGGTACCGTCCTTGGACGACGTGGCGAGGCGTGGCGAGCCAACGCGGGAGGACATGAGGTGGAGCGGCTCGAATGCGAGCGACGTGATCCACTTGGTGTGACCGAGGAGGGGGGCGCCGAGCGGCTGGCCGGTGGAAGGGGACCACAAGCGGACCTGGTACGCGAGTCATCAACACGGATCCGGTCAGAGAGCAGACGAATTTGCCTACCTGTCCGTCGTGGCCCCCCGTGGCGAGGATCTTCTCCCTGGCGTCCCATTCCACACACAGGACCCAGCCCTTGTGCCCCGACAACGTCCACTGCGACAACATGAGATGGGGTTGTGGTTTCACCGCGACGCCGTGGGCTCCGGACTCACCTTTGGCGTCTCCGTCTCCATGTCCCAGATGCGGCACGTCGCGTCGCCGGAACCCGTCGCGGCGTAACGTCCCGTTGGAGAGTGGGCGCAGCACAGGATCGGCGAGGCATGGCCTGATCGGGACATCAGCCATCGCGATTCGCATCCGGCTCGGACCCCCGAGCTCCAGCTTCAGGAGTACGAGCCAGGTAGCCATGCCATGTCATGCCATCTCGGGAAAGTGGCTCACCGCTCAGAGTCGCGCTGCACCGACCAACACTCCGTACGCGGAACACCGCCTGGGGCTCACACCACAGCTCGAACACGTCCTCGGGCGAGAACACGGGCGCCTTGGAGCTCGAAGCGGCTGGAGCGAGCGCGTCCGCCAGGATCGAGTTGTTGATCTGTACTCTGGCCGGTGCCGCGGTCTCGGTGGAACGTGGCACGAGGTGGAAAGCATAAGGCAGTGGGTCCTCTCCCTGAATCAGCGGTCAGCTACATCTCTCATCTCTCAACAGGTTGACCGCTGTCTCATGTGAGGAGGGTTCGGCACGTGAAGGAGCGGGAACGGATGGGTGGATATGGTCCGGTCGCCTCACCTCCCCTCTCAGCTTGTTGACCAGCATCTGCAGAGCATTCCTGTCCGTGTCCGCAGGGAGGTTGATGGCCGGCCCGAGACTGCTCCCATCCTCGGCCGACTTGAACTGGACGACAATGGAGGGTACGGGTGCTTTCTCCGGGGTGGGCGCGCGGGGCTTGAGGGACTGGGAGTAAGAGGACTTTTGCCTCTTGGGAGGAGGGAGGAGGGTGGCCATTGTGAGACGGGGGTTAGGGGGGACAAGGACGGGCCGGACAAGAGGATAGGAGAGGTGGGAGGTAAAATGGTATGTATTGTGAGCAGTCAGACACGCTGAACTGAAATTCAGCGAGCCGGACGGGTCCAGGCACGGGTGAGCCTCTGTTAAATCTGGGAGAAAATGCGGAAACCCCAGCGAGGAGGAATTACCCAAGCCAGGTGGCGAATTAGGAGCTGCAACAAGAGAATACCTTTGGTAAACGTAATAAACCTTGATGGCGATTACAACCAATCGATTGCAGATCTCCGCCAATAGTAGTGGTCGCTCGGAAAAACCCTTGCGCGTTACTCTCCCACGGTGTCACCGTTTGTTCCTGTCTGTCGGAACGTCCTCCCGAAGGCATCTGCGTTTTCGGCGGGTCTCTGGGCCGCTTTCCCGACTTTGCCAGGCCAATCTGCCCAACCTCGACAACCAAGCACCAACGGGAGGTTGAGGTTCATGCAGCCGCTATCACGGCCGAGAGCGGCTCTACCGTGCAGTGCGCTGGGGAGTCACGTCCGTCCAACGGAGAACAATACCGAAGACGCGATCATGTCGCCTACACCATGTCGAGTGGATACCGACGGCTGGCATTGTTCTCTTCACTCGACTCCACTCCTCGCGCAACTTCGGTCGTCAGCTTGGTCGAAAGACGAGATTGAAGTCGAGGCGTTAGAGTCCCCGCCTCCGCCATGGGCGCAGAGATTCATGACCAAACGGTCCGCCTACCGGCATTCCAGCTCATGGTGAGTATGGTGGTGTCGAAATACCGTGAACATGCGTTGTCGAGCTGACCTCGCAGATCGTGTTCCTCGCGCTCAACCTGTCGCTCTTCCTCTCGTTTCTCGACTCCTCCTCTGTCTCCACCGCCCAACCCTCCATCGCAAGGGACCTGAACGCCGGATCGTCCATCACCTGGGTCGGGACGTCGTACCTCGTCGCGAACACGGGGTTCCAGATCATCACCTCGCGATTATCCGACATCTTCGGGCGAAAGGCGATCCTCCTAGGCGCGTTGGGCATCTTCGGGCTCGGCGACCTGTTATGTGGGTTCGCCAAGACGCCGACGTGGCTCTACGGGTGCCGAGCACTGGCGGGTATCGGTGGTGGAGGGATCAACAGCCTGAGCATGATCGTTCTGAGCGATGTGGTCAGCATGAAGACGCGGGGCAAGTACATGTCCTTGCTGGGCATCTCGATTGCTCTGGGCAGCGGAGTGGGGCCGGAAGTAGGGGGACTACTGGCGGAGAAGGCGACTTGGAGATGGGTGTTCTGGATCACACCGCCCATGACGGCAGTTACGATGGTGCTCATCGTGTTCCTCCTCCCGCTCAAGAAGGTTCCCGGTAGCGTGACGGAGAAGCTCAAGGCGGTTGACTGGCTCGGGTCGGTCCTCTCGCTTGGCGGGATCGTCATGCTCCTCGTCCCCATCTCGGGCGGTGGAACCACCTACGCCTGGTCTTCCCCTACGGTCATCGCTCTCCTCGTGATTGGGACGCTCATGCTCGTGGCGTTCATCTGCGTTCAAGTGTGGGTGGCCAAACTCCCCATCCTCCCTCTCGGGATGTTCAGGAACCGGACGGTGGCGCTCCTACTCGTCCAAACATGGTTCGTGGGTATGGTCATGTACGGGAACCTCTACATGGCCCCTCTGTATCTCCAGAACGTGCTCGGCTACTCGCCAATCATGGCAGGGGTGATGATGATCCCATACCTCGTCGGACAGATCGTGACGACGACCATCGCCGGTTTCGTCGTCAACGCAACGGGCACCAACAAACCGGGATTCACCATCGGCTTCCTCCTCTGGGCAGCGGGTCAAGGCGCACAGATCTGCTTTGGAAAGTCGACCTCGGTGGGGGTCGTCGTTGGCATCCTCCTGCTTCAGGGACTTGGCATCGGTGCGACACTACAGAGTGAGTACCATGGGGGTCGTGAAGTCGCAAGTCGAGACCGGGCTGATTCGAAAAGCCACACTGGTCCTAGCCCAGGCTTCGTGCAAGCCATCAGAACGAGCCGTCGTGACTGGTGCCCGTAACTTTGCCCGGACGTCTGGCGGCGCGATCGGTCTGGCACTATGCAACGCCATCATCAACGCCGTGTTCCCGAAACACCTCCCTTCAGACCTTCCGTCGAGCGTCCACGACGCTCTCGAGGTGGACGGTTTCTCCTCCGACTACCAATCCCAGGTCACGACCGACCAGTGGAGCGGGATCGAGGATGCATACAGCCTCGCTCTCAGGGATGTCTTCATCTTCTTCGTGCCGCTGGTGATCATGTGTCTCGTCCTGTGTTTCGGCATGAAAGTGAGTCGTGTTGTACCGCGGAAAGAATCGAGCTGAGCGTCAGGAATCGCCATTGGTAGACAACGCCGCAGCCAAGGCCGAGGTGGGACGGGAGAAGGAGACGAAGCTTGACCTGGAGGCTGGGCTGGGGGCGCCGGAGACTCCGAGCTCGGACTCGGAGCCCGACTAGGCATCTAGCAGGACAGCAGTGAACGTCTTGCCAGTGGCGGATCTCAATGGCGGGGGAGCAGGCGCGGTCTCAGGTTCAGGTGCAGGCGTAGTGGACAAGGCCGAGGACGATAAGAGGGTTTCTTCTTGTGAGACTAGATCGGTAGATAGCACCAAGGCGTAGCATTGCCTTTGCATCGAGTACTGAACCCCACTCATACAAGTACAGGACAAATGTGGCGTCGGAGATGCTCGGCAGTATCAAGCGCTGCATAAGTACGATTACAATTTAATTAGAATTAAAAGCCGCAGTCCTAATCGGCATTTTTAACCCACGTGACCTCGCGGCGTCGCCGCTCGCTGACCGAGCCGAGTCCGTCCCAAAAGTCACCTCGGCAAGCGGCGATCTCGCCATCCTCTTCTTTCATACTCTTCTTTTCACTCGTCTCTCCGTATTTCAAAACCACTCTCATCACCCACGATGAACCCGATCCGGCCACTCAGACTGTTACGATCCTCTCTGCCCCGCGCCGCCGCCCCCGCTGCGCCCAGAGCAGTGTCACTTCGCCGGGGGCTGACCACGCCGACGACGCCGAACCAGGCGAGCGTTTCGAGCGTGAATGTGGAGCATGTGAGGGAGGACCCGGGGGAGAATGAGGATGGGGATGTCATTGCTGGTCAGACTGAGGGAGGGAAGGGTGAGTTAGCAGGATCTAGTCTGGTGTTCTGGGTAGTCGTTCGATCGGACTCGTGCTTGTACTAACGTTCGTTAGAAATGTTCGGGTTCAAGCTCAACCCAGTGGCCACCAAGACTGGCGGGACATCCAAGGTCTCGGGTCGACCTATCTACCTCGACATGCAAGCCACGACGCCCATGGACCCGCGGGTGCTCGACCGCATGCTCCCTTTCCTCACCGAGCAGTACGGCAACCCGCACTCTCGCACCCATGCCTACGGGTGGGAAGCCGAGGGCGCCGTCGACGAGGCGAGGCAGCATGTCGCCGATCTGATCGGCGCAAACGAAAAGGACATTGTGTTCACGAGCGGCGCGACCGAGAGCAACAACATGATCATCAAGGGTATCGCAAAGTTCCACCAGTCGAAGCGAAAGCACATTATCACGACGCAGACTGTGAGTGAGACCGAGATGGAGGCAGAGGGCATGACATTCGCCGGAGTGATCGTGATCGTGATCGAGATCGTGCTGAGCCGTCGCAGGAACACAAATGTGTTCTCGACTCTTGCCGATACCTCCAATCCCAGGGTTTCGAGGTCACATATCTCCCCGTCCTCCCGAACGGTCTCGTCTCGCTTTCCGAACTCCGCGCGGCGCTCCGACCGGACACCTCCCTCGTCTCCATCATGGCCGTCAACAATGAGATCGGCGTGATCCAGCCTCTCAAGGAGATCTCCGAGACTCTCAAGTCGTGGGCAAAGGAGAACGGCGTGCCGAAGCCCTACTTCCACACCGATGCTGCTCAGGCGGTCGGGAAAATCCCGATCAACGTCGAGGAGATGGGCATCGATGTCATGTCGATCTCGGCCCACAAGATCTACGGACCAAAGGGCATCGGCGCGGCCTACGTGCGGAGGAGACCGAGGGTCAGGCTTGAGCCGCTCATCCACGGTGGTGGCCAGGAGCGAGGGTTGAGAAGCGGAACCGTGCCCGCGCCGCTCGTGGTGGGACTCGGCGAGGCTTGCAGGATCGCCAAGCGCGAAATGGCGGTGGATCACGCGCGAGTGTCGGAACTCTCTCAGAGGTTGATCGACGGCATCACCAAGAACGTCGCCGAGATCGTTCGCAACGGTGACCCCAAGGGCTACCCGGGATGTGTCAACCTCTCGTTCGCCTATGTCGAGGGCGAGTCGCTCCTCATGGCACTCAAGGTGGGTCCGGCTACACCACGTGTTGAAATTCGCTAACGTAACCAGGACATTGCGCTTTCTTCGGGCTCTGCGTGCACTTCCGCCTCGCTTGAGCCTTCGTATGTCCTTCGCGCGCTCGGTGCCGCCGAGGACATGGCGCACTCGTCTCTCCGCTTCGGAATTGGCCGATTCACAACCGAGGCGGAGATCGACCTCGTCGTCGAGCGTATCACCCAGGTCGTCACCCGTCTGCGCGAGATGAGTCCTTTGTGGGAGATGGTCCAGGAGGGCATCGACATTTCAAAGATCGAGTGGAGCCAGTGAGTGGTCTTTCGCAGGAGGTAGTAGCGAGTAGCAGCCACATGCTAACCGCTGACACGCGCAGACACTAAACGATGGTAGTGACCTTGGTGGTGTGAGTGATAGAGCGACAGCACCATTGTACTTTGTAGCACTGGGTTTCGCTTCTCATGCGATGCAGTCGTGATATATTCGTTACACCATACAGTCTTGTACAAGGGTTCTGTTCTCGTGTCTAGGCCTTTTCCACCTCGCGCTCGAGGACGGCCTCGATCTCTTGCACGACCGCCTCGCGCAGTTTCGGTTGCAGCATCTCTGAGCGGTGTCAGAGCGGGTCGGATTTCCACGGTGCTCCCGAGACTGCCACCGAGAGGGGCGACGTACCGTGCGCTTTTGGCGTCACTTCTTCGAGCAGACTCTCCAGGTTGAGGTTCTCCTGCGCTCTCGCGCGTTCTGGCGTGATGTCAATACCGCCCTTTCAACCCAGGCTCTAGGTGAGATTGCGGCATACCCACCTTTTGCGTAGTCTTTCAGATCATCGTCCCATCCTGATTCTTCCAATCGGCTGCGTAACAATGTCGACAATCTGCAACGGACTTGTGAGCCGAGCACACAAGCCGAGAGATAGCCGAGCGGACGGATATGGGTTCGCCCCGGTCCGGCCCCACTCACCTGTCCCAGTCGCCCGTCTCGATGAGCCGCTTCCTGATCTCGTCGAGCACAGCCTGGTCTGGCCTGTCGGCCTGGGAGTGTGCCATGCCGGAGGATTGGGCGAGGAGAGAGAAGGACAATGATTGCAAAGGGGTTTTGGGAGGACATCCTCCACTCGGGGTGACACTGGGAGATATATCTGATCCCGCCCCTCGTCACGCAACGGTGTATTTAAATCCACGTGTGTTGTTGTGAACCTGGGGCGTGTGTTGTTTTGCTGTGCCTTGATTGAGTTTCAGGGTCCATCATCCCATCAATCAATAACCCATCCCATCGCACCGCCAAGTTGCAACAACCACGACCAACAGCAGCAGCGAGCAGCTACAGGCTGCTCGCAACTTTCATCCACAAACCTTCAAACACTCCTCTGCTCACTGCGACATCAAACAACTCGAGCCAGAGCCTCGACGTCGACGCGACTGTCCGTCCACTCCTTGACATACTCCGCATCGCCTTCGACCCGCGGCTACCCGTTGACTCTGGACCTGTCGAATTTGTCGCCGCCATGCAGTCCCCCGCGCCGATCGACCAGTACTTTGGCTCACCCATGGCCTCACCCGCCGAGCACGGTGGCAACGTCGACGACATCATCTACCGCTACTCTGCAGAGTACGACCGCGGCACGCCCACCGTGGGCATCTACGCCCAGGACGGGCTATGGGACGACGACGAGCAGTCCGAGACGCACACTGCGCGGCCGACGTCGGGCGCGCCGTCCTCGGCGGGAGGAAGCGATCGGCGGAGGTTCAGCGTCAAGACTGGCAGTAGCGGAACCAAGGGGAGAAGTAGGAGCGGGACGGTCTCGACCGTGGTGAACCCCAGAGAGGACGAGTCGAACAGGGCATGGACTCCCGTTCCAGGATGGGCGAGAAAGGCGTCCTTCCAGGCAGACGGGCCTGCCCTTGGCAGTGCGAGTCCCGATCTCATGTCGAGCCCAGAGGTGCCGAGCAAAAGTCCCGTCGTCAAGCAGAAACGCAGCATGAACAGGCTGCGAGGCAAGGGACGACGAGGTGAACTCACCGTGGATGTGGAGATGAACGTACGTCACATTGGGGCATAATGGTATGCTGACCCCGCAGTCGACACCACCCTTGCCAGTCACACCTGCTTCGCTCGAGTCGTACGCGTTCTCTCCTCCCCCGACTTACCCGTCTCGCTTCAACTCGCCTGCCAGCACCAGCACGACTCCCAACAATGCCAACGCGAACGCCGGCTCCAATCCGGCGAGCGCCAACACAAACACCCTGAAGACTAAATCATCCATGTCATGGAAACGCGGCGTTCAGAAGATCTTTCGATCAAAGTCATCTGTCGCTCTCCGAGAGGCGACCTCCACAAATGCCAACGCCAACGCCCTGCCACCTGTGCCGCAACTGCCGACAAACCTCCCTCAGGCGAGACACCATCTTCTGGGCAAACCCTTCTCGTCATCGACACCCCCTCTGGGCGAGTCTCGCCGGACGAACATCCTTTCCCCGCCTCCTTCCGGAAGGACCTTCGCCCGAGCTCAATACGACCCCTTTGCCTCGTCCCTCGACTTGGCTGCGGACCCTTTCCCGCGCGCCGTCTCGGGCGCGGATCTCCCGCCGCCGAGTCGTCCCAAACTGCCCAGGAACTCGCCGAGTCTCAAGGATCTCAAGAGCCTTCTTCACATGCCGAGCAAGTCAAAGCTCGGCAAGGCAAAGAGCACAGCGAACCTCAAGGCTGCCGGTGCTCCCCCGGATGTCGTCGAGTTTCCCGTCTTGAACCCGGGATTGGGCTTCGGTCGGATCCCCACAAGGACCCCGGCGAGTCAGGTCGAAAGTCCGCCACTTGAGCCTCCGAACCCCCCGTACTTCCCCTTGCCTCAACGAACCAGCTCGTCGGGTCTCACCATCTCTACGGCCCTGCCTAGTCCTCTTCCCTCCACTCCCCTGACCCCTCCACCCACCGCCCCGCTACCTCCGGCTCCAGTGTCGGCCATGACCCAATCCCCATCCGCAGACCCGATCTCTGTCCCTTCGCCGATCTCGGCCCCCATTTCCAGTCCCGTCATTGACAACTCGACCACTGCCAAACTCCTACCGCGCTCCCGCTCGACTAGCATGAGTCTGGCCTCTCCTCCGACCAGCTCGAGCTTTTTCGACCTGTACGAGCAATTGGGTATCTGGCCAACTCCGGAAAAGCCTGACGAGCGGATGGAGACCGTCGAACCGGTTTCCCCGTCACCGGCACGCAACCTCCCGGGACTCGAGGCCATCCCGCCATCCTCTTCGACGACGTTCTCCATTAGTAGCTGGGAAGCCGCTCTCAATGCGTTCCCACTGCTCGAGAAGCCGTTGCCCCAGCCACAGCAGGGCGAGATGGAGGTCGTAGAAGCCGACGTGAGCATGTCGAGCAACGCCGCGAGGGGATCCGTGTCGACCACGTCGTCGGGCCGTGGTTTGGCGGGTTCCACCAGGAGCGGAGGCACCGCGCGGGTGTCGAGGTCGAATGCCAACCCCAGCCGAGCCAGCGGCCGTTGGGGCGGGGGCGGGGGCGGGGGCGGAGGCAGTGCGGGCAGTTCAAGAGGAAGCAGCAGGGACCGTCGACCGCGGAGCACGCAGACCGGCGAATGGCTAGAGTCATGGAGTGACTCAAACGACTCGTCATCAAGCGCGGACGAGGAGGAGAACGAGGAGGATGACGTGCCGCTCTCAAGACTGCATCCTGATGCAGCGGCAGCGCAAGCGCAGAGGAGGGCGAAGCCTCGAAGGGGGCGAAAGGATTTCGGGAGGAACCCCGGAGGCGACTCGGGCTGGGATGGAGAGGGCGGTGTACCCGCTGAGGTCCTTCGCAGGAAGCTAGAGCGACTCTCGCTCAGGCCCTTGCCGAGCCCAATGGAGTCAGGCCCGTCGAATTATCCCTGGGCGGCAGCGCGACCTAGACAACGAGCGACATCGCCAAGGCGCTCAGTCACGGATCCTTCATCGTCATCAGCACAAGCCACGACGCAGGCGCGACGGGCGCAGACATTTGCATCGCGACAGGCTCCTCTTCCTTCTCCCGTTGCGTCCGTGCCTCCACCCAGTGTTGCCGCTGTCCCGACTGGGCCTCCACTCACCCGGCTGCCCAGCCGTGCCCCGCCAGTCCATGCTCCCGCCTCAACTCCCGCACCTATCAACCTGCCTCTGTCTCGTACCAGCACCACTGCTCGCACACGCCCCCGAGCGCAGTCCAATGCCAGCTCGGCACGACACGGCACGGCCACGGACGAGCGCATGATTCGCGCACAGGCGCAAAATCAGCCGATGCCGCAGAGGAGTGCCACGCATGTCAAGGCGTTTGTGGGAGACCTTGAGGGGAACAAGGTCACGCTCGAGGTGTTCCCCGAGACGACGGCGCGGGACGTGATTAGTGCGGGTTTGCGGAGCGGGGACCTCGCAGAGTCGCAGAGAGGCTCGAGTTGGGTGGTGGTGGAGCTTTTCGCGGAGCTCGGATGCGGTGAGTGGACGAGTATGTGACTTGTTGCTGATCTGCAGAGCGCCAGATACGAGAGTACGAGCTGCTGCAGACCGTTGTGCGGGGCTGGGAACCGAGCGCATACAACTGCCTCGTTTTCAAACTCAGCACAAGAGCCATTTCCACGTTCCAGAGGGTGAGCGAGACCCGGCTTGGACCGTGCTGATGTCAGGCGATCCCCAACTCTGCGCCGTACCTCGGCTCGTGGGTCCAATATGAGACCAAGAAGGGCAAGTGGAGCAAGAGATGGCTTGAGACTCGCGGTGGCCAAGTGTTTCTCGCCAAGAACGAGAAGGTGAGGTGCATGATCGGGAGGGCCGGGCTGACGGTCAGAACAAGGACGAGATCCACCTCAACACCATGTTCTTTGATGTGTTCCACATGACCAGGCCATACAACGCGCCGAAGCCGTTTGTGTTTGTCATCAAGCGAAGTGGGTCTGCTCGGCACGGTGTCGGTTTGAAGGAGTGGAGAGTGGACTGGGACATTGGCTGATACCGTGATCTCTCAGTGGAGCCTGAAGCGGCGTTTGAGAACCGAGAGGACTACGTCCACGTCTTCTCGGCTGATGAGGGTATCGCCTGGAAGCTCATGACCGGGATTTACGATGCCAAGGTGGGCCCGGTCACGGTCTCCATCTCTGCCTTTCGGGGAAGTTGTGTGCTGACGCACCACGTCAGAGTTTCGCGCTTCAGCCTCATTTGTCGCGTACCACGCAGAAGCGTCCGACGGGGGACGGTCCGCTGATCAGTCTGGATCGGGGAGGGTCGTCTTCGGCATCGGCGTTCACGGGCAAGGGTCTGCTCAAAGTGTAATGACGAGTGCCGTCAACCAAGAGTCCAACGAGAGTCTAACGAGAGTCTGCGCCGGGCGGCGAGGTCGTTGGTGAACAAGCTGCGCAGGGCGTATACGATAGAAGAGAGGCAAGGCGCGGGAAGGGAAATGATGGAGGAGTGGCCCATGAAGGGGAATCCAACGAGAGTCTCGTATTGTACTGTAGTATCTTGACCCCTATCACCCCTATCTTTACGAAGAATGACGAGATCGACGAGGACGCGATGAGATGATGTACAGTATAACGTACACGTTTTCCGGTTGTGATGGTTCATCTGCACGCCGCAGTCAGCAGTTAAGCAAGACCGAGCTGCATGCATGCTGGGGCGCGGCCTTTCTGATCTTCAGCATGGCTTTAGAGGCCGGGACCGCGCGCAAACCGCTATAGCACGAGCCCCAGATGACGAAGACGGCGGATCCAGCGGCGGTGTCGTTGGTGTCGTGGACGGCGGCTGGAGACTGCGTTCGGAGCAGAACCACCTTGGGCATCCTCGTCTACGGTTCACTGCTTCGCCGCTGGCTCTACCGCTTTTCGCGATCGGTGCCAGTCTGTGCGAGGACGCGCGTGCGTTCGAGCCGAGGCATCCGGTGCGACAGTTGTGACCCCCCTCACCGCTCCGCTTCGCCGCCTCCGCTTACTGTGCTCGTACAAGTACTAGTCAATAGGACTGCCACGCCGTTGTGGCGTAGCGACCAGGCCGCTCATCTGCCCATCTCCCGTGTCCGAGCCGAGTCCGAGTCCCTGATGGCTGCTCAGGAAACTGTATTCGCAGTCAGCTCGCCGTCGCTCCATCAGCACCTCCACCGATACGACTGATAATGCCCGGCGGTCATGATGACGGCATCCAGCCCGCCTCGGTGTTCGGTCCGCTCAGTGTTCAGCTTACAGCTTAGCAAAGCGACAGGGATGACAAGGTGTAGAGGATAGAGGATGTGGAGGATGTGGAGGATGTGGAGGCTCGTGATTCGAGTATGTCTGTTGTTGTCGTTAACCTGAGACCTGCGCGGTGAGCAGTGAGCATCCGTACTGTCCTCGTATGTATAAAGTCTCTGCTGTCGTTGTCCCCGAATGAGCCATGCCCCTCCCATCCAAAACTCGCGCGCACCCGCACCTGTAATCCCATACCACTCCCTCCATGCCCTCCTACTTCATCACGGGTGCGAACCGTGGTCTCGGCCTCGCGCTGACCTCGCATCTCGCCCAACTGCCCGCGAGCCAAGTCTCCACGGTCTTCGCGGGCACGAGGGCCCCCTCCGCCTCTGGCGACCTGCAAAACCTCTTCGACTCGTCGGACGGTCGTGTCGTCCACGCCTCTGTGGCGATTACCGATCGGGCCAGCATCGATCGGGCCGTGCTCGAGGTGGAAGCCAGACTCAACGGGAAGGGCCTCGACGTGCTGATCAACAATGCGGGAGCGATGCACTGGGTCCCAGAAGGCGGTATCGCCAAGATGGATAACCTGCGAGAGGCGTTCGAGATCAACGTCCAGGCAGTGCAGGACACGACGGCGGCGTTCATCCCCTTGCTGAGGAAAGGCTCGCTCAAGAAAGTGGTCAACATGTGAGTTGCGCCGGCGCCTACGGAAGGCTTCACGATACAGCACGCGCATGATACCCGTACTTGTACTGCATAGCATGAGTAAAAAGTCAGCCATGGGCCATGGAGTGTCCTGAGCGACCCCGTTCCTCGACTTCGGTTCCTCGACTTCGTCTCCAATCTGCTCTGTCGATTCTGGACTTGTCCTCAACCGCCCCCGGTCTAGCCGCGGCAGCTCCAGAGCTGCAACCCACATCTCAAGCGCACAAGCGAGACGAGCCGCGCCGTGTGCTGACCCAACCTAGATCCACCACTCTCGGCTCGATCGCGCAGAGCCACAAGTACACGTGGGGCTCGGCCCCGGCATACAAGATCACAAAGGCCGCGCTGAACATGTTGACGGTGCAATACGCGCTCGAGTACGAGAAGGAGGGGTTCGTCATCTTCGCTGTGTCTCCCGGGGTGCGTGGAAAGACTCCACAATGGACTTCACCTGGCTGACGACTTGCGCCGGGTCAGTGGCTGAAAACCGACCTCGGATCGCAATCCGCCGATCTGGATGTCGAGGTCGGGGCCAAAGCCGTCGTCGATATCATCCTCAACTCCACGAGCAAGGACGTCGGCGCGTTCCGAAACATCCTCGTGCCAGGCTGGGAGAAGACGGACGGGCCTAATCAGTACGACGGCGTCAACCCTCCCTGGTGAGGTGCAGCCGAGGCGGGCTGCAGCGGAAGCGGGCACTGTGAGGACGGAGATCGCGGAGAACGAGGAATGGTCATTCCGAGTAGAGTTAAAATCGTGCATCGGTGTCGCACCGTATGCCACCTGGTACACACACAGCCAGTCGAACGTCTCTATCGTCTCGTGCGCGGCGAATGGTCGTCCAGGCCATGCCTGCTGGCGCTGCACAGCCCATGGCCCTGTGGTCTTGTGGATCCGTGGATATACAACACTCCGAATCCCTGCTGAACGTCGGGTCACGCGCGGATGCGCGGCGTATCCGCCGTCTCCTTCTTGAACCTGTTCATGCTCTCCTGGAGCTTCGAGTCGAACAGCTCTCCCGACGTGATGGCCTTCTGCGAGGTATCGACGATACCGCCGGGAAGGACGGGGTGCAGAGCCTGTGCAACGCATCAGCGACGTCCGTCCTTGACAACCATGCACGACTTGTGATCCCTCCCCCGACAGTGCCCGACCCCTCTTGGCGGTCCAGAGCGAAATGGACAGGAATGACCACCCACCACGTCGTCATCTGGCTGCACGAAGAACGCGAGGGTATCTCTATCCCCCAGCGCTCCCTCGTCGGGGAAGATAACCCTGTGCAAAGTGGCCTTGTACGCGCCGCTCGACCACAGCTCCATCGCCAGCCCGACATTGACGAGGAATCCTCCCGGGGGCGGGACCGGCGCGTCGTACCATGCCCAGGTGTCGTCGGCTTCAACTCGGGACGTCCCGGGGACGGGGAGCGGCACATGTGATGTCGGTGAAACGTCGATGGCGGAGCGGGGGAGGTAGACCTGGAGACCAGGAGCGCCGGAGGGTTCTTGGAACACTGCGATGGTTAGATTGCTCCGGCATCGCAACCCCGAGTGCCGAGTAAGACCGATCGATGGCGAGGACTCACGAAGCGTCATCGTCCCCCAGTCTTTGTGCTCTGGATACGCCTGTCAGCTTGCTGTGCCACCCTACCACGGCCGCTTCGTGGCACTCCGCGTCCTCA
The DNA here is from genome assembly GCA_001600855.1 of Saitozyma sp. JCM 24511. Classification (NCBI taxonomy): domain Eukaryota; kingdom Fungi; phylum Basidiomycota; class Tremellomycetes; order Tremellales; family Trimorphomycetaceae; genus Saitozyma; species Saitozyma sp. JCM 24511. The sequence goes on along the minus strand of BCLC01000013.1, from coordinate 575,234 downwards.
CCTCCAGCACGTATGTCCATCGTGTTCAACTCTGCCCGCTCAGTCTCGGATAGTCGCGGATAATGGATCAGCGACATGGCGGTGTTGAGTCCGAAGGAGTGTGACTGGCGGAAGTGTTCTTTTGGGAGCTGCATACGTCAGTGCTGAAGACTGACGCACCGAAGCACCGAGCACAATGACACCATATGACCGTCGCGCTAAGGAATCGAAGCATGTGCACAGACACCAACATCAGGAGCTCGCGAAGCAAGGCCGAACGACGAACGATCCGAAGGAGTCCCGCCGAAAAGGTGCGGGATGCAAGCCTTATCGGATTGACTCACCTCCAGAGCCAGGGCGAAGAGCTCCATGAGCCTCTCGCTGACGTCGTGGCAGGCCTGGTAGAAACGCTTGATGGTCGCCGTGGCCTCGGCGCTGTCCTTGAAGGGAGGCGGCATGGGCTGGGTGGTGTTCGCGCAGTACTTGCCGTAGGAGAAGGTCCTAGCGGGGTGAGCGATGGTTCTCCTGCGTGGCCCGTGGCCGGTGGCCGAGGTCGGCCGCACGCAGAACCAAATGACTCCAGCGATCATTTTCCAATGCTCTTGGGAGCGGTGCAGACCAGGCGACTCCGGAAAAGTGCAAGGAAGGCGCGAGACTTGAAAGAAACGGTGCGTGCGGTGGCCGTACCGAAGTGGTGTGCGGACCACGCTAATACGCCAACACGCCAACCCACTCACTCTTTGTGATCCCTCCTACCCTCGCCAAGAGCCTGGGAGAGCAGCTTGGTGTACCCGCTCCCAGACCTGCCAGCGAGGTAGGTCTCCTTCTCGTGCATCTCCAATCCGAAGAACGTCTTGCTCTGCGAGTAGCGAGTCAGCCATGTTCGTAAATCCCAGAGAGACCATGGTACCCAGTAGATCTGGCAGCTCGGGCGTGGGGTGTCGGGAGAAGAGAAGGGACAAGGGACAAGGGAGACCGGAGATACGAGAAGGGAGTAGGGAGTAGGGAGTAGGGAGATGCGAGAAGGGAGAAGGGAGACGAGCCAAGGGTGAGAGAAGAAGTCCCGCTTACATCTCTAAACACCGTCGCGATATCCTCGGACGCCGGTCCGGCACCTTGGACAGCGAAGAAGCCGACGGATGAGAGCGCGTGCTTGATCAGTGCGGCCTGGCGCTCGGGAGAGTCCCCGGCGAGGTCGATGGTGGGTATGACGGACATGCCTCAGGGGCAACTTCAGCCAAGCTGAGAGGCGATGGACGAGCGGATTGCACTGGGCCTGGGATGGACTGGAGATGGTTCCGAGTGACGGATGGTCTGAGCAGGTGCGATGTGTTGAAGCTGTTGCGATGCTGCGATGCTGCGGTGTCGTAGAGGACTCGGACGCAGAGATAAGACAGTCCGCCGATGCACGTCGCCGTCGCCACACCTTCTGTCGGAAACTGGAATCTGTCCCAAAAAGCAAAGTCACGGCGTAGACGTCCACTTTGCCAGAGCGTTCCCGTCGGCGTTTCCGTTTCTCCTTCTCTGTCCACGAGCAAGAACAGTCTGGGCGGGCTGTCTGGATCTGTTAGAAGGGTCGGTCGCCTCGCACCATGTCCCTCCTCGCGACGCTGCAGTCGTACCAAGCCCCCGCACTCCTCCTCTTGACCATCTTCGGGCCATCCCTTCTTCCCCGTCTCCTCCGTCTCTTCCGACGCGACCCCAACCCTCGGCCACCATCTCGACCTCCCCGCAAACCTCTTTCCTCCACCGTCAAGCTGATATTGGCCCTGCACACGGCGTGGTCGATCTACTCCCTCCTCTTCCCGCCATACAACATCTTCTCGACCCATTCTCTGCCCATCCTCGCGCCGAACGATCTGGTTCGCGCCAAAGTCCTCGGACAACCGCGCACGACCGGAACTACGTCCCCCGCAACAACATCCGAGACGCTCACACTGACGGAGCACTTGCTTTCCCGACTCGCGAATCTGGACACGCGGTACCTCTACGCTCGATTCGGTCATCAGCCCCTCCTCGAGTGCCTGTGGTGCCAGAACATCAATGATTACCTGCTCGTCTCGATACCTAGTATTGTCCTCCCCTATGCGGTCCGGGCAGTCATCCTCGGAGTGCTAGGATGGACTGTAGTCGGGGGGGAGCAGGCCGGTACGCGTGCCAATCGCTGGAGGAGCACCACGGGATGGATACTAGTCACTGCGGGGACAGCGGAAGTGGGCGCGAAGTATCTCTGGAGCGTCCGCGCCGTGGAAGGGGACTGCGTACATGTAAGTGCAGTCGCCAGTGAAGGACATTCCTACACTTGAATCCACGCAGCTGACGACCGCAGCTCGCCTCTGTCATCCATATCATCCGCACAACCTTCCTCCTCCTTCTACCCATCATCTACACCTACCTCCCCTTACCCTCCGCCAACCCCCTCCGGTCCCTCCTCCCAGCACTGAGCAACACCCACTCCACACTCCGACTCACGTCCCTCGCGCGCGCTGCCGTGTCCCGCACGCCAGCGCTAAGGCGGATATGGAGTATTGCGGGGGAAGAAGGCGCAGAGCAAGCTGCTCTGGCAAGGGAGGACGGGCATGTGCGGAGTGCTGCGAGGGCTCTCGGGCTCGAGGCGCCGGAAGTGCGAGAGAACGCGGGGAGGTGGATCGAGGAGGGGTGGAGGGGGATGGTCAGGATTGGAGGCGCAGGCGCGGGCTTAGACTCAGATTCTGGCTCAAGTAGGTAGTCGACAACACTCGTACCATGCTGTATCTCGTGAATGCATCGTAACGCAGACCAACGGAATAATGCTACGCCATCGCCGTCATGTAGCCGCCGCGGTTCCGCTCTCATCTCAGCTTCTTGTCTTCAAAGTACACCTTGAGGTACCTCATCTGCCAAACCGCCGCTCCGACAAGCACGACGATCTGCACGATACTCCACCAAACGGCACGCGTGTTGGTCATCTCCGAGGCGTCCCGGAAAGTAGCCTCGACTTCGCGCATGTACCGCTGCTCGCGCTGGATGTCGGCGACTTTGGTGTTGAGCTCGCGGAGTTTCGAGGTGAGGGTGGTGACGTGGTTGAGGTCGGTTCTGGGGGGTCAGCGGGGCGACCGGGTTAGGGAGCGGGCCGTGAGGACGGAAAGCGAAGGACGAGCGGAGGCGAAGGAGTGGGCAGGAGAACGCGAAGAGCAGTGGACAAGGGGAGTACAGGGAGGGAGAGAGTGAAGGGCCTGAAGGATGGGCCCCGTCGTTGGTGTTTGAGAAGCCCGGATCTTGACACCGAGTCCGAGTGCGAAGTAGATAGGCCAATCGTCCGCAGTCAGACAGGACAGGCTTCAGACAGCAGGGAGCCAGCTTTCGCCAAACCGAACATCAAGACACACAATATCGGACGATGTGTCTCGGTGTCTCAGTGTGCCAGTCACACTCACTCCGTGTCATGCTTCGAGCTGCCCACATTCACATCCAGATACATCTTGATGTGCTCGTTGCTGAGCCATCCGCCGGTGATGTTGCTGTGCAGGCAGATGTTGTGGTCTCCCGGGTCGTGCGAGGTGAATGTGAAGCGGCCCTCGGGGGGTCCGCGGGTGTTGACGACGGTGTGGCCGGTAGCGAGTTCCTGCGACGTCAGCGGTGCGGGCACGGACGCGGGGCCGGGCGCGAATGGCGAGATGGGTGGGGTACGAAGGACGGCATCTGTGTGGTTCTGTGGTATACGAGAGCAGGTCCCTCCGCGGCGGGAGGACGTATGGGCGAAGATAACCAGACGACGAGTAGGATAGATGTGCCGACCCAGTGATCACCCACCTCGACGGAGACGTGGATACCCATGTTCTCATCCGTCGCCCATTCCTTCGCTTCCTCCTTCCACAACAGCGCCTTGTAGTGACCTACAAACGGATCAGTCGCGCGACCAACTGACCCGATGGCCCGCGCCGCAATGTCATCGTGGGAGCAATGTAAAAGCCGAGACGCGCATTGAGGAAAGTCCCCCGACCCACCTTCGACGATCGTGTCGCTCGGTAGCTCCTCCATGAAACACCGCTTCTCGTTGCTCTCGAAGTAAAAGTGCAGCGCCTGTGCTGCGAGGGGGAGGAGCAGGACCGCCCCGAGGAGCGAACGCATCGTGAGCGAGCGGTGGTGGGGTGAAGACGAAGTGGAAGTGGAGATGAACAACAGGTGGAATTGGACGTGTCTTTGACGTCCAAACGACCAGGCAGCCGATGTTCCTTCCACGTGACGGGTGGTGCCTGAAATCGAATCGAGACTGGATTCGCTGGCACTCGCCAACTCGCCCACTCGCGTTTGGCTCTGTAGGAGCGTAGAAATAAGCCTGGGGTTCGCAGCCGTGAGCCCGGAGGCGGCGACCGACTACGAAGACCGCAGCGACAACTGATGCAGTGCATATCGTATCTATCTATAGCTTATAGCTCCACCTTGACCGCCTCGTCCTCCCTGCCCTGCTCCCAAGCGCGAGCCTCGACGCCCGCCCCGCGGTGCACGATGATCTCGAGAAGGACGTTCTCTCCCTTGAGCCCCGCGAGCTCGACCAGGCCAAGGTAGGCCGACTTGCTGACGACGGGCGTCTTGACCTCCTCGTCCTCCTCTTCCTCTTCCTCCTCCTCTTCGTCGCCTTGTTCAGGCTCAATCTTCTCCCGCTCGACCTTCTCCACCTTGACATCGTCCTTGCCCTCCCAGAGCTCGAGCGCGACCTTCTCGACACCCTTCTCGACGGGCAGGGCCACGCGTCGGCGGACGGGCAAAGGAGCGCCAGAACCAATGACGGTCACGAGCTGGTCGGAGCCGGGCAGGGCGATGGCGATGGGGTGGGCGAGGCAGTCGACGGGCTGATCGGCGAGCTTGAGAACATCGCCGATCTTGACTTCCTGGAGATTTGAGAGGTGGAGAGCCTGGAGAGCACAACCGACGGCAATCACCTCTGAAGGGTCGATGGCAGCTGTGACGGGCGTTGTGGGGGCGACGAGGAGGGAGAGGTGTTGCTGCAATCCGGGGAAGAGAGTGGACGAACCGGCGAGAAGGACCTCGTCGATCTGAACGAGGTCGAGTCCCGCCGCATTCACAATCTCGGTCATCTTGGAGCCGACCTGGCGGTACACGCCCGCGGCGAGACCGTCGAACCGGAGCCGGTTCACAGCGGAAGACAGGTCGAGACCGTCCTTGAGCGACTCGACGGCGCAGGTGGCAGCGCCAGAAGAGGCCGAGAGGGAGCGCTTGGTGTGCTCGACGGCAAGGCGGAGCTTGGCCTCGGCACGCTTGTCGGCGTCGGGAGCCGACTCGCCACATGGCAGGTCGAGCGCGACCTTGGTCTTCTTGGTGAACTCCTTGGCAAAGTGCTTGAGGAGCTAAGAGAGTTAGCGTGGCGCATGACAAGGCCCAATGCATAATCATGCAAACGGCCAGATTTCCTTGGAATGATCTGTGAATTGTGATATGAAGGTGTTTCGCCGCACTCACCAAGTTGTCAAACTCCCTTCCGCCCAGCTTGTCCTCGCGGCCCTTGCCCAAGACCGTGTACTCCCCCTCGGAGACGGCTACGACCGACACGCCGAGGCTGGTCTCTCCCATATCCAGGACGACGACCTTCTTGTCCCTCTTCTCGGTCTCTCCCGCGTCGCCCTCCTCGGGACTGCCGAGCAGACCCCTCTGCTTCCTCTCCTCGCTCAGGCCGACTCTGTATCCCACGAGCACCGCCGCCGCCTCGTCGAGCACCTGGAGGATGTTGATCCCCGCCTTCTGGGCGGCGTCTCGGAGCGCCTCGTGTTGCGCCGGTGTGAACCACGTCGGGGCGGAGATGACGCATGCGGTGGGCTTCACACCGAGGAAGTCGGTTGCCGAGGTGAACAGCGTGGAGAGGAACAGGGTCGTCACCTCGGGGACGGTGAGGGTTTTGGTGGAAGGAATGGGCTCGGGAGCAGGGACAGGCGTAGCGGTACCCGAAGCGGCGGCGGAGCGGGATGCGGGAGTCGCAGTCTTGGAAGGGACGGGGGCGGGGATGAGGACGTCGACGGTGTATGCTGGGGTCTCAGAGGTGGGGATCAAAGGAGCGGTCAGGATGGCGGTGTGGTCGACCTCGTCGTACGTGTGGCCGAGCAGGTTACGGAACCCCATGATGGTGTTCTTGCCGTTCTTGACAAGGTGGGGCTTGGCGCCGTTTCCAAAGTACTGCACGGCGGTGTCAGCGAGGAGAACTTTGGAGAACTTTCCATCACTGTCGAATCCGGAATCACCACTCACCACCTGCTCGCCGACATACGAGATAGCACAGGCGATCTGTCGCTCACCCTCCTCGTTGGCGATACATGTCGGGTGGCCCTCCTGCAATCGGGTATCAGCGCGGTCCGAGACAACGACGGTAGCCCCGTCTGGTGGCTCACCTTGTCGATCACCGCAATCGAGGCGTACGACTGGCCAAAGTTGATGCCGAGGATGGCGGGGGCGGACCTGGAAGGAGGGGTTAGCACGGGCGGCGAGCTGGATCGGCGAGTGCTCACATCTTGGTGCGATGCTTGAGGACGGTCTCTGACTGCAACTCGATGCGATGCTATGCGCTATGCTGTGGGGTCGAGCTGTCCCGTTCCCTTTTGGAGTGGTGAGGATGAATATGGAGCCGTGGTGGTCAACGTTGAATGAAATCGTCGGAATGCTCTTCGAGGCAAGCTTTTTTCGAGGTGCCACAGTCCTGGCGATTCGGGGAAAACGGGATAGTCACGTGATTGATCAGAGTGGAGTGCAGTCCGGCAACAAATTACGTAAGACAGGTGGCACCCCCACCCCACCCCACCGTTTGGCGCGTCGCTGCGAAATGATCGTAATATCGTAGCATCGTTTTAGCATTTTAGCGCAGGGTGAACCCTCGCTCGGGCCCAAAGTATCATGCACCAGCACCAACCAGCACCAACCAGTACCGGTACATCAACAAATACGCCCCCCGACAACGACAAGGCCAGCAATAGCAAGAGGATGTCGGGCGCAGAGTCGTTGGCCAACAGCGGACCACCCAGCTTGGGTGCTGCGTGCGGATGGAACAGGTAGTGATGGGTGATGATCAAGTGCGTGCGGTGCTTGTGTGCGGTGCTTGTGTGTGCTGTGCGCTGTGTACGTCTGTGCGCCAGTGTCCCCTGTCATCTCCCCCTTCACGACGCGATCACATCACACGACGGCTCAAAGTCCCACTCGCCATTATCATATTCTCTCTCTCTCTCTGGTCTCTCTACGTGGCCTTCATCGTCGTCCAAGTAGCGCTTGGCAACGCTTTCCTCGCCTACAACTGACCCCCCCCCGTCCCCTCGCGTTACCGATCACTCACTCGTCACTTCCGACCCGCCAGGCCCCGCACTAGTCGGACGTCTAGTTGATTATCGTGTCGTGTCCCGAACCGATCTCATCGACCGCGGCCACCCTTTGTTGCACGCCCAACACGCTAACCGCACGCATCGGCCACACACAGCCCAGCCAGCCCACATAGCCACACGCCGTCATGTCACTGTCCTCCCCTAACAAACACACTCATCCACATTCTCATTCTCATTTTCATCCCCACTCTCATCCTCACAAACACCTCCCTCCCACTCCTCCACCTTCCTCTCCCTTGACGAAAAGCCTCGCCTCGCCATCCTACCCTCCGTCACCCATCCACACCGCCACCACCACCACCAGCGCCATTGCCAGCGCCAGCGCCAGCACCGGCGCTACCTCTTCCGTCCCGTTTCTTGCCCACCTCGCACTCCCTTCGCCGCTGTACGCGCACTCCAACCGATCCACCACGTCTACGTCCTCCCAGTCCACTGTACAACCTCGGGGCGGACCACCGAGCCCCGCGCTGTCCGCGCTTTCCACGCCGAGCCACACCTTCCGCCGTGCCGCCGCACCTTGGAGCAAGAGCAAGAGCAAGGTCTCTGTGAAGTCGCTTTCCGGAAAATCCGTCTCGTCGGACTCGCTAGCGATGGACGACTGGGCGTGGCAGAGGCCAGGGCAAGGGCCGGCGCATGGCCTTGGGCTTGGCAACGTGCCCATGGGCGGACTCGCGGGGAGCCCGGCCCGCAGCGAGGTCTCGGAGGGCAAGCGGACGGCACCGGGACAGCTCCTGGGGACCATCGGAAAGGGACTCGGAAGAGTCGGGAGCGTGATGAAGCGCGGAGAGAGCATTCGTCGGAACAACAGAGACAGAGCTGAAGGAGGCGTCGGAGCAAGACGCAAGGCCAGCAAAGAGTCGAGCAAGGATCTGACGGCGGAGCCCGTCGTGGAGAAGAGCGAAGAGTGGGACCGGCTCTCTGGCGACGACGGGATTGGTCGGCCCTTTAATGTCGAGGTGAGTGGGCGGGAACGGGTACTCGGAACGAGTTCGAGGGCCGAGGGGTCAATCGCTCCAGCAGGGTTGCGTGTGTGCTTGTGCTGATGCCGCCCCACTCCAGCACGAGCTACATGTCTCGCCGGATCTCGAGGACCTGCCGGCTCAGTGGCTCGACCAGCTCAAGTCGCAGGGGATGAGCCAATCGGACCTCCTCCTCATCTCGGCCGCTCGGAAGAAACAGAGCAGCAGCAGCACGAAGCTCAAGCTCGTTCCGATCCGCAAAAAGTGCCCGCCGCCATTCTTACCCGAGATGCCCCGCCTGACGTCCATGGATGACTTGAGCGACGACGAGTATGGGATCCAAGCTGGGACGACGGCCTCGACTTCGGCGTCCACCTCGGACGTTTCTGCCGGGGGACCATTTACGCCGATTTTACCCGCTGAAGAACCCGCTTCGCACCCGCATCCGCATTCGCCTTCCTCGCCTTCGCCTTCCTCGCAGTCCCGAGAAGGCGGAGCACAAGGTGGCGCCCACGGCGGCAGGTCATCGGTGTACTCCTCGCCCAGCTCTAGGACGACGCCGCGGTCCAAGCGCCTCTCGGACCAGCTGAGAGGGTTCGCCGCGATCCCAATTACCTCGGAACTGGGCTGGGCCGACGAAGTGGTTCTCGCCATGGACAAGAGATCTCCACTCGCCTCAGTCTCCGAAACGGAAACGATACCCCTCTCCGCCTCGGATCCTCAACACTTACTCAGCTCACCCACGTCCACGTCTCCTTCGTCCCGCTTGATTCCCTCCTCTCCTAGATCCGCCAAGTCCATCCGCCGTATCCCGGTACCCAAGGACGACTCGAGCCACTCCGTTACGAGAACCCAATCGACATCACCACGACTGGGATCGTCGTCGTCGCCGTCGCCGTCACTGTCTTCGAGACTCGACTCGCCCAGCTCGCCTGGGCAAGCCATCCCGTGGCCCCGATCCCCACCGCCGCCTCCTCCAAAGAAACCCGCCTCTGCAGCGATCTCTCCTCCAACGTCGTCAGGCGCCATCAAGTCCACTATGGCCACTTATCACGAGTCGTCGATCAGAAAGTCCTCGGACAGCTTCGGTGTGCATTACTCCACCTCTGCACTTACCACCCGCACCAGGGCTCCCCCGCCCGGGCCCCTGATCCTGCCTGATCCCCATCTTGATCGTGACGAGGTGCTTGCCCACGGGAGCGGACCGGTAGGAGGCCACGACCACAAATCCACGTCGGCGTCGGCGTCGGCGTCGACCTGGCGTCGGAACGGCCATCCCCCCACGCCGGAACCATTCACTTCTCGTCCGCCGCTTTCGCCCTTCCCTTTCCCGCTGGATCCTCCGATGCCCCTCGGCGCTCGCGAGAGGAAACACAACTCTGTGCCTGCCTCTGCAGCGGCGACGTCTCGTTCGGGAACGCCATTGTCCCGTCCTACCTCGCCTGGGTCTCCCTCCACGCGCGAATCCTTCGGCTTTGACAACGCCGCACGGTCTCCCGGCACCGTCCCGGCCCCGACTGCCGAGGACATTATCGCGCGGTTCCGTGCCGCCCTCGCGACCCCGACTCCCTGGGGAGGACAAGGGCACGGACACGGGAATGGGAATGGGAATGGGAATGGGAACAGCGCCGACGACCGCGCCTCATTGGCGTTGAGCATGATGTCTGGCGACTCGAGAGACTCGCTCAGAGACATAGGGCATGCGACGGTGTTACAGGCGTACACGGCGAAAATCAAGTTGGGCCATTTGAGGGAAGTGAGCGAGAGCGATGGGGATGGAGAGCGAGATAGCGGACACACTGGACGGGGAGGAAGAGCGAACGGGAATGGTAGTCAGGACGAGGACGAGGACGAGGACGAGGATGATGGGATTGTCAGCGCGTACTCGAGAGAAAGCGACGACGACGACGACGACGGAGAAGATGGCGAGTACCAGAGTCGGAGATATCGCACCAGGCCCGAATTCGGAGCGATGGACGCGCTCAATCGCGCAGCGAGACATCTCGCTCGGGAGGCGTGTCACTGAGCGAGGCGCGGCCAGGACGAAAGAGGAGGGGCAGAGGCAGAGGCGGAGGCCGAGCCAGAGCCAGAGCCGAACCAAAAGCAGGAGCAGAGGTAGAGGCAAAGTAGAGGCAGAGGCAGAGGCAGGGACAGAGGCAGAGGCGAATGTAGAGCCAAAACAATGGCGGGTGCAGGGACAGGCCGAGGCGAGGCAGGGTCAAACGGACAATACTTACTACGACCAACTTGTGCAGTACCTAGCCGCCATTCACGACATTCACGATACGTATAATGTGGTTTGTGTGTGTGCTTGAAGACAACGAGACGCGACAGGGGTATCATATGCATGTCTGGTGGACTGTCTGCACCGATCCGGCCCGACCCGACCCGACCCGATCCACTTGAATACTGTGATCCGTCAACCGTCAACATGTCGTCGATCGTCTTGGTTGTCTGAATGGATCTATCTACTTGCGCGCCGCGCGGATGTGCTCCACAAAGTCATCAATCGTTGACGGCCAGGCAGCTGAACGGATGAGTGACGCCCAAACAACACGGCTTGTCACCGAAGTGATCCCACACCCAATAAAGCCAAACGAACGCGCGACGACGGCGAAGTACGCGCGGCGCAGTAGGCCTAGCACTCACCTCCCTCGTCGTACTCCTTGAACTCCTTGTCGATGCTCCTGATAAAATCCACGAAGAGGCTCCACGTATCCTTGCTGACCGCGCGGTTCTTCTGCTTCTGAAAGGCGATCCAGGCGTCGAATTCGGCTTGGGCGAATTGCGGGGGTTCGGTGGAGGACGTGTTTTGAGGGACGCCGGGGGGCAGGTGGGAGAGTGCGGACGGGGACGAGGAGAGAGCGGGGGGGATGAATAGGGTCCACATGTCGATGGCTGCGGCGCGGACAGCGGGGCGAGGCGCAGCGAGGCGGATCGGACGATTCGATCCGGGCAGACAAGTGTCACGAGAGTGGGACGGAGCGATACAACGGTGACGGCGTGAATGGAACAAGCCGATTTGTTGGTGGGAACAGCGGAATTGCGATCGAACCGTCAGCGAAACTTGTTTGCGTCGAGCCGAGGACACGACGAACCAGTGTCCAGAGGGAGCACTCTCGATCCTCCGGGCTTGATCAGATCAAACGTATGCAAGTAAACCTTCTTGAAGTAGCTCGGATCGGAGACGAGGGCCTGGCGGAGAGCGGGCAGGCGGCGCTTCATCCCCTGGATGGAGTCGATCCTGCGAGGTGGGACGCGGCGTCAGCGAGCGAGCGAACGGCGAGTCTCAGCTTCGAGCGAGCGAGCGGCGAGTCTCAGCTTCAGGCGTGCAGAGCGAAGTGTGGAGCCGSGGGGGGGGGGGGGGGGGGGGGGGGGGGGGGGGGGGGGGGGGGGGGGGGGGGGGCGCGTTGCCTTAGGCGGGGATGAAGTCATTGTAGGTGGTGGAGAGGGGTCGCTGTTGTCGGTGTATTTGCTTCAGTCACGCCGACTCACTCGCCGGGCATGGCGGACCAGCCAGAGACAAAAGGAGCTTTCTCCCATTCGCCAGTGGATTTCGAACCGAGGTCTGCCGCGAGGCAGAACAGCACGGGATCCTGGGGCGTGAGCGGGTACGGGGAGGCAGGGACAGGACACTCAAGCAGGCGGGGACGGAGACGAGGGCGGGGGCGGCGGACGGTGAACAGTGAACAGTGAACAGTGAACAGGGAACACGGATGAGAGGGCGGTGAAGAGGGATCACTCACAGATTCCGGATCAATTTCCAATTCCTGACACATAGCCATCGTCCCCTCGATAGTGATAAGCCTGGGGTTACTCGGATCTGTTCCATTTCGTCAGCCTGCACCACTTCCGCTCGGCGTCACACCCCTTGGTCGATCTCTGAGCCTGAGTCCGAACTCCAGGACCCCAGGATTGCAGGAGTCCAGGAGTTCAGGAGTCCAGGAGTCCAGGGAGAACGATACACGGCCTGAATCAAGCAGGAGGGTCCAGTCTAGGCTGCAGGGGCTCTCCAGCCAGAGACAACCGGGATAGCAATGGGGATGGGAGCCAAAGCCAGAGCCCGAGCCCGAGCACGAGCCCGAGCACGAGCACAAGCACCACAGCCAGAGCCGCTCGCGCACCTTTGAACCGATCCCATATCTCGCCCAGCTTCTTCTCTCTCGTCTTGGCGGCTTGTCCGCCGGCCGAGTTGGCCTGCGCAGCTGGGTCGTTGAAGAACGCGTCGATGGCCTGGGAGAGGGTTCAGTAGTCAGGGACGGACATCGCGGACGAACACAGTCGGCAGCTACCATCGGGTTGCACGGTACAAGAGGGTCGGGCGATTGTGATTCGGTTAGGACTAGGACTTAGGACGGAGAGATGAGTGTGATGATCATGATATCGATGGGACGAATGGGCGGTGGGGCGGTGGGTAGTGTGGGTAGTAGGGACGGAGAAGACGACGACGACGACGGCGACGATGTCCTGAGAGCGATGTGGGATCACCACGACGACAGCTCCAGCACCGCAGCTAGGCGACGCCAGCGTGCTCCTCTGCAAGGGCAACGAGCTCCGGTGATGCGTCAAATCACACAAGTCGCGATCGCGGTCACAACGCACGCGTCGCTCGACGAAATATGACCAGGAACTTCTCCTCACACGTACCGCGTCCAGGGCCTTGTACTTCTTGATGAACTTTGTGGCCTCGTTGGTGCTGTTCATGATCAGCCTTTACACCGCTGCAACGGGGGTTCCAACGACCACGACTCAGCTCAAATAGCTAACGGCTACTGAGCCACCAAGAGCTCCACCTCTTGCGGTCGTCCGAACGGAGGAGCAATCAGGGATGGACTACCAAGCTCAAGCACAGCGGCCACCACCACCACCACCACCACCACCACCACCACCACCACCACCACCACCACCACCACCACCACCAACTGTAGCACTAACACGAGCACTGACAAGAACAAGGGCACGGAAGGGCACCACACTCAGCACTCACGTCGCCCCTGTGATCTCCTTGAACTCGGAGATCGTAGCCGCTTCCCGGCTCTTGGAACTTGACTTGGACTAGGGCATCGTGATCAGCAACACGGCAACGACACCAGCACGCCGATACGCCGACACGCCGACGTGGCCAGAAAACAGAGACAGGAGCGTGATCGAGGCCGAGGTGAGGTCCGGTGCGGTGCAGTGGAGTGGAGCGGGAGACGGGATGATGGAATTCTTTGCTTTGCGACATACCATGTCTGTGGATATGGGCTGGGTCTGAGTCTGAGTGGATGTATCCCGACGCAGAAGTATCAAGACGAGCACGAGTATCAGGGCCAGCGCGATGGGTATCCAGGATGTCGATGTTGGTTCTGCCTCGGTTGCTCTACTCGCCATGCAGTGGGAAAGTGAGGAAGTGAAGCAGAGGCAAAGAGGAGATCAAGAAGCAGACTCATAGATAGACCCACCGAGAATGCTCCCCCGAGTGGTCGACCGGACGTCACCTCCACTCGACCGTTTCGGCGTCAACGGAAGCATTTTCGACCAAACCCAACCTTCCAACCAACACCCAGCTGATTTCAGACTTCAGCGACAGGATGGTCCACGCGGACGCGTACGACTAGTCATAGCATCACGATACGCGAAAGCACCCGGAAAGTATAAACTCGACACGGCGTCCCCACAGGCCGGCAACGCATCTCACCGCATCGTTCTCCTCTCATTCGATGTCGATGAGACGCTCGCCAACGCCAGTCCACTGCCATGTCGTCCACAGCTCCCCCGCATCCTCATGCTCCCTCACCGCCACATTGGCGTTCTTCTGTACCTGGTCCTGCACCGCCTTCCACAGGCGGGTGCGCGAGGTCACGGAGCCTCTCGGGGGCATGACCACGTCCCGGAGCTGGTCGGCCTTGACGTACGCTTGCGGGGTGGTCACCGGGTCAGAATAGTGCTGGCGTTCCTGCGTCGGTCAGCGAGACGGACCGAGTCGCATGCCGGAGCACTCGCCTGATCCTGCAGTCGCTTCAGGACGACTTTGGCCAGCTCTTCGGCGCGGTACTTCTCCTTCTTCCGCTTCTGTATCATGTAGTTGATAGCGTAGATCGCAGCAACGACACCGGCAGTAGCTGAGTCACCAGGTCAGCACATGCAGAGCCGAAACGATGCCACACGTCCTCCACTCACATCCAAGCTGCTTCTGCCACTCCGAAACCAGCCTGCCCGCCTCGAGCTGGGCGCGGCACGCCAGCGTAAGCTCAGTCCGCGTCGCGGCGTAGTACGATTTGCCGCTACTGTCAGCGCCGGAGTTCTCTTTCCACTCACTCGACATCGATCGACTCGATGACGTCCTCGTGATCAAGCAGATCCTTGAGCGCCGCCTCGAAGATCTCGTCGAATTGTTCCCTCGAGAACTTGGGCTGGTGGTGTTAGCCAGGGGTCCCCGCGCATCCGACTCAACATCACAAACACTCGCGAGTCGCAGTCGCAGTCGCACTCACATCGCGCCTCCCAGCGAACCTCTCTCTGAGAACCGCCTCGTCCAGCCCAAAGCGCTGCCCCTCGCCTCTCCGCCCATCTTCCTTGCCCTGACCCGCGCACACGATCAACCCGCGTCCTCGCGCGAGTTCCCTCTCCATCTGCGTAGCGAGGTTCCCGATGAGGCGTTTCTTCGCAGTGTCGGGCTTACAGGCTGGCGGGAACGCCCTGGGCCCGAGACCGGGAAGACCGTCTGCGATCGGCGAGAGGAAAGCCAGGGGGTGAGGCGAGAGGAGATATTCCGGCGCGCAGGCCAGGAGCTCGCCGTTGGCGCACACGGCGTGCGGCGGGCAGGGCGTGCATCCGACCGGTCGAGGAAGCACCGGGACGAGAGGAAGCACCGAGGCGTCGCAAATGATGTCGTTCCCCGAACCCGGGTGTTCCGAGTTGAGACGAGCGCGACGATCGATGCACGCGTGCGCCTCCGAGATGGCACTCTCGCGGACGAGAATGACATCGTTGGTGCTAGCTCCGGCGTCGCAGTAACCGATCTGGGACGATTGGGACTTCCAATTGCCGACGAACGCCAGCAGAAGGAGGAACAGGGCTGAGAGGGGGACGATCCGGCGGGCTGGCGCCGCGGGCACCTGCTCCCTAACGCGTTTGACCAGGGACGTCGAAGTCGTCGGCATGATCTTGGAAACCGTCGAGATCTCGGGTTCCTCTTCTACGTCGCGGGACGAGATCTGGGTGAGTTTCTCCTGCACGGCGCGATTATATTCCTCGGCCGCGCTGAGTCGCTGCATCTCGTCCCTCACGTTTTGAGGTGGTGATCGCAGATTTTCCCGGCTGGGTCCAACTCTCCGAAGAATGCTGGGCGTGGCCGCAGAACCGGACGACGAGGTCGGCACGGGTTCGGACAGACGAGGCTGTTTCGGCTTGGACTTGGTGACGCCGATCGAAGACTTTCGCAATCAGCAAGTGAAGTCGCACCCGACTCACCTTTCTCCTCCTGCGTTCTCGTTCCGCCGCATCCTCGCTCCCGCTCTGGAACGGGTTGAAATCCGAGAAAGCGGGTTCGTCGCCCCGCAGAGGCGTCCTCGGCGCCTCCTCCTCCTCCTTGAGATGATCCATGATCCGGATCTGCGGCTCGCTGCGCTTTTTGGCGATCGAGCGGGGCTCGTCGATGCTCGGTGTGCGAAGCTCGGTACCGGAAGACGACGACGGGAGGATGGATCGGCGTGCGGAGGGCGGAGCGGAAGATCCGATGGGGGACTGCTCGATCGATGGGGGCTGTACCGACTGGCACAAGCATCAGCCGAGACCCCGTGTAGCTCGGTGCCATACGACGTGACAACCCAACAGGAATGGAACCGCTACACTCACCGATGGCGTTTCATGCTTCACCTCTGACTTGCGCGGCCTTCCCCTCTTCCGTTTCGGCTCCTCCGGGAGAGGAGTCGCGACGACCGTCTCGGCCTCCTCCACCTTGACCTCGACTTCGGGCGGCGGGGCGGTCTTCCTCGGCCTCCCCCTAGGTCTCTTTGGTGGCGGGGGCGCCGTCTCCTCGGGTTCCGCGGCTTTGCCCTTCCCCCCCGACCTCGACCTCTTCTCCCCAATCACCGATTCCTGACCATCCCGATCCACCTCGATGATCCCCTTGCCGTTGGGTCGGACACCCGCCGCCGCGCCAAGGAGTTCCTGCGTCGTGTCAACAAATCCTGTACCGCCAACTACAGTTGCGGAATGTGGGTCGTGGGTCGTGGGGCCACTGACCGAGGCGCGGGGCTGGACATGTGCGATGAAGAGCTGGACAAGATCGGCTTTCTTGACTTGAGAAGGGTGCGGTATGTTGTGTGCCAGCAAGATTGATCTGTAAGTCCATGTCAGCATCGATCAATACGGGTTATCATCGCCGCCAAACCGCCAACTTCACCTGAGTTGCGGGACCTGAGCGGTGATCAGCGCCGCCCCGAGCCAGCTTATCCCGCCCAACCGCGATATCACAACCGACTCACGCGCAGACCCGCCGGGTCAAAGCCCGGGGCGAGATACTCTTCCATCGGCGGTGCCGCCATGGTGTGAAATGGGTGCGGGGTAGGGAGAGGAATGTGAGTGAGCGAGAGAGTGGTTGTCGAGTTGTTGTTGATGCCGATGCCGCATCGTGGAGCGTGCACCGTCGCGCGGTTGTTTGGGAATATCTTTCGGTTGATTTTATCATTTCATCCCAAAACGGACGGTCCCCTGGCCCTGAGCGCGTGTCACAGCGTAGCAGCGTGCAGCGTAGCACCGTGCACACCATGCATTCCATCCCATTCCAACTCATCTCTTCATCCTCGTTACCCCCTTGCACATCCTATACCCAGCAACATGGCAGCCTCAATGGTGTCCCAGCCAGAGGAGATCACAGCGGGCAGCTACGTCGGCTTTGACAGTGAGTGCCGAGTCGAGTACTCATCCTCGTCCTCATTTCCATCCACATTCCCTACCTGGGCCCCCTTTCGCATTCCTCTTGGTTCCCAGTCCCCCGTCCACCGCCCCCCGTTCCCCGTTCACTGTCCCGTCTCGCCCCGATCCATCGTCACACCCCTGACCTCGCTCACCCCTCAGCCATCACCCGCCAGATCGAGTTCAAGCTCGTCAAGCGCGGTTTCCAATTCAACGTCATGGTCGTCGGCCAGACCGGACTGGGAAAGTCGACGCTCATCAACACCCTCTTCGCGTCGCATCTCGTAGAGTCAAAAGGACGGACAGAGCCCGAGGTCGCTCCGAGGGCGACGACGGAGATCCACCCGCAGTCGCATGGTGAGGCGCGGCACTCTACTTGTTCTACTTGCTCTACGTTCACTACTTGTTCTGCTTGTTGCAGCCTCGATGGTTTCGAGTGCCAAGTGTTGTGGCTGATCTCCGTTCTAGTCATCGTCGAGAACGGGGTGAAGCTCCGGCTCAACATCATTGACACTCCCGGCTACGGCGACCAGATCAACAACGACGGTTGCTGGGACCCGATCGTCAAATACGTGAGTGGGGCGGGTCTTAGACAGCAGCTGGACAACAGCCCCCCTCCCCTCTCAACCCGCCCCCCCCCCCCCCACCCCCTGCGTCGGCCTCGGTTCGCCCGGGTTGCGCAGCGAGATCGGCTCAGCGGTCACTCCGCTATTCGCTGACATGCCGCCCCAGATCAAGGACCAGCATTCCGCCTACCTCCGCAAGGAGCTCACGGCGATGCGCGACCGTTTTATTCCCGACACGAGGATCCACTGCTGTCTCTTCTTCATCAACCCCACGGGCCACACTCTCAAGCCGGTACGTGGGCGTGGGCGTGGGCGTGGGCATGGGGCGTGGCCCAATATTCATCCATCTTCACGTATCCATCTTCACGTGTCCATCTTCGCGCAGCACGGACAGGATCTGATCCAGCACGGAGGGTCTCATCCGACACCCCGCTGCATCGTCATACCCGCGGTGCAAGCTGACTCCACCAGATCGACATCGTCGTGCTCAAGAAGCTCGCGGAGGTCGTCAACGTCGTGCCGATCATTGCCAAGGCGGACTCGCTCACGTTGGAAGAGCGAGAAGTGTTCAAGCAGCGGGTGAGCGGGCGCGGCGACTACGGTCCACTCCCACTCCCCACTCACGCCTTCCCACTTGCCTTTCCCACTTCCAATGTACCTCTCCACTCCAGTCATACGCCCTGGCATCCTCCTCGATTCTACGCCCTGGCATCTTGGGGAGGCGTCACCACCCAGTCCCAAGGCATCGGCCTCACCGTATCCCCGCAGCATCGAACGCCAGCGTCCCGCTGACACCAACCCCAGGTCATGTCCGAGATGCTGCACAACCAGATCCGCCTCTACCCGTTCGACTCGGAGGACAACGACGAAGAAGAGCTCCAGCTGAACGAGCGTATCCGGGAGATGCTCCCCTTCGCAGTAGTCGGCTCGGAGCGGACGGTGGTGATCGACGGCAAGCCCGTCCGGGGGAGGAAGAACCGATGGGGCGTCATCAATTGCGAGGATGAGAGGCATTGCGAGTTTGTCTACCTGCGGAACTTCCTCACGAGGTGAGTTGGGCGGGCGTCGACCGTCTTTCACCGTTTCAGCACGCTTCCATCCTCCGCCTACCCTCCCATTGTCATATGTTTCCTCTTCTCAGCCTCTCCAAAATGGCTAGCTTGATCGCTCTGTCCGGCCTGACCAATTCACCATACCATCCTACTTCCGATTCCTGCTTGCCGATGACGCGATCCGCTCAATTCGCCATTGACGCGTTTTACTTCACCTGTTCCACCGGAACTTTCCCCTGGCGCCCCTGCTGACCACCCCAGAACCCACCTGCAGGACCTCATCGAGACCACCGCCCAGATCCACTACGAGACCTTCCGCTCCAAACAGCTGCTCGCGCTCAAGGAGTCCTCGGCCAAGGCGCAGCAGGCTTCGCAGGCTTAGGAGGGCGTCGAATCGACGTAGACGTCAACATCGATCCCTCGAATTTTTTTTCCCATTCCATCTCATCTCCCATCTCATCTCCCATCCCGTCTCCTTCACCCCTCGCTTGGCTTGATGACCATCTCACGCAGTATATCTGGACATATCACTCGCTACCCTTTCATCGTTGTGCGCATTTGAGGATTGAATGCATGGTTATATCCGTGATGAGGGCTTGAATCATCGCGATGACCATGACCGAGGCTTGTTGCATCGTGATTACCATGATCAAGGCTTAATTGGATTATTACATCCATGATCAGATCACCCCTGTCAGCTCTATATGTATGAATCTATCGATCTACAGTATGACTACTTCATCTCGGCTCTACTGTGACTGTATCACCCCTCACGCTCGCTCAGGATCATCCGTCCCCGCTCCCCGCCTCGACACGCTCCCAAAGACGTGCGGCTCGACCTCGGTCGCGCGCATCCATCGTAGGCACTCGCGATCGACTGTGACGTATGCGGAGCGGGATGAGCGGGAATTTGGGTCGGTGGGCTCGCTCCAGGAAGAACGGACCGAGTCGGGTGTGGAGGGCCGCGATGGGGATTGGCCGGAAGCGGAGTTCATCGGCGAGGCCCGCGCGGGTATGGTGGGTCTGGCCTGGGGTCGGGAAATGAGGAAGACGGGGAAGTCGAACGAGTCGCTCCCGCGCCAGCGGAGGTGCCGGAGCGGCGAGAAGACGAGGTACTTGAGTTCGGAGCGTACGATCCGACAGAGTGAGCCTGGGAGCGGGACGCCGAGGCCTCGACACGGAGGTAGGGCATCTGGTTGATGAGGAATGGGTGGGTCATGCCGGCAGAGGGATGGTTCGGTGCGGGCGATGCGATGCGAGGCGAGGCTAGGCGATGCGCTGCGAAGCGAGGTCAAGCGATGCCAAGCGATGCTTGGGGTAGGGTCAAATGGGCAGTGTTGGGTATAGCGCAGGCGTTTGGGGCTTGGCTGGTACGATCGACCCAGTGGTGGTAGTTGGGGTAATGGCCGTTGTCGTGGTAGTTGTGGTAGTCGTGGTAGTCGTAGTAGTCGTGGTAGTCGATGGTGGAGTTGTGCTGACCGTTCATACCTCATGCAGGCTGGAATATATACCTGCCTCCATTCATTACCACTTCACCACCTCGTCAAGACAAGACACCGCCGACACCAGCTTCACCTTTCACAGACCACTCAACCATCCTTCAGCGACCGTTCAGACGTCGCCGATCGTCCTTCAGCGACCGTTCAGAGGTTGCCGAACATCCTTCGGCGTCGCGTGACGACTCATACACGCCTTTGGCTTCCGCTTCCGTCGGTGAAGGACCTCAACGCGGTCCAAGAGGACAACGGGACCAAGGGACAACGGGACCAAGGGTCCAGGGGTCGTGTGTGCGGGCGGTGTGTGGGTGGAACAATGTAATGTCGGATCGGATCTCCATTGTTTGTCGCAGAACAATAGCCAACAGGCCGCCCAGGTGCCACCTGCCACCTGCCACACAAACCGCCACTCCCACTGGCCCTGTTGTCAAAAGCCACGTCAATCAGAGCCCTCTGTTCCTCGCGACGACCAAACGGCCCGTTGACCAAACGAACCGCTTGAAATGCTGCGTGCAACCCTTCTCTTGTTCTCTCCACCTTCATCTTCATCCTCACTACTCACTACACGACCTGTCGCTCTCTACTCCCCGTATGCATCGGTATATCCTCTGCCAGCCCGCTCTCGATCGTTCCGTCCCATCCCGTCCCGTTCCGTGTCCTACAACCCTCAGACGCACCCTTCCCTCTCCCTGCTCCGGCTCCGTCACCGTCACCGTCATTCCTCTCACCTCTCCTACACCTCCGTCTTCCCATCTTCCCAGTCTTCCAAGTCTCGTCTATCCGGTCTCTTCTCGCCACTCCTCCCACTCCCCCCTCCTCCCCCTCCACTCCTCCCCCTCCCCTCTCCCCCCCAAGCTTTGCCTAGAGCCCCATCACACCCCAATGGGCGCCCTTACTATATGTCTTGGCAAATCAATCGCTTCGGTCCAGACAACCTTGTCTCGACCCCCATCGCCCGTCGCTCGCTCGAGCGGCGGGAGGTGGTCGTCGAGGCGGCGAGGCAGAGTCCACCCTTGTCACCTCTTATAACTGTGGGGCGTCGAGGACTAAACTCTGCATACAAACGAGAGACACACGAGTCGACCAGGACTCCGATCGTACTCCTATCCTACGATACGTAGCTGTTATTCGTTCATTTGGCTCAGTGTCTTTTTCTCCGCATATATCCAGATCTTTCATCTCAGCCTCCTCGTCCCGAACGATCACTACGCATGTATGCACTCCTGCCCGGAATGGCTGTTGCGTCCCAACCACGAGCCCGGCTCTACATAATCAGTATGCCCGGCTCTACATACTCAGTATTCACTGAATAGCATCCAGCCGTGTGCCACGACTGACTCCAGGGACAGCTCCGGCGGGTGCTGGAGCGCGGGGCCATATCTCCGTGACGAGCTCGTGCTGTGCAATGCATGCAATCATGTCGATTATGCAGGATGTAATGCTACGTGCTCCAATCCTAACCAGTGCTCTTCCGCTTCACAAATCCACGGTCCCCTTGCTCAACCCCACACCGCCCGCACCGCCCGCACCGCCAGTCGCTCCACCGGCATGAACGTTAGTGCGAGCCGCCGCCAATCGCTCCGCCTCCTTCGCTTCGTCCTGCTCATCGCTCCCTCCCAATAGCGCCACCATGGTCTCGACGAACCACTCCTGCCTCTTGATATAATGCACAACGACGGTCCCTCCCCGCTCTTCTTCGTCTCCGAGGTACTTCTCATCCCGACTCGATCTCGCCGCCCAGGCCGCAGCGATCCGACGACGCACAGACATCTCGGCCGGGTTCCACAGGTCCGGACGGTGGACCATTGACATTGGCGAGTTCTCAACTAGCGCTTCGACGCGCTCGCGAACGCTAAGACCAGGTGCCGGAGCGCGGTACCACGATGCGTATTTCGAGAAGGTCGAGCCGAAGCGGGATACGGTGGAATACGCGTCGGCGAGGGAACCTCCCAGCGCCGTGGCGAGGTCACCATCGCCAGCGGCCCTTTCGCGCCGGATCGCCTCGACAGTCGAAGGGTACAGAAACCCGTGCGAGTAGCTGCGATTATCAGCGTGGGAACCGGCATGAGAGAGAGACGGCTTCACTCACACCGTGCCGGCCTTTGGATGATCGTAGATCCAGCACCTCTCGGCGACCCACACAATCTCCTCGCGCTGAGGGTGCATCCTCAACCACCTCGCCACGAGCTTGTCCTCCTTGCCATGGACCATGGTCCGCAGCGCGGGACTTGCCGCGACGTACTGCACGAGGTCGAACGACAGCGCATACGCCTCTCCAGCCATGAACGAGTCCTTGACGAGATCTACGGTAGGTCAGCGAGGACTTCTTGGCCAATGCGAGCGCCGCGCACGGCACCACTCACATCCCCAGATGGACTTTTGCCTCGGAGCCAGACGCAGCCTCTGCTCGAGCTCCCCGAGCATGATGAAGCTGTCGTCGTCGGCCTTGACGACGTAGTCGGGGCGTTTACGCGGGTGGACCGTCGCGTTCTCCGCCGCCCAGGAGAAGAACGCGTGGGTCTTTCCGGAATTCATGTTCTCTGGCATATCCAGCAGGATGATATCGCCAAAGGCTTCCATCAGCTCTCTGATCGGTGCGGCGGCCGCTCACCTTCCATTTCCAGCTCCAAGGCCTTTTCGTACCCGTTGCGAGGACGACCGAGCACGAATTGGACTTTGACGCCCTCAGTGCCTGGACGTCTGCTGCGCCAGTGTCGGGCGTAGCTCTGTCGGATCATGTGCCGCCGTTCGACCGCGCGGTCCGTGGAGAACACTCCGAGGAGGATGCCGACGGGTGATATGTCCCTCGCCGCGCTGAGGGACGGCGCGACATCGGACGGGTACGGCCATGCTGCGTGAGTCGAGTTGAGGGGGAGGAGTGCGAGTTGCGGAGCCGAAGGAGCAAACGAGTTGATTGGCCAGATGCTGTTTGTCGGGGGGTTGCTCCATGTTGCGCGGTCGTGTGATGCCGAGGCCGAGGTCGAGCCGGTGACGTGGTGGGGTTTGGAAGGGTCTTGCAGCGAGTACAGCGTCGGAGTTTCGCCAGAGCAATACTGTCGCCACGGGAGGGGTCGCTTGTCGGGGTTGAGAATGTGCATGAGGGAGAGGGTAACGAAAAATGCGAAGAAGAGAGCGAATAGTAGAAAGGCGATCTGGCGGACCACGAGTCAGCGGAGCAGAACGAGGAGCGGAGCAGCAGAGCAGTGGAGGAGCGGAGCAGCAGAGCAGTGGAGCAGCGGAGTGCGAGAGCGTAAGAGTGTGAGAGTATGGAAACCCGTCCATGCACTCACTATTGATGACGGTCGCGTGGGGACGAAAGCCCAAAGCCGCGCAAGGACCGTCCTCTCCGTGTCCTTGTCCCTCTTCAGCCTCGCTCGGCCGGGCGTGCGTGATCGCCATGAGCCCAAGAAGCGCCTGACATTCCTCGCCGGAAAGAGTCTCGGGGTCGGGTGGATGACCCGGGGCTGCTTCACTGCCCAGAGAGGTTCCTCGTCCGAGCTGTGACTGTCGGACCTACCCCACCCGAAACGCGACGACGAGGTGGAGATGGACGTGCGGGGCGAGGCTGTCGCGGCGTCGTGGATGTCGGCGAGGGAGGGTCTGGCCGAGTTGTTGCGGGAAAGCGGGGGTGACTGGTTCGGTGTTGAAGGCAGAGACAGGGGGAGGAGGTTGCGCGGGTCCGAAGGCAGGGGAAGGAGGAATGAGTTGGGCGAGTCTTGCAGGTGCAGCGGAGGTTGCACTTGCGGTTGGAGTGGCAAGTGTGACTGTGACTGCGACTGCGACGGACCGGCAGAGGTGGCTACGCTCCAGAATGGCCTCGGAGTGTACGACGAGCTGTCGTCCTCATCGTCACTCTTGCTGTGGGTGAGAAGCGGTAGTGGGGGCCGGGTCCTGGGTGACATGGATTGATCGACCGGCAACGAAGACTTCTTCCTCGCTCGAGCCTGGCCCCCGTTCCCGGTGCCGTTTCCGGTCCCGGTCCCGGTCGTGTTGGTGTTCGCCTGGTTGACAGACACCGAGAGACGCCGTCTCGTAGTGGGACTCGTCGGAGTGAAGTTTGACGAGGTGGACGTGGCTTGGGAAGCGGAAGGATCCTCGTGGGACGTGCCCGAGCGAGGACGGATGGCGACGCGGGGTCGTTGAGCAGGATGTCTTCGTCCGAGACCGAGACCGAGACCGTCGGTGTGACGGGAGGTCGACGAGGGTTCTGATATGGCTATATTGTTGCCTTGCTGGCCGTGTTGACGGTGTTGGCTAGGTCGACCGTGATGACTTTGACTATCGTCGGGTTGCCGCTCCCCTCTTTCTCGCGATGGGCCCGACATGATCAAGGGAGAGGGTCTGTGGCGGTGGCTGCGGCTCTAGCTCTGCTCCGTTGTGTTTGGGATTGAGGCGATCACGACCAGGTGCTGATCGTCGTCAAGACTGCGATGAGGACTCTGATGGGATCAAGGGAGTAAGAGGCGAGGCGAGCCAACTGCGCCGCAACCAGGGTTGGCCAAAGGAAGTGTTGGCGAGTGGTGACGGGGGCTGATGGTGAAAGTCGGCGATGCGGCGTGGCGACTGGGAATGCGTTGACTGGTTGCGTTGCGTTTCGAGAGAATGCGTTACGGTGTAGACGATCAGAGCGTTGGGACGAGACGAGACGAGGCGACGAGATAGTAGTGGTCGGGTGACAGACTACACGGATGGCCACTCTGGCTGCGACTGCAACTGCGCACTGGAAACCCTCGCAACCCAACCCGACCCCCCATCCCAGATTTTTGAATTCCCTGTTGATCGGGGTGGGGGGGACCCTGAAAGGGGACGAGGCGTGAGAGGGCGAGGGGACCGGTCAGTTTCGGTTTTGGTTTCAGGGCATTACGTATGTGGCGGTCACCAACCCTGGGCCATTGCCGCAGCACAGGGCACACGGGGGTGGGGGCGGGGTCGCGTTGCGGCGCTTGCGCAGCTACGGCCACCCACACATCCCAGCCCGGCTCAGGGTCACTTTAGGCCCAAACGAGGTTGTTCCACGTGGTGTGGCGTCAGCGGCGAACGGGCTGCTCGCTGCTGGCTGTCACCTTCTGGATGCTCTCGAGCACTTTCATCTTCGGGACTGCTTCAAACTGAGCGCTGTGCTCGCTGTGCTTCCTATGTTGGGATGACTTTCACCGCCTCGGCCCCGCTCAGATCGTCGCGCCGTCTCGCGCATCCACCGCCTCATCCCTGCTCAGATCGTCGCCGCCTCTCTCACTTTCACCGCTCTCACCCTCACAAAGCGTTCGTTTCCTCCACTCTGTCACCGCATCCCTCGAGGGATTGATTGCCTTCTACCTCATCGCTTCCTATACCTTCCAGCTCCCTCGCCCTTCACCACTTCACTCCATCACTCCTTCACTCTCTTGCCCTCCACCCGTCCCACCACGCCGCCCGAACCACCCTCACCTGCTCTGCCCGTTCGCCTCGCGGTTCTCCCTCTCTTCCTCCTCCAGCAGCCCCCTCCTCTCCTCCCCCTTATCCCTCCCCCAGCACTTCATCCTCTTCAACCCCTTCCACGCCTTCGCGAGCAGCCCGTCCCTCCAGCGATAGAACGCCGGCTTGCGCGAGTCGAGCCTGTCCGGGCGGATACGGTGGTGCGAGTCGCACAGCACCGAGAGGGCGAAAATGAGTGCGGCGAGGGTGCAGAGCGCGGAGGAAGCGGATATCACTGGGTGCGGTGATACGTTAGTCGGGAGTAGTCATATGTGGGTCAAGAGGGATGGTCAGACGTATAGACGAGAAGACGAGAAGACGCACTAAACATGATGATCACTGTGAAGAGAGTTCGTCAGCGCGGTGTCCCTCGTCGGTGGAATGTTCCCATCGGTTCTCTCGGACGATCCGTAGCACATTCGTGAGACCGCGGAACTCACTTTGGAGCCTCGCTGCCTGCTCGACAGACTTGCCGCCGACGATCGCACCGGTCATCATGCCTTGTTGATCAGTCGTACTTCCTCTGTCGCACAATCTGGACCCAGCTCACCCGGAATTGAGATGAGCCCAATCACGCTGCGTCGGTAATATCAGCGTCAACCCCGTCGACATCCTCCTGCTACCGCTCTTGGTCTTGGTTCCGCTTCTACTTCTGCTTTCACGCGTCCCACTCCCACACCCACCTCATCTGGTTCACCGTCGGGAGCAACGCCAACTTGAGTGCCTCTACGCCTACGGGCTTGCATGCCTCCCACCGACTCGCCCCCATGGCGAGGTACGTTTCCACCTTGTCCTTGTTCTCCGCAAACTCGCGGGAGACGGTGTTGACCCCGACGCCAATCGCCGAGATGGCGTTACCGAGGATCATACCGAGGATGGGGACTAGACGTGAGCAGGATGGCAATCGGAGAGAAGGCCCGGGAGGCCGGGAGGCCGGTAGCTGGAGGCTAGGGGCTGGAGGCGCCCGGAGGTTCGCTCACTGTATTGATCCGGGAGCCAGAAGGGACGGACTCCCATGGCGAAGTTGGTCCCCAAGACGGAGATTGGGACGGTCCCGGCAAGCAGCGACGTGAGGACGAGCGGGAACTGGGAGTTGTCATTGGTACGAGTAGTGCGAGTGGTAAGAGTCGGGAAAGACCGTCCAGAAGGCTCACTCACCATGTTGGCGAACCTCCTCTTGGACTTGTTGTACGTTGCTTCCACCGCACCAAGCACGTTCAGCAGGACTACGCTCGGCATTCAGCAATGACCCGTGGTTACGATGTCGTGGAGCATCCCAATCGAGTCCCGGACTCCGCGTCTCCGCGTCCCGCCTCCCGCCTCGGTCGAGTCGGTCGGATCAATCACTCACGAGCAATGCCCACCACGCTCCAGACGTTCTGGCTCGCAAACGCCTTGTCGAGCACCAAGCCCATCACTGTCAGTTGCAGCACGCATCTGAACGAGGCCACGACGAGGGACCCGCCGATCCCGAGGCCGAGGACGAGGGAGAGGATCGAGTCGAACGCGATGAAGAGCAGGCCGATGAGGACGTTTGTCCAGCTGAGGGTGGGCGAGCGGGAGATGCCGTCGCCGGCTTGCGCGAGGAGGGACATGGACATGGTGCTGTCCATGATGGCGGTGTTGTTGTTGGAACACGACGCAACGCAATTCGCAGCGTACCGTATGCACAGTATGCACACCCCTATCCCGTCGAGATGAGTGCGAGGATGGACAAGGTGGAGGAAGAACGTGCTGTTCCCAAAACGGGGTTATGAATAGTCTGCCATTGTCGCCGATTTCAAAGTCGACTGGCTCAATCTGACGTCGACGTCGGGACAACAGGCGGCGATCGCCGCGGCCAGTCAGGCTGTGTGTGCTCAATCGCGCACCGCACCATTTCAACGCCTGTCTCTGTGTCTCTCTCTCCTCCATCCTTTGAGTAACCACAAGCAACATCGCCGCTTCCCTCGAACAATAGGCAAGCAGACCAAAAAGAGCCAAGAGCACCGAGAGAACCAAGAGAACCAAGAGCACCCCGAACAAAAAGCCCCAGCCCACTTCCCAGTGCCTCGCATCACCTCGCCGTTGCCTCACCTCACCGTATAAACCTTGCACCCGCTTCGACGCCGCCCCCTCACCCCCCAACCACCTATCTCGGTTGGATGTCAGAGACGTCCGAGATATCCGAGTACGACAGGGCCAACCGCGCACATACCGACGCGCTCCTCGCCTCTCTCCAAGAACTCCAGAACGAGCTCACCCGTCGAGTGGACCAGCTCGGCCAGGCCGTAGAGCGTCTTCGCGGCCAGGCGGGGGAGGTCGAGCGTTCGGTCGCCCGTGGTCTCGCCCCGGTTCGTCCTGCTGTATGTTGCGTCTTCTTTCCCTTGGGCTGCTCTGGGCCGCGTTGCGTTGGGTTGCGTCGCGTTGGGTTGCGCTTGGTTTCGTCTCGCGCGACCCAAGGCGGAGTAAAGAACCCCCTCCCACTTGCGCTTGGACACTCGGTCGCATTTGAACCAGCTGACTCGCCGTAGCTTCCCGCCACCGCACCCGCCCAGATCGCCCCAATGGATCGCCAAACCGAGAACAGGGCCCCTCCCGTGGGCCACTTTCCAGTACCGTCCACTCCAGAGAGTTTGGCCTCAATCTGGGAAGCAATGACGGTATCCTCACGGCAGCTGGACGACGAGGCTTTACAGCGGCGATCTCGCGCCAACGCCAACGCCAACGCCAACGCCACCGCCGACGCCACCGCCGACGCCAATGTCTCCCAGCCGACCTCGTCCTCGACCTCGGACCTGAATCCGAACGCGAGCTCGACGCTGTCACCCTTGGGCTTTCTCCCCATTCCACCTGTGTATCACTATGTTCCGCGATACTTGACCGAAGCGGAGTTCGGATCGCGATGGCCAGGCGCGCAAGCCCAGGATCTGGCTCAGGCTTGGATGCGTGACATGAGAGCCCCGACCGAAACTCTCGATTCTTGGGCGTCAGCCCGCCCGGCTTTGCAGAATGACATGGTGATCAGTCCTCCTGAAGAAATCCATATCGATGACTTCTGGATACACCAAGCTCGCGCTGAGAGCCTCGATCTCCCTCTTCCCTCTCAATCTCAGCCTCACTCTCACTCTCCCCGTCGCCCTCCATCCCAACCTGCGCCTCACCCAGAGCAACCCCGCGACGAGCGACTCAGACGCACGCAAACATCGCTCGACTCGACTCGATCCCGCTCAAGAGGCTGTCCTCCTACCAACCTCCAAGCGGTCCGTGCCCAGCCTGCGCCGGTCGTCGTCAAGTCGACTTCGACTTCGATCTCCCCCGCCGCTTCTCCCGCCGGCACTTCCTCGACGATCTCCCCGCCCGCCCGACCTGCGTCGTTGGTGATTCCCTCGCCAAACCCTCCCGCCGCCGCCGTTCAAACCGCGCAGAGATTTGACACCCAAACTCCTCGGCCCGCTTCGCCCAGTCATGACGATACCTCGTTGACGTACCGCGGGATGGGCGTTTACAACAGACTCAACCCTTCCTCTCATTACGCTTTGGACACGTATCAGTGGCTCATCCTTGATCCGGCCAACGACGATATGTTGCCGTCCAGGCCAGCTCCCCGGCCGAGTCGACGCTCCCCTCCTCACCTCCACCAACCTCTCGGGACCCCAGCAACTTCTGCCGAGGAAGAGCTCCTGCACCAAGTTCATACCCTCGAGGTGGAGTTGCTCCAAACGCGTCTGAACGCGAATAGTCAGAGGTTGTCCGTTGCCGAACAGAGGTTCCGCGAGAGAGGCCACAACCCGAGCGCCACCGCCAGCCCCAGCGCCGGTGCCGGCGGGAACGCACCCAGCGATCGGCTTCGGGAGAGCGAGCAGAGGCTCAGAGACGCCGAAGCGCGTTTGGCCGACACGGAGAGGAGGCTCAGAAGGACGAGGTCGGCGAGGGACGATGTGCTGGGAGTGGAAGAAATCTTGTCTCATTTGGAAGACCCGAGAGACCCGAGTGACCCGAGTGACCCGAGCTCGGTTGATTCGACGGTACGGATCCGGCAGCTTCGCGAGGACAGGACAGCGTCGAGGAGCAGGCTCGAGACGAGGTTGAGGGAGTTGGCCGAGGTGAGAAGAGCGACCAGAGGGGTGGCGGCGTCGGCGACGGCGAGGGCGGCGGCGGCGGCGGCGGCGTCCTCGGTGGATACGGCCACACCTACCAACGCTGAGCAAGGCCCTTCCCCAAGGGATTCGAGGCGTTTGAGGAACTCTTCAAATGCGAGAGGCAATCGAACCAATGGAATCTTCGCTTTCGACCCAGCGCTTTCACTGGGATCAGGACCGGGGACCGAACCCGGTCGACCAGGCCATCAACTCGTCGATTGGGCTCGACATGCCGAGGGCAACGAATCGGTCGTCCAAGCTGCGTCGAGGCGGTTGTACCACTATGTCCCATCGCCACGTGACGAGCGGTACATGAACAATCCGGGCGCGACCAGGGGTATCGAGATGTTTGTGGATATGCTGGACTCGGCCGAGTCGGACACCACCACGAGGGACGTGAATCGAGATGATACGATGGAGCGGCTTGCGCAGGCGATTGTGGACTCGGCGGACGGGATGGGCAATGATGAAGAGGAAGAGGAACAGCGGCGCGAGAGACATCGGAGGAGGAGCGTTCAGAGGTCTCTTCGCGGAGGAGGAGGGGCGGTGCTCGAGGCGAGGGGGGAAGGTAGGAGTGCTCCCCCTCAGGCTCCGTTGCCCAGGCGGGCCACTTGGGCAGAGGTGAATGAACCCCGTTCTGACGTCGAGCTTGGCCCGGTGCCGGCTCTACCGCGCAGACAGCGTCCGTATATCAGCATCCTTGATCTGTGACATGATGATTGGCCTCGTCGACAGTATTATTATATATATGCTTGCTTGTATGCACAATGTGTAGCCAACGGTTGTACAAGTACACTGTACGAGTACACTAGTCTAGGCGCCTGTGCCGAACGTCGACGAGAACCAGTCACCGGTAGCAAAAGCCCTCTCGAAAGGAAGCGGTCCAGAAGAATGTCCCACCGTCGTGATATCGGGTGTCTGGACGCTCGACGTGGAACTCGGCGTCGGGAGCATCGGCGCCGGAGGGGGCGCCATGGTCTGCGCGAGTCCCGTGGATATCTGATGGATTTGAGGGATCTGTTGGACCTGCTGCACCTGCTGAACCTGGAGTTGTTGCTGGTAGATCGTCTGCTCCGCGACGCCCTGTATTGAGGGATAGAGCTCCGGAACGCCGCCGTATACGGGGACCTGGAACGGCTGTTGGGGCGCAAACAAGAGTTCCTGCTCCTGCGGCGCCGGCTGGGCGATGTCTAAGAGTACGTTCGGGTTGAATCCCAACGACGTGACGAGTCTACACGGCACGTGAGTCTCAGCTCACTTGGCCCCCAACCGGATCCGCCGCGACGCGCCCGACTCACTCCAAGAACTCCTTTTGCGCATTCGCATTCATCATCCACGCCGCCATCTCGCCGACGTGCCTCTCCCACTCGTTCTGCATATCCCTCGTCTCGACATCTTTGACCGGCTTGTCGTCTTCCGCCTTTTCGCACGCGTCGAGGCACGCATTGGCCATGTCCTCGAACGCGTCGCGGAACGGCTCGGCGGCTCGAAAGTGCTGGGCATAGACGAAAAGTGCGGTTGAGCACGCTCGGATGGCCTTGGAGGATTCTCGGAGGGGCAAGACCCGGGGGTGGCTCAGAAGTAGGTGAAGCAGCGTGAGGCCGGTGAGGAAGATGCTGTGCAGGTCGGTGAGGGAGAGGGAGTTGGCGAGGGGATAGTTCTGGTGCAGTCGACGGAAGATCTATTTCTCATCAGCAAAGATCGAGACAGAATTTGACGTCTTGACCCACCTCGCAGAGCTGAGCTGCAGATTGCGCGGCCATGGTCAACCACGTATCCCCGGCTTTTGCCTTTGCCGTCAGGGGTCGGAGGAGGAGCAACCTCGTCGCTTCGCCTTTCATGAGGAACCAGTCTTCCGAGCAGCACGGCACGCTCTGCCAGCCCGGTCCGACTGGCCGCTTCGGGATCGCCTCTCTCCACCGGTCAATCTTCTCCAGCAGGAGCCGGACCTCGTTCTGAGAGTCGCGTCGCTGGTCCACGCGGTACACCGTCTTCTGTATCTGCGCCTCGATGCGTCGAAGGCGGATGACGTGCAGAGCGCTCGACATGCTGGTGAACGGCCGTGTGGGGGAGGTGTCGTCCACGGACACGGGCGAGTCGGTGTTCATGGTGGATGTGGTGGGGACGTCGGCGTCGCAGTTGATATCCAGGGGTAAAGTCTGGTCCACGTCCCGATCATCTATCCCGAGAGGACGTCCCAGGGTGAGGGCGAACCACCTGTCCAGGCCGTAGACCGTCCACCAGGTCCTCTTCCTGATCTCCTCGGCATAGGCGGTAGTGCCCTTGGGCACCTTGCGCCGACGGTGCATCCCGAGCTCGATGCACATCTTCATGGCGATACCGGTGAGGTGCCACACGCTCGGTCCTTCGGCACACCTTAGCGAGTACATGACGAGGTAAAGGAACGCTTGGACGTTTCTACGGCGTCAGCGTGGTGCAGGGAGGCATAAACTCACTCGACATTGTGCAGAGTCACAATCACGTCCATGTGCTCCAGTGCCGCGGCGTAGTACGCCTCCGGGTCGGCAACGCCGGGTAGGGGAACGCCCTGTAGCAACCTCGCCCCGATGGCGTATACCATCCTGACCCTTTAGTATGAAGCGACGAAGCAACACAGAATCGGCGGGATGCGTCGTGTCGCACTCACCAGACGAAGAAGCTTGCTGCGCCCTTCTCCCTCCATTCCGGCGTCCCGGGGGCGTATTTGCCCTTGGGCACAACCAAATCGTCCTGCCTTGCAAGGATATCTCTGAGCTTGCGCCAATCGACGAAGGCGTATCGCGCCTGAACGTGCATGTAGAAACTATCGATGAGGGCGTTGGCGACCTCCCGCGCGGGCAGGGCGGGGCGGGTGAGGGTAGGCTGGGAACGATATCTCGAGTGGAAGGTCTCTGTGGGTTTGAACAGGGATGATGCCGGGCGATGGAGTGTGCCGAGCAGGACTTTGGCCCAGGAGTAACCGCTCGATCCGCCGAGGTAGTGTGGTTCCGACACCGAGTTGAGGGAAAGCAGCGCCACTCCAGCAGCAATCTCGTTCTTCACCTGACCATTGTCCTCGCCGACACCATCCACTTCAGGCGGATCGCCACCCGCCGTCACGATCTGTTTCGGTGGGAGGTGGTCCGAGATCATCGTGTCGTCCGGACTGTAGTC
The DNA here is from genome assembly GCA_001600855.1 of Saitozyma sp. JCM 24511. Taxonomy (NCBI): domain Eukaryota; kingdom Fungi; phylum Basidiomycota; class Tremellomycetes; order Tremellales; family Trimorphomycetaceae; genus Saitozyma; species Saitozyma sp. JCM 24511. The sequence continues at coordinate 542,195 of BCLC01000013.1, read as the reverse complement.
GGCCAGCCGCGCTTCGAGCGACGCTATCCGCCCCTCGAGGAATGAGATGTACTCGGCGGGATATTCGGTCTGTGAAAGACATCAGCACGGAACGAGGACACCACGTTTGGAGTGTGAGCATGCTCGTTCACGCCCACCTTTGGCGGCTTCTCTTGCAACACGCAATCCGCCCCGGCTTTCTCACACGACTTGCACGGATCGTTGGGCCCCCGGCCCTCCATGTTGCATCTCTGCTTCCTCGACTTACATCGCTGTCGCTGCGTCAGCGGGATGCGCGGACGCCAGCGTATCACACAAGTCCACTCACATTACAGGCCAGCGCGATCCGCCTCTGCCGTTTTCGAGTGGGCGCGGCAGACTCGTCGGAACTGGAGTGGTCCTCCTCGACGAGCGGCGCGGGAGTCGATCCCGACGCATCGTCCATGGCGCGGCTACGTTGATGTGGGATCTGTCGTCGGGTGTCGCCTAAATTGCAGGTCAGGTGTCTGGGGTCTCCTGAGTTACGAGCTACCGCAGCGGGTGCCAGACACGTCGTGTTATTGTTGATGAGAGTGGAAGTAGGAGTAGGAAAGGAAAGAGTCGTTCGGGATAGATCGGCTGGGTCAGTCGAGACAAAGCGGCTTCTCGTCCCGACAAGCTTATCGCGAGGTCACGTGATGCAGCAAACGGGCAGCGGACCAATCGCAGGCGACCGGCCGGTCGCGTTCAAACGGGTTACAACGGTGTGTCCAAGGTACATGTCGAGGTTGCCGGGGTGGGCGCAGGACAATCGGATACGGGAGGTGATGGTCTGTAAGCGCAGGATCATGGATGAGTAATGGTACGCTCAGTCTACGATGGTTCCTACCCATGTGGCTGACTCGTCGCAGGAGCGTGTGCCACGGTCGACCAGCCCGACCGGCCCTCCCATGGCTGCTCAGAGGCGGGGTTTGGTGCGTGTGCATCAGCACGCTGGTCGTGATGCCCAGAGCCCTGTGAGTGACTCTTGAGTCCAGTGGCCAGGCCACCCACCGTCTGAGATATGCGGCCGCGGAACACGCGCCTACTCGAGCGGCAGCTACAGCTGCGTTGACAAAATTCCGTTTTGCGGGCCTAACGCTTATCTCCGCCAGGGTCCGTTGGCCGTACTGTAATTTTGACAGCCGCGCACGTTGCAGAGGCTGGGTTATTTGCCTTTCGCCAACAACTCCCTCTTGAACAACTTGACCGCACCATGTCCGACGTCGCATACCTCAAGTCGCTCCTCGGCGTCCACCCCGACTTCCCCAAGAAGGTGCGCGCGGCGCGTCTCCTGGCAGTCTACTGATCCGCTCTGCTCCGCTCCCAAGCCGTTTCCTGCTGACTCGCCTTGCAGGGAATCAACTTCCTCGACATCTTCCCCATCCTGCGCGACCCCATTGCGTTTGAGACGCTCATCACCCACTTGCTGCATCACATCCTCACCACGCACTCCACCAAGCCCGACGTGATCGTCGGCCTCGACGCGCGGGGGTTCCTGCTCGGCCCGATCCTCGCGCTCCGTCTCGGCGCGGCTTTTGTGCCGGTCCGAAAAGGGGGGAAGTTGCCAGGCCAGGTCCAGGTGGTCAAGTACGAGAAGGAGTATGGGGTCGACGAGTTTGAGATGCAGGCTGGGGCTATCCAGCCGGGACAGAAGTGCATTGTCGTGGAGTGAGTAGGATTCACGGATACGGACTACACCTTTCGACACGTCACTTGCGGTGTCATGCTCCGGAATCACCCCGATCACCCCGATCACCCCTCTTCTTTGCCCGCTCGAGATTGCCTCTCCGCGGCGCCGTGCTCGCTGTCACTGTACCCCGCTGAGCCCGCAGCGACCTCATCGCCACAGGAGGATCCGCCGCCGCCGCCGGCGAGCTGATCAAGAAGTCGGGAGCCCAGACGCTCGAGTACCTCTTCATCGTCTCCCTGCCTTTCCTCGGGGGCGAGGCCAAGCTCGACGCGCCGAGCTACTCGCTGATCCAGGCGGAGGACTAGGTGTGCGTCGCGCATCGCAGCGTAGAGGATTTAGAGCTGGAGCAGGTGTCAACGATTGTCATGTCCTGTCATGGCTTGTCATACCATCCTATGCATACCTTAGGGAAGCAAAAAGCTGTTTGGTACCCCACATACTGTCTGAGGGGTTCCGTCGGATCTGACACACACCAACCGCTTCAGCAGACGTTGGTAGAGTTGTACTCGTTGTACTCGTTGTACTCGTTGTATCCTTCGTCATATCAATCCAGGTAGCCGTAACGAGCCCCCCGATGCCTTGCCATGGCCCTTCCTCCGTCCCCACCTCGCACTCCGCCACCAAGCGATGACCCCACCGTCCCTCTCTCCCCTCTCACGCCCATCTCGCCGTGGCCTCCCGTCACCTCCTCCACCGCCGCCGAAGCGTCCGAGCTACCTTCCGCCAAGGAAATCTACGGCTTTCTCGGTGTCCTGCTCACGTACTTCTCCTTTGGGTTGTACCTGTCATGGGCAATACTTCCATCCGGATGGTTAGATCGTATCGGGTGGACGTGGTATCCCTCCAGGTGGGTTCGTAACCCCCGTGCCGAGCTGACGAAAGGGAGTGGGCACTCATCGTGCCGTGTTACCTCATGCTGATAGTCCTTCTGACATATTGGTCCTACTCGGCGCTCGTCGCGCTGAGAACACCGCCATTCGATTCCGCGGCGCTCATCACAGGTGCGTGGGCGTGATCGCTCATTCACTCCGGATCCGCCGGGCTCTCGTCGCTCACTAGACTTTAGACGTCTACGCCAACATCCCGCCGAGACGCGCCGGGACCGACCCCTATTACTGGAAGTTTGCCGATCGCCATGCCATTCCAGAGGCGGTTGATCTGCCCATTGACCTTGTCAATCGGGTGCTCTATCCACCAAGGCATCGACATCGGAACCGGTGACCCGTTCCACGCGTCGCGCACGTTGGCAGCAATGGAGTGAAAGCGACGACGCCCAGCCCGCATGATTGGCACAATGGATCGTACTGGAACAGCTCGATATCCATCCGGTCACACGCCATTATAACGCTACTGCTCTCTCACCTGTACCTCCGCCCACCAACCCCGGCTTACCCTACCCGTTGACGATCGCCCCGCCGTTCACATGGATGCTCTGGCCCGAGATGAAGCTCCCATCCTGGCTCGCGAGGAACACGTATGCAGGCCCCAGCTCGCTCGGCTGGCCAATGCGCCCAATAGGCGCGGGGGAGTTGTGCCACTCCTTCATCTGGGACGGGTCCATCGCGGCCGGCTGGAGGGGTGTCCAGACCGGACCGGGGCAGACGGCGTTGACTCGGATACCCTTCGGGAGGAGCTGGTTGGACAGGGAACGGACGAGACCCACGAGCGCGGCTTTGGTCATGGTGTAATCGACGAGCATGGGCGGGCCGGCGTACGCGACTGGACAGGGTCAGCGAGAAGGAATGAACGGGACGCAGCGACTTTGGAGCGGCGAGGAGGGCGAGGGCGACAGATGGTATGGGGAGAGCACGGTTTGTCAACGACTCTCGCTTTGGCGGGCCGAGGGCGAAAGGCGACAGATATCATGCAACTTCAGAATCCCGAACCGACCCACCTTGCGACGCCGTGACGATGATGGACCCGCCCTTGGGGATATGCGGCACCGCCGCCCGAGTGAGGAAGAACGTCCCGTAGCTGCGTGTCAGAAACGACTCGTATCTTGCCGCTCACATGTTGGTCTTGATTGTCCTGTCGAACTGCTCGGTCGAGATGTCCGTGATATCGGGGACGGAATACTGCGGGCAACCATAAGCGGTGCTGACCAGGGACGAACGAGACCGACGAGGAGAACGAGAGGTCGGGAGCCTGGGAGCGCGGTTTCGCGACGAGGTGTGACGAGTGTGACGAGGTGTACGGCAGTGAGATGGATCGATGGATCGATGGATCGATGGATCGATGGATCGATGGATCGATGGATCGATGGGACTTCTACTCACCATCACCGACGCGTTGTTCACGAGCACATCGATATGACCCCACTGGGTGACGACGGTGCTGATCACGCGCTTGCACCCTTCCTCGTCGCGGATGTCTTGAGGGAGGAGGAGACACTGCCTCCCAGCCGCCTCGATGAGCTTCTTGGTCTTGTCCGCGTCGACCTGCTCCTCCGGTAGGTACACGATCGCCACCTGGCATCGTGAGCGGATCAATCATCGAGCGAGTCGAGCGAGTCGAGCAAGTCGAGTCGGGTGAAGTAGCCATGCGGGCGAGAGCCCGTACAGTCCCATTGCATCGCACTCACGTCCGCACCCTCCATGGCGAACATGACTGCTGCTGCTCGACCGATGCCCGAGTCGCCTCCAGTGACGATAGTCTTCTTCCCGAGTAGCTAGGGCGGATCAGCGAGTCTCCCACGGGCAAAACCTCCTCGACCTGTCTCGTCGACGCGGCCTGTGACACGATCTGTCTCGCCTCATTCCTCCCCTCCCCTCCCCTCTCCTCTCGCTCGCAGATCGCAGCTTCCTCGTCCGTCCCAATACAACTTGGTTCCACCCACCTTTCCAGCCGGCTTGTAATGATCAAACCCATCCTCACCCTCCTGCACCGTCGCGGGCTCGGGCTTCTTCTCCATGTCCTCCTGGATACCGACGGGTCGGTCCACCTGGGACTCGACGGGGAATGCCCCGGGCTTGGGGAACTCGCCCTTACCGCCTTTAGGCTCCGAGGGCTATCGGGGGTCAGCGGCCGGTCAGAGGCATCATGGCGACACAGAGGCACGGCGGCACGGCGGCACGGCTTATGCGATGTACCAGTACCGTGTTACGGTTCTCATTGGTGCTCAATGGTATTCGATGGTACCCGATTGACGATAGATCGATGGGGCCGTGAGCGTCCTCGGCTCGTACTCACAGCGGCGGACTGGCCCTCGACTGGGTCGACGGGCGCCTTGCCTCCCGTGATCTGCTCTGCAACAGACTTGATCTTGTCCATGATACTTGGCTCCTGTAGCTTGTTCCAACTCGGTGCTGGGTTAGGTGGCTATTCTGTGTTTGTGTGTGTTGGAGGCTGGATCCAGCGCAACCACGAACGGACTATATACGTCTGTTCGATCCATCCACCAGCCAGTGGGCACTCGTAAGACCCCCACGAATGACGTCGAGCCGATGCGCCGATGCGCCGTGAGGACTCCTGGCCGCCAGGTCTCGACGTCATGCCCATACCCGTTAGTCATGTCAGAGGGACACACCGTATGCACGCCGAGCTGTAGGGATGGGGCCGGCCCCCAAGCTGTCTCGCATCGTTACGAGAGTGCTGGCGGGCACACGCTGTCAGCAATGGGAGACTGAGACTGACAGTGAGACGAGGAATCATCGGTGACAACGTCATTGGAGACATCACCCCAGGCACCCCACCGATCTGCCGGAATCACACCACTGCCATTGCCGCCGGCAGCCCCTCCCACCTGCATCACTTCGCTGCGTCACTGTGATCTCGCCCCATCTCGCTCCTCATCACGTGGTCGTCATCGCATGCATATCATCCACAAGACTCTGGCAGGCACAGCCATCCAGAGCCTCTACGTGATCTTGGCATAATGCGACGTCGACAAAACAAGGGATATGAATCGTGGCGAACTATGATTGTCCATCTGCTAATCTCTACTCGCGCCACACCAAAAACAAAAGGGGGATGAGAACGAATGGAAGTGGAGTAAGGACTGGTTGCAATGCGGATAACGTCGCGCTCGCTTAGTAGTCCCTAAACTCGAGCGAACTGGCGTGAAGGGTCGGCTGGCCAATCATCGTCTTTTGGACCGGCCTGGGCACGGCCGAGCGACGTTGCATGTTGGCGCCGGAAGCTGAACCCGAGCCGGACGTGCCGAGGTAACTGCGAGTCACCATGTCTTCGAACGGGTTCTGAGCCTGGGTCTGGCGCATGGGCTGGGATCCCGAACCCGAGGCTTGGCCTTGGCCTTGAGGGTTCTGGAACCAAGACGTGCCGAATACGCTCGGACCGTAGGTCGGCGATTGGTCCGTGCCGTAGGATCGGAACGAGTCCTCGCCCATTGAGTCCCTCGCTGCGGCGAGACGTTGCTGGACACGCATCGTCGCGTCGTTGTCCATAGGCGAGGCGTAGAAGCTCGACGGGCGATCATCAACATCCGAACCGGCCACACTGGGCGCCATGGACACCCTCCGCTCATCGCGATCGCCAAACATGGACATGTGCTCCGACAGGCGCTTGTGCACGGCGCGCTCGTTGGATCGCCTGACTCGCTTGTAGATCCAGTAGACGAGACCGATCCAGAGCAGACCGCCGATACCCACGCACACCCCGATAATGATGTCGCGCGTGCGCGTGGACAGGCCAGAGGACGAGGTGGACGTGCTCGAGCTCGTCGTGCTTGAGCTCGCAGAGAGGGGGTACGCCGTGTTGATCTGCGCGGCGAGCTCGCCCTGGAGTCCGGTCTGGTTGTACAGAGGCGAGCTCTGCGTCTTGAGGTAGGCGTTCAGCGTGTCAAACTCGTCCGAAGGGATGTACGCGAGCCACTGCGTGAGCAGCGACGAGTTGCCAGAGGACGACGCGGGCTGGTACACCTGCAGGCCGTACGTCTGGACTTCGGACGTGTCAATGTTAAGGGCCGTGGCGATGAGCGACGGGAAGGTGTTGAACAACTGCGAAGTCGCGTCGGAAGAGCTGACGACGAAGAGCCACGGGTATTCGGTCCCATCGAGGAGGATCGAGATGAGCGTGTCGTCCTTGATCGGGTCGGAGGAGGAGCCCGTTCCGGACTCTGGGTTGTTGACCACCGAGTTGGCGGGCACGATCAGAGTCGGGATGCTGCTGGGTATAGTAGCGGTCGCGGGGAGATCGGTCGAGCTGGGCGAACCGCTGCGGTAAGAGCTCGGCGCGGCAGATGCTCCCGAAGTCGGGACAGCACTGTACGTGGAAGAAGTCGCCGCGACGATGAGGTACGTCTGGGACGGCGTGTACGCGTCGTTGTTGCTCGACGAAGCAGAGCCCGAGGCGGAACTGGACGCGACATCGGAGGACGATGCCGAGCTCGAGGGGGGAACATAGATGGACACCTGGGAGCCAGACGGGTTCGGCGCCGAGCTGACGCTGGCGAGAATGTCGGAACTCGACGCGTTGGCAGCGGACGAGGGGTCCGAGGTGGGACTGGCAAAGGACGAAGGTTCGCCAGCCGAGGCCGACGACGCGCTCGCAGAAGCAGAAGGTGCCTCGGTGGTGATCACGGACGCACTGGCGCTGGCGTTGGTGTCTGCAGAACTCGACGCAGGAGCGGAAGGGGCGGCGCTGCTCTCCACACTTGACGCGACATCGGAAGCTGCCGCCGAGGCGGAGGCCGAGAATGGAGGAACGGTCGGGCTTGCCGAGGCGGCAGACGAGGCGCTTGGCGCAGAGTCCGCTGAAGAGGACGGCGCGGATGTAGGCAGAGACGACACGGCATCGGACGAACTGGGCAGGATGTTGATGACGGAGGAGGCTGCGCTGGTCGCGGCGCTATCTGCGGTGGAGATAACGCTGGAGACGACAGCAGAGGAAGCAGCAATGTCCGAGGCGCTCGTCGACGGGAAGAGCGTGATCAACGGCGAGTCCGAGGTGCTCGATGCGGCAGGAGCTGACGAAAGCGAGTCGGACGCGCTGGCCGCGCTGGAAGAGGGGAAGAGGGTGATCAAGGGCGCGTCCGAAGAGGCCACTGCGGACGCAGCGATCGAAGCGGAAGCAGAGGCAGAGTCTGCAATCGAGCTGACGACACTCGACGCAGCGGCCGCGCTTGCCGATGCCGAGGCTGAAGCAGAAGACGCCACGCTCGAGATCGCAGAGCTAGCGGAGGTTGGGTTGAGCACATCGCTCAGAACCGAGCTCACGGCGGAGAGGAGCGGAGCAGGCTGACTAGTTGCGCTGGCAGAGGCGGAGGCTGAGGCTGAAGACGGAGCCGGAGCCGAGGCCGATGCCACCGCCGGGTCGACGCTGCTGACACCTGCGCTCGAAGCTGTTGGTCTGTCAGCAAAACCCTCATCGAGCTCGCCACAGCGACACCTACCAGCGGCGCTCGAGCTTGGCGCGAGTGGGTTGAGAGGAGCTGCCGATGAAGGCGCGACCGAAGCAGTTGACGCGGCGGAGGAGGCGGACGCTGCAGAGCCTGAGAGAGAATTGGAGTAAGTATTCGTTGCACTTGTGCCGCTTGCAGAGGATTCGTCGTAGCCGACGAAAGAGGAAGGAGATGAAGCGACGGTTGAAGGGATAAAAATTGCAGTTGCAGTTGCAGTTGCAGTTGCAGAAATTGAAACGGTTGCAGTTGCAGAAGCAGAAGTTGAAACAGTTGCAGTTGCAGAAATTGAACCAGTCGCGATTGAGGACCCCATCGCAGAAGCAAAAGTCAAGGAGCCGCTTGCACCCGAAGCATTGAGAGCTGACACAGAATTCGAGCCGGTCACACCGGTCACGCCATTCGGGAGACTTGTGCTCCCCGCGGTACCGGGCAAAGACGTGATGCTCGCGCTGGCAATGACACTTGCAGTTGCAGTTGCAGTTCCAACAAAGCTCGAGCCGGAAACACTACTCGTGCCGCTGCCCGAGAGTGCACCGGTCGAAAAGCCGGAGCTTTGCGAAGAAGGCAGCACACTCGAGGCGCTCGACGTGGCAACTGAAGCGGCGTTGACACTGGAAGTGACCGAGATGGAAGATGAAGGAGGATTCGAGGAGCCTGAAAAGGTTGCTGACGACACTTGCGAGCCCGTGGACCCTGCGAATGTCGCAGAAGTGAACGAGCCCGAGACAGCGGAAGAAAGAGATGCGAAAGTGGACGAGAACCCTCCAGAGGTGGACGGTACCGCCGAAGCAGATACCCCTGAGAGGACAGTGGTAGCAGTGGAGGCCAACGACCCGGACAAAGTGCCTGTCTCCAACCCCGACGACGTTGCCAGAGAAGTGATTGAAGCCAGCCCCGACGAAGTTGAGGAAGTGATTGAAGCCGACCCCGACAACGTGGCCAAGGACGTTGCCAAGGAAGTGATCGAAGCCAACCCCGACGACGTTCCAAGCGGATTGGTAGAAGCCCCTGAGAACACCCCCGAGGACACTCCCGACGATCCGATGGTGACACCACTCGAGACCCCAGATGGCGGTCCGGAGAACACGCCGGACGAAGTCCCAGAGACTGCGGACGGGACCGACCCGGAAAGCGATGTGGCAGGCGACGAGATTACGGAGCTGATGATGGAGGTGCCGGAGGCGGCGGTGGCGCTTGCGCCCACAGACGAGGCCACAACAGACGATGAAGGCAGGATGGACGACGCCACAGATGACGAGGGAGCAACCGAAGAAGCGGTAGCAGCGATGGAGTGGGTGGCAGGCAAGCTCGCCGTGTCCACGCCCGTCGAAGTGCGGGCCGCGACGGTGCTGGATCCGGCGAACCCAGATGCGGACACCGAAGTGGCAGTCGCCGAGTCGCCAACAGCGGTTCCCCTCGACTCCAGGGCATTTGTTGCACTTGTCGGGTAGCCGGAAGTTGTCGGGTAGCCGGAAGTTGACGCTGCAACGAAGCTAGCCGGAGGGATCGAGGAAGCGACAGACGTGATGCTCGCCGTGTTGCCGACTACCGAGCTGGATGCGGGGACAACAGAGGCGGCGTTGCTGGAGAAGGAAGATGGGGAGTGGTCGCCTGTGGTGGCGGCGATGCCGGCTGAGGTCGTCGCAGCGGGCGCTATTGAAGATGCTGCCACGCTCGAAGGAGCCGCGATTGACGAGCTTGCCTCGCTCGAAGAAGCTGCGATCGACGCGCTTGACTCGGCTGTGTAACCCTCTGTCGCTCCACCGGTTGCTGCTCCTGATCCTCCTGCACTCGATACACCTGCCGAAGTCGCAGCTGCCTGTCCACCCGTTGTCGGATTCCCAGCTGCTCCCGTGGTCGCTCCGCCTGCCCCTCCCGTGGTCACTCCACCTGCCCCTCCCGTCGTCGCTCCGCCACCAGCCGCCACCGTCCCTGTTCCCGACCCGTCCTGCCTCTTCCTATGACTCCATTCGACACTTGCTTGCGCACCTCCATCCCGCCGGGGCACAGCTCTTGCGACGGCAACAGGCAGACCAAACGAAGAGAGAAAGCGGTCCAAAGAAATCAAAACGGATGGGAAATCAAGGTTGAAGAAAGAGGACACGACTTGACACGGCTTGAGAATTGAAGAGGTGTGCTTGAAAAGGGTTGATGATTGATGATTGGGCTTGGACTTACTTGACGTGCCGATGGTACTACTGGCACTGACGACCGAGTCGCTCGACGTAATCGCGGAAGATGAGGCAGCGCTTGAGATGGACGAGATCGTCGATGAGACCGAGGATGAGTCCGAGGACGAGGCGGCGGAGGACGACGACGACGCAGCGGGGATGTCGATGATCGTGGTGTTGCCCAATGACACTGGCGGGGATCAGTCCAGTCCAGTCCAGTCCAGTCCAGTCCAGTCCAGTCCAGTCCAGTCCAGTCCAGTCCAGTCCGACCACTATGCACTTCGATCCACTCACACGCTAGTCCCAGTTGCCGTTCGCCGTGTGCCCTCCGCCTGGATCGAGAGGTCGTGTGGACATCGCGAGCGGATGCTAGCGATACAATGGCGAGGAAGAGAAAGAGGACCGGCAGGAGGGATCCAGGTCCAGACCCAGACCCTATCGGGGTCGGTCGTCTACGACGCATGGGCGAAGAGTCCGCCAAAATGTCCTCAGAGGGAGCCGTGGGGCATGGAGAGGTGGTGGAGCGCGGCGTGTGCTGTCATATCGACTGTGAGCGGGGAGGCAAATCACAACGAGTCGACGTGCGAACAAGTCAATCAGATGGAGGAGTAGAAGACCCACCTCTATGCGGTCGTCCAGCGACCGGCTGTCGTTGCGACGCGTCTCAGAACTCTGGAGCCCTGCGGTGCAGACACCCACGACACCTCCTGGGACAGGCGATGAAAAGAGGCTGGCGACCTGTCGGTTTCGCCTCGTGAAAGGAAGAAAGGATGGTCTGGAGACGAGGGGTGTAGGTGTTGGCGTGTGAGTCGGGTTTGTGAACGAGTGTGGTGGGCTGTAAGAGCGGGATCTGGTGTTGTCGGGCTGTGTCCGGAGTGAGTTGGGCGGTCGCGGTGGTGGTGGTGAAGGTGTGAAGGTGACGGTGGTGGTTGAGAAGGAGACGACGGAATGAGACGTGTAGGTGAGACGTGCAAGTGAGAAGTGCGGCGGTGGCAGGTCACCGGAGGAAGATGCAAGCAGCGGCGAGCAAAGCGAACGGGCAGCGGCGGTGCCAAAGGGGGGACGGGGCGACGGGGCGACGGGGAAGGACCAAGGCAAGGCCCACACACTCTTCCATCAATCAATCACCGCAGGAACGTCTGAGCGCAGAGACGAGACGGCGGTGGCACGGGAGCAGAGGAAAGAGTCAACAGCGAGGCGCCAGGAGGGGTGGTCAAAGGAGGGGTTCAAGGGGTTCAAAGGAGGTGGGGAGACGTTTCAGGCCAATTCAAACGGACACGAGCACGAGCACGAGCCGCGAGCATAGGTTTCGGTCCGAACGAAACGCAGCGCTCAGACTCACCGTCGTCGGCGTCGGAGGTCGAGGTCGTCGAGGTCGTCGTCGTTGTCGGTCAGAGTCGAGTGTTTGCAGATGGACGGACGACAAACATATATGTATTGTGTCCCCTCTATTCCTTTTCCATCCACCACTCGCTCGTCGTATGGCCGTGTTTGGCCGTCGTGTCGTGGCGACGAGGGACCCTCACTTTCAGGCCCGAGGAACGGGATTGAGAAGAGGCAAGGGAGATGGCCAGCAGCACAAGGTCGGTGGGATCAGAACAGTTCGACCGAGTGCCAGAGTAACCAGAGCCACCACCTGGACCTCGAACCCCCGCCAGACGGGATGCTGAGGAACGGAAACTGGTAGACGGTCTCAGAATTCGGACCTCGAAGCCAAACAGTTGATTCGCAATTCGCGCCGCAGCGGAATGGGATTGGATTGGAATGGAATGAATTGATTTCAGGGAAAAAGCACACGCGCCAGAACGAGGGTGAGGCGACGAAACGTGACGCCGCCTCGGGCGCCGCGCTACGCCACGCCAAAACAAGCTTCCTGTGCCGTGGTGGCTGGCGGGGGAACAAGTGACAGCAACAGAGTCGACGAGGAGGTACAGGGGTGAGGGACACTGCTCGCGAGTAGGGACGAAGGGACTGCCGCAGAGCGCTAACGGACGCCACAGAGACGCCGCTGCGTGGCCAAAGAGTCCGAGAGATGCTTCATATTTGTCCGCAGCCCACCGCGGCGTTACACGCAGCGCGGGGACGAGGTATCGGACGAACGTGGCGACGGCGGCGGCGGCAGCAGCCGCTGTTACACGTCATGCATAGAAGAACATGCAGATGCGATGCGATGATCACCACTGATCCAAAGTATCGTTGCTCGGCGTTACTTGGCTGAACAGTTGCCTGCCGCAGAGCCAGTGACGAGGTGATGGCCGCGGTCCGGTACACGTTTGCCGGAGCCGCGTGACGCGATGACGCCGCATCTGTTACAACCCACAAACCACTACTGACTCTGGACAACTCATCTCAATCCTTATCATTGGCACATCCCGCGCATCAGCCATCGCCTATACCATGTCCGTCCCCCGCGCGCTCACAAGCCTCAAGCAGGGCACCGGCCCTCAGGTCCTGGAGGTGTGAGCGGGTTCTCGCCCGCGTTTCCAGCGTCACCCACTCACACGCGCAGCTACATCGACATCCTTTGCCCCTACTCGGCCAAGATCTTCCGCTCGCTCACGGACAATGTCATCCCCCTGGTCTCGCAGGGTGGGAAGTACGCGGGCAAGCTCAGCGTCGTGACATGGATATACCCTCAGTCGTTGTGAGCGACGCTACATCCCTTCGTCCTTCGGACGGCACAACTCATGCTGAGATGGCAACAGCCATTACTTGTCAATGATCCACGCTGAGGCGGTGTACATCTTCTCGTCACGGTACCCGGACTTGTCGTGGGAGTACATGACGTCGGTGAGTGGGCAGTGGGACTTCGGATTCTGCTTCGTCGGCGGGCATCGCGGACACCTGTTCGCCATGCACCTCGTACCTTGCAGCTGGCCGCTTGACACTCCTTCCGGCACAATCGCCTTCTTCCCAGTTGACTGTCCCTTCGACCTGCGATCCTCGCCTTTTCGAAAGAGTCATCTCCAAGACCGCTGATACACCCCGCCACTTTGACTCGCCCTGTCGACTCTTTCTGTCTCGGATCTCTTCTCCTTTCCGGGGCTCAAGTCCCGTTCCCCTCGACTGCCCTGACCGCCTCAGCTATTCGACACCCAGCAGGACTTCTTCAACGTCCCCTCCCAAAGCCTCACCATCTCCGAGGCGCGAAACAAGCTCACCGAGCTCGCGCTCGACGTGCTCGAGTCGAATGGCGCGCTGGATGCCGGGCCGCGATCGCAGGCGTTCGGGGAGCTCCGGGCGGCGATGGAAGTGAGGGTGGGGCAAGATGGGGGAATCAACGGTGGGAACGAAGGGAGTGACTGGGTCAAGTACATGAGTGAGTGGCGGCGTAGTGAGGATTATGCCACCACTGAACGTCATAGTCAAGCGGGGACGACAGAACGGGGTTCACGTCACAGTGAGTGCGGAGACGATCCCCCTGCACAGTGGGTCTGTGTCTCGCTGACTCCGCAGCCTACCGCGCTGTTCGATGGGCTCAAGGACGACTCGGTCTCCAGCTCGTGGGGCAAGGACGAATGGGAGAAGTGGCTCGCGTGAGTACGCGGGAGAACATCGACGTCCGTGTTGACAGAACTGACTCATGCAGGGCGAAGCTCGTTTAGAGAGCCAAAAAGAGACTGTGGGCGGGACGCCGAGAGCAAACGGAGCCAGAAAGACCTGTTGTACAGCTGCGATTATGCATATAAACGTTCCTCAGAACTCGTCGATAGTCCGATTCAGGTCCGCCTTGAGGTGCTCCTTCATCCCCGGCGGCAGGATGGGCTCGCCCGCGACGTCCTTGACGTATCCTAGGGAGGTCAGCGGGGGTCAGATACAGAAACGGCGAGTAGGATCCTCACGGAACGGCATCTCGATCGACTCGTGCGCGTTGAAGGTGATGGTAGGGAAGTCCTGGCGTCAGCGGTGTTGCATCACGTCGCTTACGGTGTACGGGATCTTGTCGAGCGGGACTGCGGCGTCAGAGAAGGATTCAGAGCACGAGCTGGACTGGGACGCGATCACGAGATCTCGCCTGATTGTTGGAGTATGTCCGGACTCACTCTTGTCTTCCACGACGATCTTGGATACGCCAACAGCAGTATCCGTCGTCATCTGCACCGGACCGAGATGTCTTCCGGGGAACCCCAACTTGCGAAGCTCCCCGGTACGATCGCGCGGAGGGTCGTCGCCGAGGATACCCCCGTAGAGGAACACGTCGAACTTGTCCGCGTCTTCCGGTGCGAGGACCTCTGTGGCCCGGGGGTCGAGGAGGCACACGCGTGAGGGGTCTACAGGCGGAGAGAGCGCGGGGAGGAGGGTGAGGATGGGTTCGGTGTGGAGATTCGCTTTGGTAGATGACGGGCGGGTGGAGAGATAGTCCCGCAATGGAGGGATGGAGGAGGATGAGAGAGAGGTCCAGTGGACGGACGACGAGGGGCCAACGAGGGTGAGCATGTGCGAGTACCTATAAGGTTGGCAGGTCAGTCTTCGTGTAGCGAGGACCCGCAAAGTGCATAGATGGAGCGGGGGTGATACCCACTCGAGGCGGACCCATTCGGGGAGAGCCTTGGTCGCCGCATCGTCCTCCTCCATGTGTTCTGGAATCAGCAAAGCAATACGGCGCTGCACCCACCAATGACGTATCGGAAGCCTTTGGACGTCTCGGCGCTGGTCTGGGAAGACATGGCGGAGCACGGGATGCGGGGTGTTGGAGAGGAGAACGACGGGATACTAATAGAAGAGAGACTTTTGAACGGGAGCCTGCAAAATCATCAATCCATACCGATCAATTTCGGGGCTCCACGATTTTGCTATCTTCGACTCGACGCTTTACAGGGAGGACGAGTTCAGTTGCATGTTGTCTTCATCTCGCATTGATCAACTGGAACCACCATGACAGTTCCCGCGGACCCGCCGCAGCCCCACGCCGCTTCGACAAGCTATACACTGCGCCGAGCGACTGCCGCCGATGCGGCGCAGGTATCCCACCTCATCGGCTCGACGTGGGCCAAGTTCTTCGCGTACAGCGTGACGCCCCAGGATCTCGAGGACTACTTGAACGGACCGGTCTCCGTTGCGCAGATCACAAGTGATATCGAGAACCCAGCGATGAGGTTCCTCGTTACCACTTCAACTTCACGGAGTGCCGGGGTCGACAGCGGGGAGACGCCAGAGATCGTTGGCGTAGCGCAGCTGGTGTTGGGAACGACGGAACCGTGTCTCACTCTCCCCCGACCAGTCGAATTACGGCGACTATACGTCTCGCCAGAGCATCACGGTGGCGGTGCTGCCGCGTCGCTGGTGCGCGGTGTGGAAGACCTGGCGCGCGGAGAGGGACTCGGCAGCATGTGGCTCGGCGTGTGGGAGGATAATCCGCGAGGAAAGAGGTTTTACAAGAAGATGGCGTTCGGCGTCGTTGGAGAGCATACGTTCTTGGTAGGCCAGAGCGTCCGTAGGGATTGGGTCATGGAGAAGGCATTGTAGGGCGTATACCGTGCATAAACACATAGACACGTAGACTACTTGGTACATCACTTGCGCGAGATGTGGCCGGGCAGGACATCGCCGTCCTACGAGAGGTCAACGGTGTGACAAGAAGGATTCGCTACCACTCACATTGACGTCCACGCCGTCCTTGAACCACCGCTCGACGTTCTTGATGGGTATGGTGTTGCCGCTCATCTGGGATCAGACCGGATCGTTGGCGGTTCGCTCACCTGCCTCGAGCTCATGCGACCATCGGGGCCAAACACCCAGTGTTCGAGACCATAGGTCCGATACCACTGACTACACGGGTCGTCGCTTTCCGAATACTCGTACCAGAACTCGACAGCGCTGGGTTGGTTTGGCTTATTAGCACCACAGCGCGAGTGTCCTGCATGTGCATGCGCACTCGCCTCGTCGCATTGCTCACTCACATCCTGTTGTCCTGGAAACAGAAGAGCTCCTTGCGGAGACGGTAGTTGTGCTCCTTGTCCCACTTTCGGCGGAGGAACGCCTCGATGGCTTCGCGGCCGGAGAAGAACTCGTCGCGGTTACGCCAGAGCGAGTCGGGGGTGTATGCCGGCGACACGAGCTGGGGGTTGCACGTATCTCCCAAGCTTCAGCGGGTAGGTCACGCCGCGACACCGGAGCCGAGACAAATCCAAGTCCAAGCCCGAATAGTCATCGACACGTTGACCGACACATAGACCGACTCACTCCACTTGTCCTGCGCGGCCTTGACCTTCCTACCTTGTTCAGCGGACGTGCATCGTCATCGACTCACTGCTTCGCGGTCTCCTCGGTGAACGGCGGTAGAGGGTGTAAGGGGGCCTGCTTCCCGGATGAGAAGAGACGGGCGGTGTCATGTGTGAGGTCCGGAGCTGCCATGATGCGCGGGCGTAACGATGGGCGTGTGCGTAAGAAGGGAGCCAATGGAGACGGCTGGGGGCGGAGTATCATCCTTCTTATATCGTGATTCGGACAATGGCGGAAGCCAGTATTCGGGTGGACAAACATGCAATTGGAATAACTGAGTCATCCTGCCGCGGAATGGGGGGGGGAACCGTCCCGCTGCATCTCGGCCGGATGACCGTAAACTCGGCCCGCGTGGGTCATGAATCACATGCATCGACTTGATTCCAGCAATGGCGCAAGAGAGATGCAGGCGGTTGAGCGGTAGAGCGGATGCTTGTGAAGCAACGCGAGGTCAGTGGGAGTACGACATCGACATCGACATCGACAAGGGATTTTTCACGGCAACGCTTCGCGTCGAACGTGATGACACTTCTGCGGTACCGATCGTTCATGCTACAGGAGCCGTTCCTTCATCCGTAAGGTCGACTTGGATATGCGCGGTGCCCATGTCCGACACCTCCCGACACCTCCCGAAACCTTGCCGATGAGATGAGTGTGCATCGCCGAAGTCTACTAGCTACAATCACAATCACACGGCCGTCTTGAAGTAGGACCAACCGCCCGCGGCGGCGGTCATAAGACCCGCGCCAACCATAGCTGGGCGAAGGCCGGCTGTAACATCCGCATCAGCTCAGCAAACGCAGGATGAAGACTTGGCCATGTCGCAGCGCCATCGCCGCGCCAGGGCCAGCACGAGCACCTGCGCCAACTCACCAGTCGACTTGTAGAGAGCCCCGCTGATAGCACCCGCAGCCATCGAGTTGAGGGCATCGTGCTTTCCCCTAAAAGCGTCCATGGACGAGTTGGCAATGTTGTAGAAGATGGCGAGGACACCAAGCGAGTTGCCCAGGAAACTTCCTCGCCGTGTACAGCCGTTGAGCACGCTGTTCAGGCGGAGCTTGAACGATGCGTTGTTGCCGAGAGGTCGGGCGAGACCCTCCCTGAATCCCCACATGCCTCCGACCGCGAGACCTGGACGATGACTGTCAGATAAAAGAACTTTGGGAGGGAACGCAACGGCAATAATTGTGATGGTGGTTCAGGCCGTGGTCGATCGGACTGGGAATGCAGCCCTCATAGGAACCGCCGTGCTCACCTGACAGATACGTCGTTCCCGTTCCGACACAGAGATCATCCGTCCAACCTCGACTGGGAAGCACGCTCTGCGCTCCGTGCACATCCGTCAACTTGTCCTCTTCCAGCTGGAGGAAGTCGAGGTTGTCGCCCAGTCCAGCGAGCGGGTGGAGCTTGGACGGGTCGTACGCCGCCGAAAAGGTGTCGAGCGCGGAGGGGGCGGGGGTAGTGGGAGGAGCATTGGCATTGGCGTTGGCGTCGGGGAGAGTGCCGGCGCTGGATGGGGTGGATGGGCCGGCAGCAGGAGAGGCCGAGGGGGTAGCGGTAGAGCGGAAGTTGGCAGAGTTGAAGAGCTCCCCGGCGGCTGAGGGCTCGGCGGGGGATTGTTGCCGGTCAGAGAAGAGGCCCGAGAAGAAGGACATGGCGACGGGGTTGGGCTGAGAGGTAGAGGAAGGAAAGATCGGGCAAAGAGGATGGAAGGAAATGTACAGATGGAAGACGCTACGCTTTGGTGGCGAGGTCACCGACGTTTTTCGACACACCTACGACTCTTGAGTTGGGTGGGTGAGTCACGTGACACATCGGCCGCCTCAGAAGTTCTACCTGTCCAGATGTCAGATGTCATCCAAATGCAAAGGAGATCATTCACATCTTCACCGACCAACCCGTTTCGCAGCATGTCGTCCAAGGCTGGACCATCACGAACACCCAAGAAGAGGTCTGCGAACGGGCAAGATGGACCCGCGAGCAAGAACCCGCGAATAGACGACGACGAGTACGATGCGACGGGCGGCGCCGGGGTGGACCCGATGGAGGCGCTGGAGGGGAAAGGGGATGCAATGGAAGCATTGGAGGGCGGCGGGGATGCCATGGAGGCACTAGAAGCGGCTATGCCTGTCCTGGCGGACGAGTTTGAGCAGGAGGCCGAGAGGGAGGTGGAGAATGCAAAGGGTCTGGACGGTAAAGTCGAGGAGGGCAAGATGAAGCTTGTGCACCAAGTCCGGCATCAGGTGAGTATAGTTGCGCCGCCGTGCAGATTGTCATCCGCACATACCGACGCAGAGATCACTGTTGACATTCCAGGTCGCGGTGCCACCAAACTATCCGTACACCCCGATCGCTCAACACGTCCGGAACGATCCCCCAGCGAGGACATACAAGTTCGAGCTCGACCCTTTCCAGCACGTCGCGACGAGCTGTATCGAGCGCAACGAGAGCGTGCTGGTCTCCGCGCACACCTCGGCGGGAAAGACGGTCGTCGCCGAGTTTGCCATCGCGACATGTCTGAAAGAGGGCAGGAGGGTCGTGTACACCTCGCCGATCAAGGCTCTGTCGAACCAGAAATATAGAGAGTTCCTCGAGACCTTCTCGGACGTCGGACTGATGACTGGCGATGTGACGATCAACCCCACGGCGAGCTGCCTCGTCATGACTACAGAGGTCAGCGCGGTTCAATGGGCGTGGATTCAGCTGACAGGCAGATCCTCCGATCGATGCTGTATCGCGGGTCCGAGGTCATGCGCGAGGTCGCGTGGGTCATCTTCGACGAGGTGCACTACATGAGGGACAAGGGTGAGTCGAGCGGCGTCGCAGTGGCCGTGTGTTTTGTTCGTCGCTGATTTTCAGAACGCGGCGTTGTGTGGGAAGAAACGATCATCCTGCTACCTCACCCGGTTCGATACGTCTTCCTCTCCGCGACCATCCCCAACAGCATGGAATTCGCCGAATGGATCTGTCAAACACACGAGCAACCGTGTCATGTCGTCTACACCGACTTCAGGCCGACTCCTCTCCAGCACTACCTCTTCCCGGCGGGATCGGAGGGGATCTACCTTGTCGTCGACGAGCGGAGTAATTTCCGCGAAGACAATTTCCAGAAAGCCATGGCGTCGCTTGCCCAGGGCCAGGGCGAGGACCCGGCGGATCCCTCGAGCGGAAAGGGCAAGAAAGGCAAGACGAAGAAGGGCGGTGCGATGAAAGGTGGTGAGTCTATTCGGCCGTACATCCCGTCATGGTTATTGACGCCGCAGAAAAATCCGATATCTATAAGATCGTCCGACTCATCATGACGCGAAATCTCAACCCCGTTATCATTTTCGCGTTCTCCAAGCGCGAGTGCGAGGCGCTCGCGATGCAGATGTCCAAGCTCGACTTCAACACCGAGGACGAAGCGGCGACGGTCCAGCAGGTCTTCGAGAACGCCATCAGCGGCCTTTCGGAGGACGATCGGAAACTGCCCCAAATCGAGCTGATCCTGCCGCTCCTCAAGCGCGGTATCGGAATCCACCACGGAGGGTTGTTGCCCATCCTCAAGGAGGTCATCGAGATTCTGTTCCAGGAAGGTCTCATCAAGGCCCTCTTTGCCACCGAGACATTCTCCATCGGTCTCAACATGCCCGCAAAGACCGTCGTGTTCACCTCGGTCCGCAAGTTTGACGGAAAGGACTTCAGGAATCTCTCGGGAGGAGAATACATCCAGATGTCCGGTCGAGCCGGTCGACGAGGCCTCGACGCGCGGGGTATCGTCATCATGATGTGTGACGAGAAGATTGAGCCGGATGCGGCAAAGTCGATGGTCAAGGGACAAGCCGACCGGCTCGACTCGGCGTTCCACCTCGGATACAACATGATCATCAATCTCATGCGGGTCGAGGGGGTTTCGCCGGAATACATGCTCGAGAGATGTTTCTACCAGTTCCAAAACAGTATGAGCGTGCCGGTGCTGGAAGAACGTGAGTGCGGCTCGCAGTCAGGCGCGGGATGCGGGTTGTAGGTCGGATTTGTGGCTGATTCCGCAGAGCTCAAAATGGCGGAGAAAGAGCGAGACGCAATCAAGGTGGAGAAGGAGGACGAGATTGCAGAGTACTACGAGCTGCGACAGTTGCTCAAGGACAAGGGCCAGGATTTCCAGGCGGTGATCACGCACCCGACGTATGCTCTGCCGTTCCTCAACGCGGGGAGGCTCGTCGAAGTCAAGGACGGCGACAAGGACTTTGGTTGGGGTGTAGTCGTCGCGTTCAACAAGATCATTCCACCGAAAGTGAGTCGAGACGAGACTCGAGCCGCGCTCCGCCGCTGACAGGTCAGGGACGACCCCCGGTTGTCAGCGAGAACGAACCTCCGCAGAAGCACTACATCGTCGACGTGCTGATGCGGATCTCGTCCGACTCGGTCCTTCCCCGCGATAGGTCCGCGTCGGGGATCAACCCGCCACCGCCAGGCGACGCCGGGGAAGTGGCCATCGTCGCGGTGCTGTTGTCGACGATCCAGTCGATCAGCCAGTTCCGAATCAAGTTGCCAAAGGACCTCCGCGCGCAGGCGGAGAAGAACACGGCGTTCAAGTCGGTCGGGGAGATCATGCGGAGGATGCCTCAGGGCCCGACGCTGCTGGACCCGGTGAAGAACATGGGGATCAACGACAAGTCGTTCAAGGACCTGGTCAAGGTGGGTTGAGTCGGGCAGGCGAATTGGGAAAGCGGGAAAGCGGGAAAGCGGGACATCGGGACGCGTCTCTCACTTTGGCTGACGGATGATAGCAAATCGCCTTGCTCGAGGACAAGATCCAGTCGCTGAAGATCACCAAATCGTCTTCTCTGCCCCAGCTGTACGACTCGTACGACCGCAAGCAGAGAGCGATCGAGGCTGTCCGGGCGCTCAAGCGCAAGATCAACTCGGTCCATGACGTGCTGCAGCTTGAGGAGCTCAAGTCGAGGAAGCGAGTCCTGAGGCGTCTCGGATTTTCCACGTCGGATGACGTTGTGGAGATGAAAGGGAGAGTGGCGTGCGAGATCTCGACGGGTGATGAGCTGCTCCTGACCGAGATGATGTTTGGAGGGACGTTCAACCCGCTCACTCCCGAGCAATGCGCCGCGTTGCTGAGCTGCTTCGTGTTCCAAGAGAAGGTGAGCGTGAGGAACCACGAGACGACGCGACGATTGATTTGCCGCTGACGCGCCTCAGTCCGAGGCAAAGGTGCGCTTGAAGGAGGAGCTGGCCGCGCCGTTGCGGGTTCTCCAAGAGACCGCGAGACGTATCGCCAAGGTGTCCAACGAGAGCGGCATCGCGCTGGTCGAGGACGAGTATGTCCAGAGCTTCAAGGTGGAGATGATGGACGCGGTGCTCCAGTGGTGCAAGGGCGCAAAGTTTGCCGACATCTGCAAGGTGCGTCGTGCGGCGGCATCGTTTCTACCGCATGATCGACGTCGAATCGAATTGAACTGGTGCTGATGGTGCTCGTGCTCAGTTGACAGACGTGTTTGAGGGATCCATCATCAGATGTTTCCGGAGACTGCAGGAATTGCTACGACAAATGGGTCAGGCGGCACACGCGATTGGGAATACCGAGCTGGAAGAGAAGTTTGCGGCGGGACTGGAAATGCTCGAGAGGCCCAACACCGTGGTCTTCAACCCTTCGTGAGTGCCAGGCAATGATGCGGCGAATGACTGTTCGATGATGGAACGACATGCTGACGCCGAGTGCAGATTGTACCTGTAGACGGAAGTATGTAGAGGCATTCTCCATATCCCGATGCAAGCAAGGCATGCAACGCGGAGTTGATGTCGTTCGACCCTTGACCCTGGACCGTTGCCGCTTGACCCTCGGCCCTCGACCCTTCCGCCATACTTGCGCAGAATGCGAAGCTGGGGCTTTGATTGAATCGGATTGTTCAGCTTTGTCCACACATATGGCTCGGTTCTCTCCGTTGCAAGTGTAGTCACTCACCATGCCTGTGAATGGCGCCGCCACTCACCCGCTCCAATCGGTAACCAGTCAGCGGCAGAGACATCGAAGCCGAGCTTAGCTTTGGTTCTCATGGAAGTGATCGCGCACCATCGCGACGCAACCCGACGACATGGACGGGTACAACACATGCACAAGTAGATTTACAGCCGTCCCACGGAGAGAGCATATCTCTTCAACTCGGGAGGGAGCATGCTTGGACGCTCAAAGGGACGTGGGGCCGGCACGTGTAGCGGTGCACGGCACGAGCGTCGAGCTTGGCCCCTTTTCCCCTGTTTGATCGCTTTGTTCGCGTTTTGCCGCGTCTCATCGCAACGCAACGCGCCGCGACAAGCAGGCAGCAGCGAAGCGATCAAGCTACAGCATGCATGACATCCTCCTCATCTCGGAAGTCGATGTGCATCTGCGTCCCGACCAGCATATCGCACGACACTGCAACCCGGCTCCTACTCATCGACCGATACCATCATCTCCGCGCCTATCGCCCTGGCCATGGTCGTCCGCTGGACCCCCGACAGTGGACGCTGATGGCTCGCTCATGATGGCTCGTCGTCTCTGACAAGAAGACCTGTCCCCGTCGTGTACGAGGGACTGACCCTCGACGACTCACTGCTGCCTTATCGGTCCGATCCCAGGATTCTCCAGCTGGACAACGTAACGAGCCGTACTCGCACCCGCACCCCCACCTCATTCAGTGCCCAGTGTTTCTCTTCTGAATCTCGTCGTGCAGTATACTTTACAGGCGACTCCGGCCATCCCTCCCACCCACCATGACGCGTGGTGGGACGCCCCTCTCCCCAACTCTTGATACCACTTCCACTCCCGGACCATCACTCCACCTCTTTCGACGACACTATTACACCTGCGGCACCCTCACGTTCAGCTGGGAGCCCCAATGGTATACCGAACCATTCTACACCCTCTCTTCGTCGTCGTACGATGCGGCGGCGTCGACCGGACCGGTGGACCCCCCACTTAGCGTCGTCACCACCCTTTCGTCCTGCGAAGCCGCACTGAGCTCCCAGGCGGCGAGTCTGAGCAGCGAGGAAGAGGCGGAGACGGTCATCACCACGGAAAGCGTCGCCACGGCTACCTCGAGGGGCAGTGCGGTGCTCACGACAAGGACGAGGGTGGTGACTACGCCGGTACCGCTTTCGACGGTGACGGGGAACCCCTCAATGACAAGCACTGTGGCGGCCACCGCTGTTGCCAGCTCCAGCTCGAGCTCGGTCGCGTCCTCGGTATCGGTTGCGCCGGCATCTACCTCGGTTTCTGGCGTTCTCAACACCAACACTTGCGCGGGATCTTGGGACTGGCAAGCGTGGGGAGCCATCTCGGGGCTTGCCACAGGAGTGGTCATCGGAGGTCTGCTCTGGCTGCTCTGGGTTTTCTTGCGACCTCGAATACCGGGTCTTTACTCGCCTCGGGCATTCATCGTAAAGTGGGTCCAACCGACACGTTCTGATCTGACCCCAGCAATCCGAGCAGATGGACATGGTCCCTCTTCCTCCTTCCTTTCCTGCACCTACCCTCTGACCCGACCCAGTCAGCTGGATCACTCTTTCTTCGCCCGACATCCGCCGCGCTCCGTCTCTCGGCTATTGGCTCGCTCCTCGCCCTGGGAGCTGGACTACCACTAATCATAGCCAACGTGCCATGTCTCTCCTCGACAGCACCACCAAACACCCTCGGCGGTCGTCTGGGCAGCCTCACCGATCTGTCGCTGCTTCGGCTCCTCGACGCCCTTGATCCCAGTCCCGGAACATCCTCCACCGCCGAGGCTATACGACTCATCCAGACCCAACCCCGCCTTCGACGAGCGTTGACATCCACTATCGGCCCAGCGATCTCCACCGCGCGGACACGGATCATCCTCATCCTCGTTCTGATCGGAGTCTTTGGCGTCATAGGTGGCCTATGGATCGTCGCGAGGACATACGCGTCGTTGGCGAAGTATCGAGCTTTCTTCCGAGACAAGGTCTGTGGCGGTTTGGAGATGGTGGTGGTCCCCGCCGCTGCCGCTCCTGGATGGAGCGGTCTACCTGAAGAGCGGATCCGGAAATCGTTCGACGACTTGACATCGGAGCAATTCCGGGTTGTCGGGCTGTTCGCAATCCCGTGGGTGTATGGCATTTGGGACAAGCTGATCGAAGGGATACCGCCGTGCTGAGGGAGCAAGTGTGGCGCCGCGCACAGGTGTTGAACCGGCTCGAAGAAGCTGAGGCGAGGTATATCGAGTCTTTCCGCTCGAAAGCTGTTTTGAGAAGTTTATCCAAGCCCGCGAGGTCAGATGTGAGTGACTGGTTCTTGTAAAGATGCCGAGCCTGATTCATCAGGAGCAGGGTGTCCGACTTTCAGGCGACGATCAGGCTCTCCAACGTGAGCTCCGATCTCAGTCCCCCTGCTGAGATCAGATCCACCACCTCAACCTCGACCACTTCCTGTCCCCATCCAACGCGAGACCAAGTCTGGCTCCGAGGTGGATCGCTCCGCGGAACCGCAATCCCGCTTTATTGAGATCAACCGCAATTCTGCGCTGTACGGTGCTCGCTTTGAGATCGGTCAGAGGATCCGGAGAAGCTCGGCCGGGAGATGGGTTGCGGAACCCTCAACCTCCTCGAGTGCGGGGAGTGATCGGCTCGACCCTGGTTCTGCGGACGCTGCGGATACGTCCTCGAACCATTCGAGAGATCCCAGCTCGGGGCACATCCCCGCTGCAGAGGAGAACCCCTGGGCAGACGAAGGCGCAGAGCCGCAACTCCGACCCGGACCCGCGCACAAGCCCGAAGTGCAGAGTCCCCCGGCTCAGGCCTCGGCATACCCGTCCCGGGATCAGTCGGCACTAGCCAGCCCAGTGGGGCAGAATAGCGAGATCAGCCGTCTCCGCTGGGAGCTCAAGAACCTGAACCCGATTGTGCTCGACCTGCAGCAGAGGGCGTTTGCCATTGTCACTTCCGGCGGGAGAGTTCGGGGGTGGATCGTCGTTGGCAAAGGAGTGAGGCGGCTGCCGGGTGCGAAGGTCGTTGAGGGATGGACGGGGGGGGATATAATCTGGCGCAATGTCGGAAAGCAACGGACCGCGTGGTTTTGGGTCAAAGTGGTTCTGCTAGGCGTTTCTTTAGGACTCATCGGTGAGTGTCAGGTGACGAGCCGGACTGAATTGACCGCAGTGATACCCCTCCTCGGGTTGTCGGTCGCCTCGGCTCCGGGCTTTGCGCATTACCTCGGCTTCCTGGCGCCACTCGAGCGCATCAACGGCCTCGGCGCGGGCGTGGCGGAGGGTCTCGTCCCCGCTTTCGTCCTGGCCTTAGCAGTGGCGACGATCGTCGTCCTGCCGCAACGTGAGCGCGAGCTTCATTCCTTGCACACAGCTGATGAAATCATCAGGATTCGCGAGACAGGCACGCTGCATCTCTGTCGCGAAGCACAGTGCTCTAGCATACAAAGCGACATTCTGGCTCATCGTACGTGGCAGCGGGTGTCCCCTGCTGAAGCGTAGCTGTCCCTCGTTCTCTGGACACTCCTCGTATCCGCTCTGGAATATGCGGTGCAGGGGTTCGCCACGGAGGTGCAGCAGTCGCGCTTCGTTGGCGACGGCGCGATCTTTTCGAGTGAGTCGAAGGTCCGTTAGGTCCGCTCGGATTCAGCACTGACGGTACCGCAGCGTGGTGGAGCTTTGTGTTTCTTCTCAATCTGGCTTTCGTCCTTCCGGCGATCTACCTGGTCCAACCAACTCGTCTGGTCCGTCGAATGCGACATCGTGCTCGAACCCCTCGTCAGCGCTTCCGACGTGAGTGAAGGTGTTGCCATAGACCCCGCTGAAGCCAGTGAACCGACCTCCCACCTTCTCGCCCGCACACATGTTGGCCGCCCCGCTCCTCGGAGTGTTCTACGCCCTCACCTTACTGTTCATCTTCCCGCTCCTCGCCATCCCGCTCCTCGTCCTGGTGTACCTCGGCTTTGTTGCCGCTCGACATATGCGCGAATTCGTGTTTGTCGACAAGGGCTACACTGACGGGACCCTTGCACTGTGGACGATCCGGCGATTCGGATGGACACTTGCTCTCCAGCCTTCGGTGTTCGGACTGATCCTCCTCTCCCGGCGCGAATGGGCGATTGGCGGGATCTCACTGGGCGTCGCCGTACTCGCACTGGGCCTTTCGGAAATTCTCACCGTCCGCAGATTCCCCGAGACACAGGCTCTCGACAGGGATTCAAGGAAAAAGCTGGACGAGGCGGTGAGCTGGATGAAGCAGCTTCCGGGGAATGGGAAAGGCAGGGCGACAAGGGTGTCGGACGCATCGCTGGCGACACGCATGGCGAGCCTACTCCCGGGTTATTCGAGGTTGCCGGATTCATGTCCCCTCCCCCTCGAAAGCGAGACTATCGACGATCTCTACCAGACCGAGCGGGCCGACCAAGCGTTATCACGTCTCGACCAGTCGTCCAAGTCCAAGTCCAGGTCCAAGTCCGACGACATCAAACTCGTGCAGGGACCCGAACGGGGCTCGTTCTTCCACGATCCAACAACGGCGAATCGGGGGTTGATCTACCCCACGGAGATGCTGGCGCCGATCCCGGTCGTCTGGCTGCTGTATGACTCGGCTGGGATAGCGCAGG
The DNA here is from genome assembly GCA_001600855.1 of Saitozyma sp. JCM 24511. Classification (NCBI taxonomy): domain Eukaryota; kingdom Fungi; phylum Basidiomycota; class Tremellomycetes; order Tremellales; family Trimorphomycetaceae; genus Saitozyma; species Saitozyma sp. JCM 24511. The sequence goes on along the minus strand of BCLC01000013.1, from coordinate 515,160 downwards.
CGGAGGCAGCTGATCTGGAGGCGAGGCATGGACTCCCTGCGATAGTCGCGAGTCGGACTACACGAAACGGAGACGGAGAAGCCGGGAGACGAGAGGAGAAACCTGGTGGTCGGGAAGAGGTGGCATCACCGTTATTGGAGCACACGGACTCTCGAATATGATGCTATACCGCATACGCTGCTCGGACGGACGGACCTTGAATGATGTCTTCCATACACTTTAAACGCCTAATGCATACTGTACCCTCTACATGAGAAGTCCCCTCAACGCGACGAACTCTCCGAGGACAACGAGCGCGCCGATGATGAATACGAACAGCGCGCCGTCCTTGTACGTCTGCGCGAGGAGGGTGAGGTAGCGCGAGCCGGTGACGAGGGGTCGGGACAGACCTGGCGGGAGGAGGGGCAGGAATGTCTGAATGAGCGAGTGCGGCGGCGGAGGGGACTACCGACAGTCAGCGAAGCCAATAACCCTCTGATGAGCCCCTTGCTAGGTGACTCGATTGCATAGCTCACTCTTAGGAGTAAGATCCGCGTGGTTTGGAGGATCAGCTCGACGGTGACGAATGCCCAGAAAATTGGCTATATGTCCAGTCAGCCTCTGCACCCCACCACGCCAGCCCGCCACTCGAACACAAGCCTGTAGGGTTCGTTTGGCACTCACCAACGCCTCGATATCGCCCAGCAGCCCGACTTTGGCAGTATCGAGCAGACCCCTCCTACCCGAGAGTCTTCCCCAGCGGGTGATCCACGCCGCATCAACCTGGCCAGCCCACTTGGCGGCACGGACATTCGGTTCCCACCAAAGCGCCACGAAGGCAGCGAGGAGGACCACCGCGAGAGCGTGGATGAGCGGGAAAGTCTTGTCCACCCAGCCCCGTCCCTTCTGTGGCTGCGGCATCATGGGGAAGGAGGGGAATCCTTGGCTGGGATCGAATCCCATTCCGGCTCCGGGACCGAATGGTCCGAGTCCTCCAAGTCCGCCTAGATCTGGATCACCACCTAGACCGGCCGGATCGTCGAGATCCCCCAAAAGACGCTGGGACGGGGTGGGTACGTCCCCTCCCAACATCTGAGAGAACAGGCGGGACATGTCGGCTTCACCGCCCTGTCCTCCGCCGAGTCCTCCGAAACCACCACCGCCACCGCCACCTCCACCTAACATCGACATCATCGCCTGGAGCTGCTCGGCCATCTGTTGTTGCTCCGCTGACATCTCTGGCCGAGTCGACTGTCCACCAGCAGGCGGAGGCGCCCAAGACGGTGCGGAGCCGCCGCCGGACGAGGCGGAGGAGCCAGGGCCAGCAGGTTTGGAAGAATCGGAACGTGGAAGCTTCGCGGTGGACTCGGACGCCGACGGCGTTTCAGGACGAGAAGAAGGAACGCCTAGGATCAGCAAAGCACAGCACGTCATTACCCACTGTCGTGCCCGTAGAGCTTGTCCGCTTCGTCGCCCCGCGCGGTTTGGGCGAGCTTCTGCAGGCCGGTGTTGCCCCTCGCGAGGATCTTTGCGCGGCGAGCAGCGGCGCGGCGAGCGGCATCGGACTGTGGTGCCTCGGATTCGGACATGGCAGTGGCGAGGGAGAAGATAGGGCGCAATGACTGCTGGAGGTGGGGCAGATGGATAGAGCGGTCTGAATGCTGGATGGATGCGATGGGTGGTTGGATAGGAAGGGAACGCCGTGACGTGGCGCTGGCGATCAAAAGTGGGGCACCGCAACGGAATCAAAATTATCACACTTGTTGCGGCTTTTGACTCGGGTAGCCGAGTCGGTCCCGCAATTCGGTTGAACAAAAGTTGGTCAAACCTCTATTCTATCCACATTCCTCTCATCCGTCATCATCCCAACGTCCCTCATCACACGCCATGCCCGTCTCCACGCCATCACCCGACCGCGCCGGCCGTCCCCTCGACGACAACAAGGTCACCGGTGTGAGTGGGCGTGTCCAACTCCGACCTCCACTTCCACCTCCGCTTCCACCTCTCCAGCCCTGCACGTTTTTACCCGGCTGACCCTTGATTCCGATCCCAGTACGACCCGCTCATCCCCCCCGCGCTGCTCCGACACGACCTCCCCGTCCCAGCCGTCGCCAACAAGACGATCAACGCCGCGCGCCGGACCGCAGCGTCCATCGTCCAGGGCACTGATCCGCTTTCCAGGCTGCTCGTCATTGTCGGGCCGTGCAGCATCCATGATGTCGACCAGGCAAAGGAGTATGCCCGGAGATTGAGGGCGGGCGTGCAGGAGGGGAAATGGCCCGGATTGGAAGTGGTCATGAGGGTGTACTTGTGAGTGTGCGCGGATGAGCTCAGGCAATGCACCGCCCGCCGAGGCGTGCACAACCTGGAGGACTTGGACGACGTCGAAGACTGGGCGATGAACGACTTGGCGACTTGAATGACTGGACGACTTGGACGGGACGGTGTTGGCGGTCCGGTCTCCTGAACGTCTGGCTTGCACAACGCGCTGACCCGCCGCAGCGAGAAGCCCAGGACCACAGTCGGATGGAAGGGCCTGATCAATGACCCGGACATCGATGGGAGCTTCCAGATCAACAAGGGGTTGAGAATGGGGAGGGAGCTGCTGAGGGACATCAACGAGATGGGCATGCCTGTGGGATGTGAGCTGCTCGACACGATCAGGTGAGTCAGAGTGTCTCCGTCCGAGCAAGTCCACTGCACCGGTTCATGTCGACGGATTACTCCGCTCGAAGTGGTGTGGCTTCCGGCTCCGCGCGCTCCGCTTTGTGGAGCTATGGCTGACGCGCGAGCAGCCCCCAGTTCATCGCCGACCTGATCACCTGGGGTGCCATCGGTGCGAGGACGACCGAATCCCAGCTCCACCGTGAGCTCGCCTCGGGTTCCGCCTTCCCCATCGGCTTCAAGAACGGCACGGACGGTTCCGTCTCTGTCGCCATCGACGCTATGCAGTCGGCGGGCCACCCTCACAACTTCATGGGTATCAACTCGCAAGGCATGGCCTCCATCGTCCGTACTGCCGGTAACCGGGACTGCCACGTCATCCTCCGAGGTGGTTCCGGCGGGCCCAATTACTCGTGAGTATAAGTATGAGTACGAGTAGGAGGATCGACTATCCTGTAATCTGGTGTAATCGCGGAAGTGGTCCGCGCGATCAAATCACACCCAGGAGCGCCTCATTGACGTGACGTGTTAGGTCCGAGCACGTCCAGAAAGCCCTCGCCACGATGAGGCAGAAGAACCCCGACGCCCAAGCCGCCATCATGGTCGACTGCTCGCACGGCAACTCGTCCAAGAACCACCTCAACCAGCCCAAGGTCGCGGCGGACCTCGCGCAGCAGATCGCAGCGGGCGAGACGGGGATTGTCGGAGTCATGTAAGCGAGGTCTTTCTTGATGTGAGTTTCAGTCAAGCTGACGGGGGATCAGGTTCGAGAGCAACCTCAAGGGCGGCAAGCAGAGTTCCGACAAGGGCAAGGCCAACCTCGAGTACGGCGTGTCCATTACCGACGCATGTGTCGACTGGGAGATGACCGTGGATATGCTCGACAACCTCAACCAGGTGAGGCGATATCTTGGATCGATTGGAATGGACCCCAGGTTGACTTGACTCTTAGGCCTCGCTCGCCCGCAGGGCTCTCGTCGAGGCAAGGGAGGCCAATGGGAACGGTCATGCCGATGCCCCCGCGGTCAAGCGTCTCAAGGCGGACGAGTAGGCGGCCGCGCGTGGATAGGAGGGGATTCCGCACGGTGTCGCGGTGTCATCTGCCGGATCAGGACTTCGGACGTACCTATTTAGGATGGATCTACTGGAAAAGCCGCGTTGGGCGGCATGTATGCATAGTCATTTGGCGATTCAGGCGCAACTCTTGTCCAGTCGGCTAAACCCACCACCCACCACCCACCACCCACCACCCATGATCCACAACAGCGGCGGCGAGGACCGCCACCGACCTGGACGCATTTGTTGTGCTGCTTGCTAGCTAGCAGCAATCCATCCAATCTTGAACCTCGATGGATACATTCTCCTTTCTCACTCAGATCAAACCAACACGCCGTCAGTGTTGGAATCGCCGACCATGTCGGGAAGTACGATCGGGTCCCTCGCCTTCCCCACCGTGCTCGTCCCTCCCAATCTGCCATCGCAGTACCTCTCCTATCTCATCGTCACGACCCTCCAGCGCGCCGGGTTTGACGGTGCCGAAGCTGGCGCTTTGGCCGAGATGGAGCGGCTGTTGGAGCATCGTGAGTGCGAGGAGAGAACTGTGGTGGCGTCTCGTAGCATCGGGCGGACAACAATCGCCGCGATTACTTCGCGATTGCACGTCGTTTGGGGAGGAAGGCGATGTACTTCGAGATTGCACGTCATTTGATGAGGAAGACGATGTGGATGTGGATGTGGATATGGATGTGGATATGGATGTGGGAGGCTGCGATGGACAGCGAAGACAGAGTGGAGCGCGCTAACACCGTCGTAGACGTGCAGACACTGTTCGAGGGCGCCAAGGAGTACGCCGACCTCTCTGGGCGACCGCAACCTGTCCTTGCGGACCTACACGCCGCGCACCAAGAGGCAGCAAGTGGGAGTGGGAGCAGCAAGCGTCTTCGTCGCGAGAGCAAGCGGCGTCGGAATCGTGCGTGGAAACGTAATCTTTCCATTCGTTCGCCCCTTCATTCCTTCATCACTTAGCTTGACTCCGCACTGGTCCGCACTGGTCCGCGCCATCCACATTCACATCCACATCACACATCACTCACGCCGTCATCGTCCGCAGCTATACCCCTCGAAAAGATCGATCAGCCGCCGTCGCCGCCTCGAGAGATCACCTTGGATCTGCTGCCCGATCGATCGACCATCCAGGAGGATACAAAGCCGGACATCTCGAGCTCCGGACGAGTGCAGACTCAGACTCGGACTCAGAGTCGGCGCGGGGAAGTGCCGACCTACGCGCCGGGATGGGCTCCTGGTCTGCCTGGAAAGTGGACCTACGCCGTCTTGGATCCTGTGAGCGAGCCGAGCCCGCTTCCTCCCGCATGGCCAACGTGTAGCACTTGTAGTGTCGCGCTGACGAGCTTCGCTGCGATACAGGACGAGGAAACCCCACCAGAAGCACCGGTACAGGTCACAGCGGCGAGTCTCGACTTTGTGAAAGCCACGGCGTCGGGAGGCGATATCCCCCCCGAACTGGGTATCGTGCATTATCGACCTCCGGGAAAGCGGCGGAAGTAGTCTTCAGGGATGCAAGATCCGCGACGAGGAGGCCAGAGAGGCAGGAAGTGGTCGGAGCTCCTCTGTTCGTATGGGTGGCATGATGGATGTATCATATCGTGGTACAACTACACCATCGGTGTATATACAGTATCGTGAGGCAATAGGTATCAAGTCGTCCACTCGAGCAAGCGCAGCACGGGGCTCATTGACTAGTCGTCGTCGTCGCTACCCGCAAACTCGTCTTCGACCACTTTGCGTCTGCCCCGGTCAGCCGGTCTCCCGCATGGCTGGCGAGCGGATGTAACGTACCGCTTCTGATTCGGCTGGAGGGCACTGGCGTTGGCCGGTTTCTTTGGGCTGATCACGGCTGCGCCCGTCAGCGACGCCGAACTTTGTGAGGACCGCGCATCGTCCGATGACGAAGAACAAGGCGGAGACGAAGCGGGCTTCATCAGTATGATGAGCCCAAGTGGGCAAGATCAGGAAGATGAAACCAAGTGGGCTAGATCAGGCGATGGGAGTTGAAGCATACGCCCCACGCACGCTTCTTCTTGTCGCTCGCCGTCGCGCGGACCATCGTCGCCTTCATAGAAGCGAGCTTGGCCTGGAGCGACGCGATCTCGTCCTGACACTCATTAGCGATCTCCTACGCATTCCAAAGACATATCTCGTTGATATGCTCCACACCCACGTCTTTTTGCGATACCTGAGCGCGGAGGGAGCGCAGCTCGGCTTGGGAAGTCGGCGTCAGTTCGAGTTCCAGCCCGCCCCGGGATTCGGCCCAACAAGTCCATTCCGCTCACAACGATCTGTACCCGGTCCGGATGGTCTTGATAGCATCTACGAGTGGTATTGGATAAGCGTTGCTGTCCGATTACGCACAAGATCGCTCCGCGAGCGATCGGATCCGGTTGGATTGGAGCAGGACTCACTTGGAAGGCCGCTTCGAGTAGATCGCCAGAGCCAGTCTCGACATCTGCTCGATCGAGCTCGAGCTGAATCACGTCCTGACCTGGAGGATGGACGTGTACCTGTCCATGAGCCCTTGCGCCTTGTCTTCGACTCACGCTGAGCTTGTCCACATCATTCAAGTCCGACTCGCCCTTCAGATCGACATGCAGAAACCCGCCCTTGATCGCCTCGGCAACAGCTCCCTCGTCATCGACCTGTCATCAGCCAACCTACAACAACCACCGCCCCACCTTTTTCAATGGCTGTTGGTCCCGCCACACCAGAAGGTTCGGCGCGGAACAATAGAGCGAGACGACCCATTTCGATTCGGAAACGCTCGAGACGAGGAGGAACCGCAAGGGGGGACGGCCATCGGTGTGGATCGCTTGGGAGAGGTTGTGCAGCGCGTGCTGCGGCATCGAGCGGGTCTACCTCGGGTGCTGGCACCGGGAGGTTCTGCAGATCTCAGTCCTGCGCTGGGACAAATTTGAGAAGAATGGAGGCGATGATGGACACCTTTACAGGCTATAGAGTTGCTGATTCCCGGTTGAAGCAACACACCACGGCGGACCACCTCCACCCCCTCATGTTTGGTTCCGCACCCACCTAAATCTCGGTCGCAGAATACGCTGGCATACCACAGCTATACGTGCAGCACGATACCTCTAGCAAGCTACGGCCATTTGAACAAGAGATCAACTTGGGCTTGCGCCTTCACCCTTCCGCCCGCCTGAAATCGCCCTTTCGCTTATGTTCCCTCATAGTCCCACTCATGCCATCACCGGCACGTCGGGCACCGACTGTAGCTGCTCGGCCGACCCATCGTTATTCCGGATAGAGACGGTGCCGTCCTGCACAGCGTCAGCGTCAGCATCGGCATGAATCTTGTCAACAATCGTCTTGTGAGAGAGAGAGAGTCGACTCGCCTCGTTGCCAAAGTAGGCTGCGCGGGCCATGTTGCAGAAGAGGCCGACCTCGACGACACCGGTGAGCATCTTGATCTTGTGCAGGAGCTGGGGGTGTCAGTGAGCGCCTAAACCGGTTGCGCGCATCGCTCCGGCGCGTGTCTCCTGCAGAGCGAGCCTGCGCGGAAGACACCTGGGAGAACAACACGCCATGACCCACCTCCTCGGGCTTGGCCATGAGTTCCGGGGGGAAGGGCGCATCGATGATGAACATGCCGTTGTCAGAGACGACGGGTCCAGCCTTCATCTTGCCCATTCGGAGGGTCAGACCGGGCTTGCCGGAAGGAAGAGTCGCCGGGGATCCCATGTCCGCGAGGTTGGTGAGAACCTTGGCGTAGGCAAAGGGTGCGACTTCGATCGGGATTCCCTGGGTCCACTGAGAGGTGTAAGCAGGAGTCTCACAGCCGTCGAACATGTCTCAGACGGGGACAGCAAGTCGGGGACGGCGAGCCAGGGACGGCAAATCGGGATGGCAAGTCGGGGATGACAACATAGATGGGTATAACGGGGGTAGAGAGACGACGAGACGACGAGACGACGAGACGACGAGACGACGAGACGACGAGACGACGAGACGACGAGAAGACGAGACGACGAGAAGACGAGACGATGGACGACGGACGACGGGACGATGTGGACGCGGAGACAAGAGGGCACCCCACTCACGTTCGTGCCCAGCAATTTCGAGTTCTTTCGGTAGTCCGCAACGATGACCCACGTCTCTGCAGCCTCCGCCAGGACTTTCTCTCGGAGCTGACACGCTCCCCCACCCTTGATGGAGTTGAGCTGGTCGTCGACCCTGCCACACTCAGCGGAAAGTCCCCCGGGTGATGGTGAACAACTCACTCGTCCGCTCCGTCAATCGTCACGTCGAGCTTGGGGTACTGGTCCACGTCGCCCAGCACTAGGCCGGCCTTGATGATCAGCTCCTTGGACTGGAAGCCTGCGAGCGGTGTAAGCGATGATTGCGCGTGAGCGTGTGCGTGTGTGCGTTTCGTGCGATGCGGTGGGACGTATGTACCTGTTGGGACGAAGACTCTGCCGAGGTTGGCCTGCGGGCCCTGGGCGACGATCCGGTCCACGACGTACGGCACGGTGGACCCGGACCCGATGCCGATGATCTGGGTGGGTCAGTGAGACACCGCGACGCAATTACGAGAGTATATGGCTAGGTCGACAAGGGGAATAGAAAAGCGAACGGTTGACGCCAATGCCGACGCCGACGCCAATGCCACACCGGGGCCACGCCGACTCACCTTGTGCTTCAGACCGACATGTCGGTCAACAGCCGCGAACGCTGCGAGCCGCTTGGCAGCCTCCACGGCCGGGAGGACTGGCAGGGGCTTGCTCGTGGGAAGCTGGTGCGAGCCTTCCATCGTGGGTTGAGTGGGGTGGACAAACTGCCGAGGGACAACCGCCGTCAGTACCGATACCAAGCGGCTATCTCCAGGGACTCGACAGCGGGGAGGAGACTGATGGCGTTGCGCCGGGCCGTGCTCACCTCGCGTATCTGGGTCGGAGTTGAGACGGGCTGTAGCGGCGCGCCGGACATTGCTAGGATGGGGCGGAAGGAGCGGAACGGGCTAGGGCCACGGAGACGCAGTGAGCTGGTAATGGTGCAGAGGGTGCAGAGGACGGGGAGGACACTGGGAGCGAGTGAGAAAGTGTTTGGCTTTGGCTTATAAGCTGCTCGCTCTTGATATGTTAAGAGCGGAAGACGAAGAACAAGCGATGCACCCGACTGGTAAATGCTTGTCCTCCTGGAACGGTCCGACAGCCGGACAGCCGCTCAACGGCATAAGGGTAATGGTCACGTGACTGCCCCCACCACCGTGACTACCACCATTTCAGTCTCGAGGAAGCCGCGTCTTCGACACTCAACATCAGCGTCTTCGACACCTGGGAAGCTTCAGCTCGAGAGAGGGTCTACAGGTATTGCAAGGCCCTGCTGAACGGGTGGACGGAGAAGCAGATCATCTCGGCTGAGGACTCGGTCCTCGACTCTGTGCTGGCCGGACACCCGGTCTCGCTCTCCACCGCCACCGCCGTTCATTTCATGACCAGACGCGAGTTTCCCCACGCCCTCTGCAGGCTCCATATTTGATCCCGTCACCTGTCACCCGTCACCCGTCACCCGTCACGTCGCCACGACGACCTCGTTTCACTTGACTCCATTCCTCGTCCATTTTTGCCTCACTGGCGACATCCATCACATCCACTCGTCCATGAATACATCAGACACCCGCTTCGGACTCGCCTGAGTCCCCCCCCTCCGAGTCCCCGCTCGGCCCGTCTTCGCTCTTGTTTCTTCCCGCGGTCCGTCCGTTGCAACCTCCATAACATGGCCGAACTTGCCCCCCCCCCCCCCCCCCCCCCCCCCCCCCCCCCCCCCCCCCCCCCCCCCCCCCCCCCCCCCCCCCCCCCACCCCCCCCCCCCCCCCACACAAGCCCTCTCCAACTCACGCGCCACGTCGTGCACCCCCGTTTTTCTTTTTTTCCACCAGTCACCCAAAGTCATGCGTTGCTTGCTGCTCTGCTATTGCTAATGCTTTGCTTGTTCCTCGACGAGGCGATCGCGGATTCGCGACTAGCCTCGGCGCGGGGTGGAGAGAGAGGGAGAGAGCGAGAAATGGTTTCGTTTCGTCGGTAGGTGCGGTGCCGTCTGCCGTACACTGCTGGTAGGAAACACACACGTAACAACGGGCGCCATCCCAGTCATGCACGCGATGATCCAAAGCGCTCAAGCTCCGTGCGGGGGGTGCTCGGGCTGACTGGCTCGCTCGCTCGCTCACCATGCATCTACAACACCTCCTTCCTCGTTCCTATCGCATCCTTCGTCCTTCTCCTCCTTGTTGACCCAAAACCCTCCCCCCCCCTTTGGCCTGGGATTGGGATAGACCTTTTGCTTCTGGCTCGCGTCCACGCAACACGCAACACGCAAAACGCAAAACGCTCGCCCAAAGGTCGCCCCGTCGCCCGTCGCCCGGCCCCCGTCGCCCCGTCGCCTTCTCCGTGCCCCTCGTTACTCGTCGCCCCCCTTGACCCCTTGTCCCCCTCCTCCATCCCCGTCCCGTCGTTATCTCACTCCAGATCCGATCCGAATCGCCTTGCCCCTTCCCGCCGCCGGGGCGAAGCTTTCACTTCTCGTCGCCGTCGCTCCACAAAGACCCGCCTCGCCAACATCACGCAGCTACCGCACCGATACCGCATCACACACATGCAAAACGCAGCATCGCAACCGCAACCGCAACCGCATCCGCATCCGCAACTCCAACTCCACCTCGCCGTGTGGCCGCGTCGTCCACATCGTTTCCAGGGTTCGCTGTTCGCTGTGTCCCCAACCCACGCGATGATAAAAGACGCCACGACATCATCGCTCACCATCCCCTAGACGCCTTTCAACGATACCGACGGTAAAGTCTCCGACCAACACCAGACCCTTGCGAGCAACAAGCACGACCGACCCGACTACCCACTTTCCACCAACCCCAACTTCGACCCATCTCATCCGCAACATCGTGACGTCGCAACGCCGCAACATCGCACCATCGCCCGTATCGACCTGACAACGATCTCAGACCGGGACCACTCGTCGTCGCGTCGTCGCCACCACACCACCGACAACCAGACTTATCAAGCTCGGACAGCCTGGATCAGTTACAATTCCCTACCAACCCCTGCTGCACCTCACTCCCGCCACCATGTCGGCACCTTCGCTCCTCCCATCGCGCCCACCGATGCCCCGCGCGCACACCACCTCGCCCCGCGTGACCCTCTCAAAAACCAAAGCCAAAGCCCGCTCCATCTCATCCCTCCCACTGCCTCATCACTCACTCGCCATGGCCACCTCCCCTTCAGCGTCCTCACCACCTGCCCTCGGCTCTACCTCGTCCTCCACGTCTGCGTCGGCGTCGGCGTCGGCGTCCACTTCCGCCGCACGCTCTTCTCAATCCCCACTTTACTCGCCGTCCCGACTGCCTGGCACCGACACGGTGTCGTACTTCCCGCCATTTGAGACCATGGGATCCGACCCCGAGCCGGTGCCAGAGGCAGGACCGTCCGAACCCCGTCCTCGCACCCATGTCAAGGTCCGATCACTGGGCAGTATCGCCGGGTTCGTCTCGTGGGGACTGGCCCTGACCAGCCAACCCAGCCCGGGCTCTTCCGCCTCCGCCTCCGGTTCCTGCGTCGGCGTCGGCACCGGCGCCAGCGCGGGTACTTCGCCAGCTCGCAGCCCCGACGACGAAGCGGTCGTCGCGCTCACGAAGAGGTTCACGCCAAAGCGCCGCGTGCTGGAACCGATCACCGTGTCGAGCAACGATATCACGCAACAGCGCGTGGGCGGCGCTCACAAGCGGCGCATGAAGAGCGAGATTGAGATAGAGGGGATACTCGGACATTCGCGGACTCCTTCCAGTAGCGAGGCGGATGAGGAGACCGTGGAAGGAATCGTTCAAGTGAGTGGCCACATCCGTTGCCCAGCTCACTCGCAGACTCCTTCGCGACGACGTAATCGACCTGCATTGTCCTTACCCATTCCCCCGCCGGCTTGGCGATTCCCCATGCCGTCCCCACCAGTCACCTGCCTGTCCCCCGATATACCTCTCGAACAATTCTCTACCGAGATCGACAACCCCGCCGCCTCCGCTACGTCGTCTCCAGCCCGTCACTCGCCCCTTTCCCCATTGGCTTACCACCACAACTATCCAGCCCACTCGAGCCATACCGATGATACCGATGACACTGACGATACCGACGATACCGACGATACCGACGATTCTGACGACCCTCTTCCCTCGCCCAGCGACGATCTCGACGAGATCGAAAAGGATCTCTCTCCGACTATCGCCACTTCTCCGCAATCCACGCCAGACAAGAACCGAACCACCATGAGAGAGAAGCCGTGGGTGCAAGACCCGCAGAGACGGAATCTCGGGACCAAGCTGTGCAGGACGACGTCGGCGTGCTCGGGGAGGAGCAGCGATTCGAAAGAGACGATCCGGGCGGAAGGTGAAGTCACGCCCAAAGCCGGGAAAGGGTGGAGAGCGATCGAGCCGGCGACGGCGGTGCGGGTGTGAGGCGGGAAGCGGGGCGATTAGTGCTTCTAGTGTAGATGGTGCTTCTCCTGTAGACGGTGCTCCTACTGCAGATGGTACTCTTATTGTAGATATTGGACAATGTTACAATTTGGGCCAACGCGCAGCTGTGTAGCATCGCCAGGCGAGGTGGTATCTGCTTTAGCCGACCCGCACGGAATCCATGAGCATGGCGAGTATGCATAGACGCTTCGCTATCGTACACACGCGCACGAGCGTTTGAATAGTTGGACAGGGAATTGTGCGAGGTAGTCCACGGTTGTCGTCGTCGTCGTCGCCGTCGTCGCCGTCATCATCATCATCATCATCCTTATCATCATCGTCATCATTATCACTTCGGCAGGCGCTCAGAACCCCGCGCGTAAATCCAGCTCCGTCACCTCGCCTCCGCCGACCTCACGTCCCACCTGAGCCCTGCCCAACACTCTAATCGGGTCCAGCGCCGTCCCCTGTCCTCCCCTCGACGCTCCCAATCTTCCCGGCACGACGGGGAGCAGCTCTTCCTTCGGCGTATACTTCCACTCCGTCGTCGCGAGATGTCTATCCACGAGCTCCTTGAACTGGCCCAACGGCAGCGGTGGCGCTGATCAACCATCAGGCGGGATCCTCCACAGCGAGTGCGCGTAGTGTGTAGTGTCTGCCCACTCACTCGACTTCATCTTCCCGATGGGTGGTCCCCAGCGTATCGCCCTCGCCTCGACTTCCCCCATCTCGAGCACACCCGCCAACTCGTCCAATCGCCGTCCCCACCCTTCGGGATCCGCGTCCGGATCAAACATCGCAGAACTAGTCTCGCTCATGACGTCGACGTCCTCCCCCTCGTCCTCGCCTTCCTCTTCTTCCTCGCCTTCCTCTACGCCCTCCTCACCGCCATCCTCGTCCTCGTCCTCGTGGCCCTCACCCTCGCCCTCGCCCTCGCCCTCGCCGTTGTCGTCAAACGTCACGTCGCCGGGAGACGAGTCGGAGTGGTATGCTGGCGACGCAGGATGGGCGGGTGTTTGGGAGATGCCGAGACCCACGGGCTGGCGAATGGTCGACGGGCCGGCTTGGTCCATTGGAAGCTGTTGGTAGAAATGAACTGGCCAGCTAGCTTTGCCAACTGTCAAGAATTGCGAGCAGCAACGGCAACAACAACCACCGAGCCTGCCCGTGAGTGGTTGGCGAAAGGCCAGTTACCCAGCTCGGTAATTCGTTGTTGTTGTAATTGTGATTGTAGTTGTAATGCCCCAATTAGACTTGGGATACTAATGATTCGCCAACCACTCTAATCTCGCCGCGGCCCTGACTGTTTGTGCGTGTTCCCCCCTGAAGCGGTAATAACCAACCCGAGCTACAGCTACCACTCCCGGCGTGACTCCCTATCATTCATCACCGCGACTTCATCTTCCTCCTTCCTTCCTGTTGGCCCTCACAACACACTACGCGCAGCCCACCACACCACCAGCATGATCGTTCGCTGTCCCCTCGGGGCCAATCACTGAGATCGACCCGCCTCCATCCCATCTCGACCCAGGCTGCGCTCCATCGGTACCCTCCGCAAGGCCCGGAACCACGAACGTTCCTCCGTCCAGAGCACCATCGTTCAATTCATCTGGCATACCGTCCACCACCAACCTGACCATCCACCAAAGTGTATGCAACCCAACGCCGGCACACCAAAGACCTTCGCCTTCGCCGCCCGCCTTTTCACTTCCTTTGATAATCAATCCTCAGCCCGATAACTCACTTCGACAAGCTCGACTCCCTACCTTCGCGTCCTCCGCATTATGAAATACCTCGACTACCCCATCCTCAACCACCTCTCCTACACGCTCTCCTCCAACCCTTCCCCCGAGCTCCGCGTCCATGTCCGGTTCGAGGCGTACTCGGTCAAGCCGATCGGGAAGGAGCGGAAGATGTACAAGGAGATGGAGGAGGCCTACGTATCCGGCCAGGAGGAGCTCGAGGAGTGAGTGCATCGAGTCCATCGAGTCCATCGAGTCCATCGAGTCCATCGCAGCGCATGGCGCAAATGTCGCTTATCGCTTATCCATTCAGGATGAGCTTCTCACCTGAGATGAGGGAGGCTGGGCTGTCCTCGTGTTTTGGACGACTGGACGAAAAGGAGTCGAGGTGGGTAGGGCGGCGTTCACCCCCGCGCGTGCCATTCCCCGCCTGACATCTCGAAGGAAAGTCCACTTCCTGCTCGTGTCAACCCTAAACGCCGCGTTCCCGGATCACGACTTCACCGCGCTCCGTCCGGATCACTTCACGCGCGAGCCATCTGCCGCGCAAGTGCTCGCCCAACTGAGCGGTACCCTCGGGCCGGGACCTGGACCCAACACCGCGCCGTGAGTGCCGAATCCCACGTCGGATGGCTTACCCGCCAGCATCGTCGGTCCTCTACCTGGCCCATCGTCGCTCTCGATGTCGCCCATCCCGGGATCCCCTTCCAGCAACCCCACGAGCGACCTGTACCGCACCTTGTGCGAAGTCGTACCCCTCGACGAGAGCGAGGTGTACAGCTGGTTCCCCGAGCCAGAGTACGACCCGCACATAGACGCGGAAGACGGAGAGGCGAGCGAAGACGGCTTCGAGCTCGACGAGGAGGAGGAGAACGTCATGGGCGATATGGATCTCGACGAACCGAGCTGGGGTCAGGCGGGGATGGAGCTCGATGTGGATCTACCACAGAGCGCCCCGATGATGCCGAAGAGTGCCAGCCCCAACGTGTCGAGGGAGAGCGACGACTTTGATTCGAGAAGGCTCGGCAGTCTCCTTTGGAGCACAAACTACTTTTTCTATTCGAGGTGGGTTCATTGCTCGAACCTACTTGTCGGCTCGCGCTGATCATACGCAGGCGTCAGAAGCGCGTCCTCTTCCTCACGTGCTGGTGCCGAAAGCGACCGATCCAGCCTGCGGAAGTGTCCGACCAATCCTCGTTCCCCGCACCCATCTCCGCGTCCCTCAGCTCTCCTCCCCCGCCCCTCGCCATCCGCCACCGTCGCGTGAATCACGCCCGAGCCACCCGTCGCAAGTCCAAGCAAAATCTCAAACCCGTGCCTCCAGTCACGGGCACGATCCCTATACGGGGTATGGAGACTCCTCGGACCTCCCGCCTGGCCTCGTCCGCCCCTTCCACATTCCCGATTGCCACGCCGAGTCCCTCGGCCGCCGCACTCGCACGCATGACTGCCGGCGGCTTTAAGCCCAGGACCCCGGCAAGAATGATGCTCTCCGCAGCGAGGGCTTCGGCGCAGCCTGTCGATCTCGAGGAGAGCCGCGTGCGCAAGGACAGAAGCGAGAGCACGACCCCCGGACCCGGGTCGGTCGTCGTGGGAGTGATGGACACGCTGGTCGCCGGCGCCCCCGGTGCAGCAAAGGGCAAGAGAGTCAAGGTGTAGCTGTCAGCTCGAGTTGTAGCGAATCATCGTGGTTGTTCGAATTTACATCCTATGTCATCGTATGTCATCGTATGTCATCGTATCCCATCATACATACTCCGCCGTCCTCCATTTTCGACAGATACAGAGACAATTCCTAGGTTCCACCCCCAACCACTTGTGCAGCCCGGTCATGCGCGACAGGTAGGAATACGAGTACAGCGTGTGCGCCCTCTAGGGTCCTGGTCGCGTCGCGAGCGGGCGGCGGGCGGGCCTCAGTTCCACAGACGGCCCTCGCTACCGAAGCTATACGAAGGGTGTTTGGGACGTTCTGGTGTGAGGAATCTCCTCGTGTTTCGGTCTCCACCCCCTTCTGAAGACGTTGCCCGGGGGAGTGCTCGAAAAGCAGCCCACGAATGGCGCCTGTACTCGTACACAGTGAGCCTCGCGACTGTGAGTCGTAACCTTAGGCGCTGTGACTGGCTCCATCTCGATCAGGAGACGCTGGGATGATAGAAATGTTCCCTGGTACACGGCCACCCACCTGGAGGACATCGCATTGTCCATTGTCATCATCTTCGAGACCCCGTGTTGTACACGCAATCCAAAACGTCAGTGGAACCAATGGGTCCATATCTGTTTGGTCCACTTGAGCCATTTGACGAGAGCCTGTGGAGGAGCGACTACCCACATGCAATCCGCCGCCGAGCCCGGCACGAAGAAGAAGAATGGAATCGTACCTCCCTGCTGGAACGGGGGACACTCCCACTGAAAACCCCACCTTCAGCCTGGACAGACATACGACCTCGCTGTACCGGTGCAAGTGCAACAACTCGGAGAGCTCACGTAGCAGGTCAAGCCCCCCGAGGTGAAGGTGCGCTTCTCAACCGTCGGTGTCGCTGCAGAACCAAGAATGTGCCGGGCGACGAGGTGTGAGGAAGCGCCAGGAATGAAGCGGGACAGACTTGCGAGCGTGCTCAGCAGTATCGGCAAGAAGTGACGCATGTTGTGTTGGCAAATAGAGGTTACTGTATGGCGAATGGTCTTGGGGGGGGACAAGGCGGTTTTGCCCGGACGTGCCCTATGTGAGCACTCGTAATTGTACTCGTACAGTACTTGTACAGTTACTCGTGCGGCGTCAACAACACCCCTCGAGCCAAACCTTGGGTCTCCTGGCCCATCCTGTACCGAAAATTGACGCTGTTCGCAGATACTGACTGCACGAGTAGACCGAACGCGGACAATCTGCAGCCCGCACCGTACTTGTACAATGCATGCTGTACTCATTCTCCTGCGTGCAGTAACCGCTGCCGGAGGTCTATCGTCGATCGAATGCACATCACGCTCAACACGTCGTACGCACAGTACCCCTATTTCCATCCTGATCATCTTGTCACTTTCACTGGTGAATCAAACAGAATACAGTACGGGTACAGTCTCCAGCCAGGCCATGTGGTCCGTGTCACGTCGCGCGTACAGGTCCACGTACTGGTACCGCCCGCTTCTTCCAGTTTCCATTCACATTGTATTCCGGTCCACAGCCCGCCACGGGAGCCTTTCCGTCTCAGCTGCGGACCGAGCACGGCGTATCACAGAAGGATGTCCCTGATCGAGCCCAGAAACTCGCCTGGACATCGCAGCTGTCGACTGGGGGGAGCAGATTGCCCGTAGCTGTGGTCGTAGTGGCCCATCACTTGGGCTCCGCCGAACTGACATACCGTCTAATACCCGCACCACGACGAGTACAGCATGAAGCCTCGAACTCACATAACAGGTCACGCCCGGAGACATGAACGTCCGTCTGAGCGGGGAGGGGTCTCGCGGCGGGAGGTGGCATGCTACCGTGACGGAAGACAAAGCTGCAACGACCGCACAACGCAGCAGCATTGTGAAATTGGAGCACTGAGGGCGGGGGCGAGGGGTGATGGCGGGCGAGGCATTCGCTTCTCTTGGTTTGCTTTTGATCCATACCGTAGCTGCCAAACAATCCCCTGCATATCCGCCCACTGCTTTAGAGTTAGACGGTTTCTCCCCTCGGATAGCGTCCAGGCGTACATACATGGGCTTTCTCGGGCCTCCTATCTCTTCCCGACCGGGCATCGGCGTCAACATGGTTTCTGGGATGGCCCGTACTGGATCGTCGGACGCTCTTGGGTGCCGCCACAACGCTACCAGCCACGTTGTGTGGTGCTGACGGTCCTTGATCGATGGCTCGTCTTCCTGGGGGGGGGGGCAAGTGTCGAATGAGAGCGGATCATTCTTTTACTATGGACAGCGGCTGTGGGTCAACGATCCCCCTCGTGCCGGACGTAGAGCCTCCCGACGCACGCTGCATTTGATTGTGCCCAGCACACTGGTGGCAGATGTACCAGTACTCCTACTCGTACACTGCCGGCACAATACCGATCCAGCATCGTACCGTGCACACGACTGCTTTGCCATGAGCTGTTCATGAGCTGTGCTAGAGAGACCATCTCAGTGCATCGCAGAGTCCCGCGCCGCGCCCTCAAAGGCCAGCCGCGCTTGGGAGCAGACAGCAAGCAGCGGACAGATGCGACCATCGCTTCGTGAGCGGGTGTTCTCGACTTGGCCACCCGACATCGCCGACCTGCACAATACTGGTGACGATGCACCTGCTTCCACCCTGTCTCCAGTCCCTACGCCGTCCTCCGCAGTCCTGCGCTGTCGAGTCCCGGGCCATGCTATACGTGTCTTCCCTCCCTAACCCTCTCCTGGTCCCGCCTGCTGTGCCGAATCGCCAGCTTCCGCCAGTTTTCCGGTAGATCGAAGCTCGGCCCGCAACCCGCCAGTGGCGCCTTGGGTCGTCGTCATTCGCGCACCGCATGACTGCCCGAATATGCACAGCAGGAGAATGACTTACCTGAGATACATCGCAAGGTGGGTCGCTCAGACTCTCGTCGAGCTTACCGCTGCTCACAGAGTAGAAACAAAGCGCAGATGCGGTGTCGGAAATGTAGCTGTGGTACTGTATGAGTGCGCGGGCGCATCATCCGCCGCTGGTCGTCGAGCCACTCACAGGCAGAGTTGATCGTCACCGACACTTAACGAGTCCGTGAGCTCATACGTCCCACCTTGCTGCGTCGCGGGACAAGTCCACTGAGCAGCGTGTCAGTCGTCGCTCGTCGCTCGTCGCCCCTCGTCGCTGGGAGTGAAGTCTCACGTAGCAAGTCAGACCGCCCGACTGGAAGCTACGCTCTGCCAACGTCTTGGCCGCCAATCCCGGTGGGCGATAACCTTCCGCAGAGCGAAAGGCGCAGAAAAGCACCAGGACGAAGGCGACGAAGAGGGTTCTGGTCATTGTGGCAACGCTTGCGAGAAGGATTCAAGCAGTACTGTATACTGTACAGAATCACAGGCTCCGAGAAAAGTATAAGTTACGTGTACGGTACATGTACATACCTATATGTACATGTGCTCTCCGTGGCGCGCATCCACAAACAACATGCCCCTGGCTCACGGTATTCTAGCTCGGAGTCTGAGAGTACTGTACGAGTATACAGTAGGGCTTCAGAAGTAGAAACACTTCTTGCTTCAAGCTTCAATTCTCCCATTCATCGACCCGACCTCGCGTCAACATCGAAATAACGGGGATGTTTGTATGAAGTTCTCGGGTCCTTGCATACTGTACGATACACTATGCGCCCAGGCGGCTACAGTACTCGTACTGTATCCGAGGGCCGCTCATCTACTGCAGCACACGCATCACGGTCAATGCCCCTCATTGGCAAGCAGGACTAGCATACGCCTGCCTAGTGTACAAGTACATCCCGCCGAACATCCCGCTTCGCCCCCCGCCTCAGCTTGCGCTTCTTGAAATTCGGATTGTCTGGGGTGGGCGCAAAGTCCGGTCCGCAGCCAGCGAAGGGAGCCTGTCGTCCGATTGCCGGGCTCAGTCTCAGTCTCAGTCTCAGTGTGTCAGATACTCCGATTGCGAGCAGACACTCACGTTGGGCACTGACTGGCATTGCACGCCGCTGGGAGCCTGGAACAGGGTACCAAACTCGACAAAGTAGTAACAGGACAAGGTGCCCCCGGGTGGGAAAGGGATGGTGTACCTGTTGACGGTTCCAGCTGACACTGCTCCTTTCCGATAAGGCAGAAGATTGAGTCGACTCACTGGCATATCTCATGGTCACCGGAGGGGACCTTGCCGCTGAAAGCCCAACCGTTGACGAAGGAAGGACAACTCCACTGGACTGGTCAGAGTCGTCCACCGTCCCGCCAATGCAATACTCACCCAACACGTCGTGCCCCCCGACGCAAACCCACGGTTCGCCACGACACCTCGAGGTCCGCCGTGGTTTGCCGCAGCAGCCACGAGGATCTGCTCGACGAGGAGCAAGGCTCTGACAAGGCAGACGAACATGGAATGGGATGAAGTACTCGTAGTGTGCACACTCGGGGCAGTAGGCACGCAAGCGGTGCAGCGTTACTATGGACAACGCGGCTATATGTAGCGTACTGTATCCCTGTGCAAGCCATCAACATCAACAACGCGATCCGCGAGCAGCACAGTTCGGCCCGGATGAAGCATCTGAGACGTGCTGCAATAGATAGCCGAAAGGGGAGGCAAACTTCACACCCACATCTCGCCATGGGGCGTTGGCACGTGCTGTATTTGGGCAGTACATGACGAGGCTCACGCATTGCGACACGGCCTCCGCAAGCCCCCCACTGCATTGTATAGGTATGAGAACTTCAACTTAATTCATGCCCCGGGCGGTCTCACAATCGCTTCACTTGGACAACGAAAAGGAGAGGTACCTCACGGACACGTCGCACGCAATTCACAAACACAAGTCCGGAGCTCTTGGTCGGCTCGATACCGAGAGTGTGGAATGTCTGGAACCGATGCTCACAGCTTTACAGGCAGGGGAAGGCAATGACACTTGCTGCTCATCCCTCCGCTCGGGCTTCGATACGTCTGGAGGGGACCCGACGGGTATGCATTATGTCTCCTCCCCGCCTTACTTGCGCCTTCTGAAAAAGGGATTCCCAGGATTCGGCGTATAGTCCGGTCCGCAACCGGCAAATGGAGCCTCCTCACTGAATACGTGTACTCGTGCTGTACTTGGATCTGTCTCTGTTTGGCCTGGAGAAGACGTTTGCGTGAGCTCACCTGGGGGACCTCCAGACAATGGGTGTCGCTGCTGGCCGGGTACCGTTGCCCAGAATCGGCAAGGTGCCAATACGATATCGTGTCCCCGGAATATCTGCGACATCAGTCTGGACCCCGCAGGGTTGTCAAAAGCAACAATGATGAGCAGATACAGACCCACTGGCATATCTGATAAGAGGAGAATGGGTAGCTGCCTGACCATGGTATGTATGCCGCATACTATGGACGGACAGCTCCACTGCAGTATGAGCCGGATTCATCGTCTTTCCCCCACAACTTGTCGACTCACATAGCACGTAGTCCCTCTAGAGGGAAAGCCTCGCTTTGCCAGATCCCGCGTATGATCAGGAATGGCTGGCATCGCGGACGCCATCCACCCGACTAAGAAAGCTACCCACGCCAAGGGGACATGCACCATGTTGGTGTACACCGCTGTCGTGTCGAAATGCTCTAGCCGGGAGAGGGAGTGATGAGAGGGAATGCAAGTTATCATCGAAACGAACTGGGCGTGATCAGGATTGAGCAACACGGCCTCGACAGGGGAAAAGGGGGAGGGGGAGGGGGCAGATGCTCGATACGGCTCGCACCTCCGCCTCGGCCAGGAAAAGTGCCACGCCACAAATCCAGCTCACCTCTCAGACAAACGGGATCAAAATTTCTCTGGAAGCTGGCAATCTCCTTAGGATCACCTGTCGCTCTCCTGCTTGTTTACAACGTCTCCCTTCTCCCCTTCCTCTAAATTTGCATATCCGGCATGGCGCAGGGATCGGGAAAGCTCAAGGCCAAGGCGACGTCGGGAGGTCGCAAGAAGGGAGGGCAGATGCCAAAGGGGAAGAGGATGATCCCGCCAAAGGACAAGCAACGCGTTGCGGAGCGGGCCCAGCAGAAGGTGAGCAGTTGCGATCTCGGCCTCTTGCCGAGCGCCTTTCCAGCCAGTCAGCAGTGCAAGAGGCGTGACGAAATGCCAGCACTGGAAGCTTAGACCGCGATCGTGGCAGGGCGGTATGCTGACCCCGTAGAAACTGTCGAGCTCGATCAACAACTCGATCGAGAGACAGATGGTCCAGTCCGCATCGGCCGGTAAGCTGACCATTATGAAGAACAAGGGAGGGGAGCTCGAGCCGTGAGTGATTCAAATGCCGATGTGTTGGTGTCTGGGGCGCAGCTGAGTGGGACAGGGGCGCGGGCAAGGAAAAGGGGAAGGGAAAGGCGAAGTGAGCCAGGGAGGGGTGCCGGTTCAGAGGTTTTGCATATGTTTATACCCTTGTGAGTCTCCCCCTCTCGTCCTACGGCTTCTGCCTGTACACACTGGACTACAAGCTGAAATTCAGAAGACCAATCATCACATAGCTACGCATGGACATGTTGTATATCTCGCACCGACACCAGATCGTCATCATCTTGTCATACAACCACCCGATTCACACCCACCCGCCCTCACTTTTTCACTGCTTGATCTTCCCCACCTCCATGCCCACACGGACAAGCGTCTCGGTCTGCTTCTCCGAGTTCGCCACGATGTCTTGATCAAAGACCACGCCAGCGGTGGAGGGGCAAACGAGGATACAAGTGGACCCGCCGTACTACCATGTCAGCGGGCTCCTTCCATCCTCGTCCTCGTCCTCCGTTTCCCCCTTCCCAATGCCCCCCGTCACCGCGGTCAACTCACCTGGAACCAGCCGAGCTCTTCCCCCTTGGCGAGTTTGTCGCCCGGCCTCTTCGACCAGCCGATCGAGCCGACCAGCATGGCTACGACGTGAGTACTGCGTAGATCATACCCAGGACACGAGGACCCACCGCCGACGGCGACGAATGCGACGGGAACAGCCTCCTTCCCTGGCCCGAGATTCGCGTGGATGAGCATGATCGAGCGTTTGTTCAGAGTGAATACGTTGAGGTCTGACGATGAGTTGACGTATCGGTACCGATGGGGCGTTGGACTCACCCTCGTTGATCGCCTGCGGGTTAACGGCTGCGAATGTCAGCTGAACCTTTACAACGGCTCGGTTCGCGCACTGTAAAGCTCTCCTGCGGCACGTCAGCTCAGCACGTCAAACAGAGGTGATCGACACACCCTTGATGTCCTTGACGTCCACGACGACGCCGTCGAACGGCGCGTGGAAACGGTGATAGTCTTGCGGCGCAAGTCGGGAGATCAGGATCGAGCACTGAGTGTCATCCTGAACGGCTTTGAACCTCGTGTCGGCGGCGTCGTTCCCGACGAGCAGAGTCGGGATGTTGAATTGCTGCCCTTTGATCCTGAAGACATCAGACGACGCACATGACAGTATCACGTGGGGAGTGGTGGACTTGCCAGAACGTCTTTGCCTGGTCGACGGTTTGGAATGCCGTCAGGCGACAGTCGGCTGGGGAAGTCACAACGGTCAGATCGGCTGGAGACGTGATGGGCCGAGCGGTGGGCTTGAGGCGGCGAGAGAAGAACGAGTTGAAGGTCTGGGTGATGAGCGGCGCGCGGCGCCAGCATACAAGAAGAAGGTCGAAACACTCACAGGGTATTGGTCCAGGTCCGTCACGAGCAGCTCGTCCACAGGGAGGGCGTACGTCCTGATGAAGCTCTGGATGTGCTGTCGGACTTCGGGCCCGGGGGTGTCGTACAGCTTGCCCTCTGCCAATGTCAGGGTAGGACGGTGTTTGAGTGCTGGTCTACTCACGTTTGATCGACTGCGTCTCGAGGAGCTTCTCGATGGACGGGTAGGTCATGTACCCGCTCTGTTGAATCAGTGCGGCCCAAGTCTCGGGGAACGAGAGAGGCACGTACGCCAGAGACGAAAAGGAGGTGCATGCCGACTCGAACGTCTCCAAGGTCGTCAGTCTTCTCACACAGGGTCTGCGGAGCTCAGACTCACAGAGCGGCATGCTCTCGAAGATCTTGCGACCTGTCTGTCTGTCGATCACAAAGTTGCCTATGACGCTGAGCCCGGAACAGCGATGTTTGCATCACGCACCGCACACTCACCCATGTGCTCGTGCGTGAATAGCTGATCACGTCGTCAGCCTAGCCCTATCCATTCAATGCAGACAAGTCACACGCACCCGATCGAGCGACTCGGAGCTAGGCCAGAGGTGCGAGATCCACTTCTTCGCCTGCGCGCCATGGGCATGCACCGCATCGGCTCTCTGCTCCGAGGCTGGAGTCTGTTCAGCGATCACCACCGCCTTGGAACTGCACCATACTCACGAGCCAGCTCGTCCTTCTCCCCAAGAAGATGGTTCTGCGAGTTGGCGACGATGTGCTCGAGGGATTGCTCGAGCGGCCTGCCGAATTCCGCGTGCAGCGGTGCGACGGTGCCGGTGGTGGTGGTGGTGGCGGCGGCGGTGGTGCTATCGGTGGACATGGCGACCAGTCCGAGTGCTGCTTGTGGATGCGGAGAGGTGGAGACTGACAGGAGGATGAGCAGTGCTCTTATACAGACGTCGCTGTGGCCTCTTTATGCACGGTGTGGGGTGACTGCCGTGTGACGTCCCGGCAGCCAAGAATAGCCGTGCAAGTCGAGTCACGTGACACACAGGCCCTTATCACCGCCTCGGTAGAAATGACGTGGCGAATACATCTTTCCAGGTCCCGCCTTAATCTGCACCATTGAGATTTCATCATCTCCAATGTCGAGTGCACTCCATACACTCACCGTCCGCTATGAGCAGCAGCCGGCACGACCGACGAGCACCAACAGAGCTCAGACCGTTGTCTGTGACCGTTGGCCAGCTGGCCCGTGCCGACGGTAGTGGCCGTTTCGCCTTCGGTGAGTCGCACACGCTCCCTGCACCTTCGCTGGCCAAGCTCATTCCAACAGGATCGACGGCGGCGGTCGCGAGCCTGAATGGGCCCATAGAGGTGCGGCTCCGAGAAGAGCTGCCCGACAGAGCGACTCTAGAGGTGATCCATCGGCCATTAGAAGGTGTCGGAGGTGGGCTATATCCGTGCCACTGTATCATCGAGGTGGAGCTGTTATTGACAGCCTCAGCCACGTCGTCAAGAGCGCTTGAATCGTCCATCTCCGCATTGCTTATTCCTCTCCTGAACCTCTCCCAGCATCCTCGGTCCCTCATCCAGCTTGTCGTCCAGTCCTTATCATCGACTACTGTGCCATCGTTCTCCGACTCCACGAATGACTTCCCTGAACCATCCTCTCAGAAGTCTTGGGCGCCATCAGAGGCCGTCCTGAGCAGTCATACGGCCCCGGCGTCAGGTATCCCGTTCTCCTCAAGAGCAGCGAGTATTAACGCCGCTGCGCTAGCTGCTCTGGATGCAGGATCCGTCGCGATTCGGGGAGTCCCCATAGGTGTTGCTCTGGCGTATATCCCGGCAGAGTCTGGAGAAGGAGCGGTGCTCGTACTGGATCCGACACCCGACGAGGAAGCGCGGGCGATCGGTCGGTATGGATTTGGATGGGCGTTTGGTGTGGGACTGAGCGCAACACCGCATGGTGGTATGGATACGGACGGCGAGGAAGGGGAAGCAGAGCTGGTCTGGGTCGAGAGCGAAGGGCAGTTTACGCGATCCGAAGTGAGTGGAACAAGCTCAGTTGTCGCTCCATTCTGACCTGTTCAGTTCCAGGAAGCCTTGGATCTGTCGCGTACCGCTGCGAGGCAGATCCTTGGATTTGTGCGAGAACAATTGAAGCAGCGCTTCAACGAAGTCAAGAGATGACCCCCATGCAATGAGATCCATCCACGCCTCACGCGTCGTTGTGCCATGACTCGATGGCCCTGCCTGCCCAGAACAGAACCTCTTCCATCCCCCACTGACCCACCACGCTCACTCCGACTGGCCAGCCGTCATCGCCTTTTCTCGCGGGTACCGACATCGCGGGGAGTCCAGCGAGCGAGGCAGGGACAGTAAGGAGGTCTTGCAAGTATTCGCTCTCGCCGGAACCCTTGGGTTGGTCAAGCGGTGGAGCGGTTCGGATCGCCGTGGGATGCAGGAGAATGTCTACGCCGTGATTGGGGGCGGCCGCGCCTGGAGATAGAGGGTGGGGGATGCGGAAGGTGTCTGCAAAGTCGCGTCGGAGTAGTCGGCGGAGATACAGGGCTTTGAGATAGGTGTTGTTGAATGCGCTGGGCGATTGTCAGCGCCGTCGCAACGTCGCCGCGTCGCCTCGATTGAACTCTAGACTTACTCGGCTGAGAGTGCATGGGTACCCGCTAGGATCCTCTTTTTCACCTCCCTCCCAAATCCATCGGTACGTATCCTCCTCCGCCGCTCGTCACCAGTCTCAGTCTCAGTACCGGCGGCCCTTGTTCCCCTTTCCGCTGCCGAGCCGAACCAACCTCCGCCAAACCTGCCCAGATTGCTGCTCGCCTCCGCACTCGCAAGGACGTAGTAAGCCGGGAGAGCCATGCGCATACTGGGAAGGTCTACGGCATGCAGCGTCGCACCGAGCTGCTTGAGATGCTCGAGCAGAGACGCCGGTAGTTGCAAGTTGGGTCTAGGGAGGTGGGTCTGCAGAGGCAAGCCGATGCGAAGACCTCTGAGCGATGTTGTTCCACTGGTTTCGATCGGAGGGAGAGAGGTGAAGTGGGAATCGAGAATTTCCGAGGCTCGTCGTCGTAACAGACTTGACGCGCAGGTCATGTCGCGTTCGTCTGGGTGGGATAGGATATCTGCCGGATCAGCACCACGTCTCCAGATGATAATGTGTGCCTCACCGAAAACCTCTTTGACCGAATCTACCGTCCCGCCCAGGACACCGACACAATCGAGAGAGTCGGCATATGCCACCACGCCATGTCTAAAGCTCATCAACGCCTGAGAGATTGTCATATCGTCGCTCCGTCACGAAGCTTACCGGCTGATCATGCCGTATGACGGCTTGAGCCCGACCACCCCACAGTAGCTCGCAGGGAGCCGCACTGAGCCTCCTGTATCAGTCCCCAGCGCCCTGAAACGAATCAGCACGTCCGGCATGTGTGGCCGTTTCGTGACTCACGCCCAGCAGCTCCCTTCCGCTACAGCCGCGGCTGATCCTCCCGAGCTGCCTCCAGCTGACCGTGGCGGTTCCTCCGGGCCTGGGTCAGAGGGGTTGTGTACCGGAGAGTAGAAAGGCGGGAGGTGGGACGTCAACGAGCTGAGGGAGTGAGTTACGGACTACATCAGCACTCACCCCATGCCGAACTCGTCCATCTTGGTCTGGCCGACGATGTGAGCGCCGGCGTCGAGCAGAGACGTCACGCAGGTGGCATTGAAGGGAGGATGGTATTCTGGCGATGTTAGCGGGTTACAAGACGAGAAAACAAGGAGAACCGGGGAGAGCTACCTTGAAGGGTCTGAGAGGAGCTTGAAGTCGGTGCCTCGGTGTAAGAAATGTTGTCCTTGATGGCAAGAGTGCGTCCGGCCAAGCGACCTGGAGGACGTGAGCCGCTCGCGATGTGAAAGGAGACCGACGAGGTACTCACCCGTCGATGGACCCGCGGTGGCGTTTGACACCCACGAGTATGGGGTGGGTCCGGTTTGAGAGGCACTCGGGGTGACTGCCGTGGCGAGCAGACGCCTGCAAGATGGCCTCATGATGCTGGGCGGGTGTGCTGTAGACTGAGAACAAGAGCGATAGCAGTAGTATATTGAATTCAGTTGCAGTTGCACTTTGTGGGGTCTCCGTGGCGGTTGTGGTCGCGTGGCTCCTGGGTGGTGCCAATCGCTCGGAGATTTTCGGCGTTTTCCTCTGCGGCGGTGGGTCGCTGGGTGGTCGCTGTGGGTGGGACTGTTCTCGTCAAGTGTCCATCCCGATCTCTCTCTCTCCCTTCATACCAACTTGCTCAACATCCATCTCTCGGACACACAACCCGCGGCCGTCATACCGAACCCATCGGCCGCGCCTGCATCACACACGACTCAGCTGGCTACCTCGCGCGCAAAAGGGGTAGCTGGGGAGACTCTTTCCTTTCGAGGTGGGTCACCTTACCCCATCCCGTCCCGGTTTTGGCCGCCCGCCCATACCTCGGACCGACGTCTCATTCCTCACTCCCAAACCGCCTGTGCACACTGCCTCGGGACCGCGCTGATGTCCCAGTCTCTCTTCATGTCCGCCAACCCGTCGAGCGTTCCCCAGCCCGGCCTATCAAAGTCGGCTGCCAAGAAGCGCGCGAAAAAGGCGGCCAAGGCGCAGACGGGAGCAGCGGCGCCGACGACAGATTCTGGTATCGGACAAGCCGCGATCGAGGTCGAAGACGATCTCGTCCAGGACATCTCCGACCTGGCAGCAGCTCAGCACCAAGCAGCAGCAGCAGCAGGAGCTGTGCCAGGTGCACCGGGATCGATCGACCCCAGCCTCTTCAACTTTCCAGGCGGCGGTTACGTGGACATCCAGTACGACTCGGCCGGTTACTACGACGACACCGAAGCCATACCGCCCAACACGGACCCGCTATCACTCCCGTTCTCGTTCGACTACCCTCCGCCCCAGGGTGGAGCTTGGCCCAACGGCAACCCTCTCGCAGGCCTCGCTCCGAGCCTCAACATCACACACGAGGATCTCATCCACGCCGCCAACGAGCTGTACCGAAGGATGGCGGACCCAGAGTACGGGATGGAGGATCCGTATTGGTCGTCTCTGACCCCGAACCTGCGGGCGTTTGTGCGCGAAGCCGTGCCGATCAACTCGCAGACCGGGGGTCCGAACGGTGCAGTGAATCAGCATGACATCCATGCCATGGCGCAACGGATCGTCAAGGCGGCGAGCGACGGGATGGGACTGGGCAGAGACCTCAGGCAAGGCCTACTGGCCACCGTCAACGGTCAGCCGTTCCAGCAGGGACTCGGCGAGGAGCTCGGTTTCCGACGACACCCCGATGCCAAGGAAGACGAGCTCGACGAGGAGGAAGAGTACGATGTGGACGAGAGCGAGTACGTCGCCGTCGCCAATGGGGATCAGCCAAAGAAGAAGAAGAACAAGAAGAAGAAGAAGGCAGCTTCGCAAGATCCCCCTCCGGCAGCGCTCCCGCCTCCAGCTGTCAAGCAGCCTCCTCGTCAGCAAGTGCCCCAACCTCCTCAACCGGCGCTCAACCCCCCTCCCCCGCCGACAACCCCTGCGCCGGCACAAGCACCTCCATCTTCTCGCGCCGCGGGCAAGCAACCGATGACCCATGCGCCGGCCGCCAACCCCCCACGATCTTCACGAGCAGCGGGCAAGGCGCCTGCGTCGGCACCCGTCGCACCTGCCGCGGCGACATCCAAGGCGTCGAGCGCCAAGGGCAAGGCTCCAGCCAGCGCTCCGGCTCCCAAAATCTGGACCCAGAGTTCCGCCGAGGACAGGGAGAACATTCGTCAGTTTTGGCTGGGGCTTTCCGAGTCGGAACGTCGGACGATGCTGCGGCTGGAGAAGAACGAGGTGTTGCGAAGGATGAAGGAGCAACACCGCAACTCGTGCGGATGCGCCGTCTGCGGCCGGAAAAAGGTCAACATTGAGATGGAGCTGGATTCGCTGTATGAGCAGTACTATGCGGATCTGCACCGGTACGCCGCGGACCAACACGCCGCGGCAATCGGCGCGAAGCCTCCGCCGCGAGGCGCGGGACCGTTTCCGGGTAGCGTCGAGGTGGATCCCGCTGGTCAGGTCCTCAAGATGGACAATCTCGCTCCGGATCCGCATTCACTCGCCCCAGACGATCTGGACGAAGGGAGCGAGGAGTACGAGGATGACGAGGAGTACGAGGACGAAGACGAGCTGGAAGATGACGAGGCGGTGTCGGACGAAGCCGAGGTCGGCGAGGAGCTCGACGACACGCAACCGCCTCCGCCTCGCGCCGTACGCAAGGCTCCCGCGAGGACGACCGCGCCTCGGCCGGAAGGAGGCGAGGACTTCCTCGGGTTTGGCAACAACCTCGCGACGATCAAAGGTGAGCGCTTTTTCTTTCGCGCGAGTTGGCTCACGCTGACTCTCAGGAGGCATTCTCACTGTCGCCGATGACCTGCTCAAGAATGACGGCTCAAAGTTCCTCGAGATGATGGAGCAGCTGGCCGTCGCTCGCGCCACGCGAGAGGAGCAGAACGTCCGTGACATGGAGGAGACCGACGATGAGGAGTACGATGATGACCGAGAGGAGCCGACAGAGGAGGAGCGCCTCGAGGACGGCCGGCGCATGTTCCAAATCTTCGCGGCGAGGATGTTTGAGCAACGTGTCCTGACTTCGTACCGTGAAAAGGTGGCCAAGCAGCGAGAGGAGCAGCTCCTGCGTGAGCTCGAAGAGGAAGAGTCGGAGAAGAAGGCGAAAGAGGAGAAGAAGGCCAAGGAGTCTCAGAAGAAGAAGGACAAGAAGAGGTGAGCAACGTTTTGTCGGGTCCGAGGCTGACGTCAGGCTGCAAAAGGAAAAGGCCGACAAGGAGAAGGCCGAGCGTGACCAAGAGGTGGCCCGGATGGCAGCGGAAGCAAAGGCCAAGAAGGAGGACGAGGAGCGAGAGCGGTCACGCCGGCAGGAAGAGGAACGGCAGCGTCGCGAGGCGGTCAAGAAGGCGGCTGCGGAGGAGCAGGCTCGTCAAGCTGCCGAACGCAAGAGGCGGCAGCAAGAAGAGCGCGAGCGGGAGGAAGAGGCGGCCAAGAAGAAGCGCGAAAAGGAGGACAAGGCGAGGAGGGAGCGGGAGGCGAGGGACAAGGAGCTCAAGGAGAAAGAGCGGAGGGACAGGGAGGAGAAGCTGGCGAGGGACAAGGCGGACAAGGAGAGGGTGGCCAAGGAAAAGGCGGAGAAGGCGGAGAAGGATCGTGCGGCCAAGGAAAAGGCCGCGCAAGCGGAGAAGGAGCGCCTGGCCAAGCTCGAAGAGGAGCGACAGGAAAAGGCACGCAAGGACGAGGCGGCGAGAAAGGAGCGCGAGGCGGCAGAGCAGGCAAAGATTTTGCTTGCTCAACAGCAGCAGCGCGAGCGTGTCAAGGCGGAGAGAGCCGCGGCGGACAAGGCAGCGGCGGACAAGGCGGCTGCGGACAAGGCTCGAGCTGCGGCGGCAGCGCCGCCAAAGGTCGCTTCTCGAGGTGCTACTCCGCGCACTACGCCTCCGATCGAGCCCGCTCCGCTCGGACAGTCATCCACGACTCCAGTACGACCTCCACGCGGGCAAAAGACGCCTCAGCCGTACTTTCCTCAACCGGTCCCCGTCGCCTCCTTCCCCACCCGCATGCCCGTCCCGGCGTCATACGCGGCTCCTGGCTTCCGACCGGCTTTCCCATCTCAGTCACCCGCGTTTTCCCCACCTAGCGCGAGCGCCAACGGGCCGAGCATCTCTCCCAATCCTCCTGCGCGTGGATTCCAGCCCGAGCCGAGTCCGCCGTTCGACTTGCCCCGGACCGCTTCTATCGGCATGGGCTTCCCAGTCAAGCCGCCTGGCGGACGCATTCCGTCTGTCGAAGAGGCGTTTTCTCCGCCGACTGCGCCTATCGGTGTTCCGCAATCCCGCGCCGTGTCGACGGGGGACATCAATGCTCTCAGCGGGTTGTCACTCGACGACAGCCTGTACCGCCGCGAACCTCTTGCCACGGCGATCGCGCCGCCCGGTCCTCCCGGAGCGGGTTCCATCTCGCGACCATTCCTCGACCAACCCGCTGGAAGCTCTTCCAATCTCCGCTCGTCGTCGCCGGCACCTCCCGAGAGGATTCTCGGCTCCGCGGCGCTCCTGTCGACGGACGACGAGATTGTCCAGCCCATCCGTCGTCCCACGAACGGGTGGGAATCCGCTTCCCCCGTCGGAGGAGGGGCTATCGGTGGCGGTCTCGGCGCTCCTGCATCAGGTGCTTCTCGCTGGTCTTCAGCTCCAAACAACATCTGGTCCACCCCGGCCGCTCCCGGTGAGGTACCCTCCCCCTGGGGGATGCCCACCATTGGCGAACGCCCGCCCTCTTCCAACCCGGCCCGCAACCCCAGCTTTGGCTCGGTGACCGGTGTCGGCGGTTTCGGAGGTCCGTTTGGACAGGGATTGTTCAGCCCCCCCAACCCGAACCAGAACCCGAACCAGAACCCGAATCAGGGTCATCATTAGCTGCTCTGCTAGCCTCGAGTGTCGCCTGGCGCATGCATATCGCATTTTGTTCATAGTCGAGCGCACAGAGTGAAATAGGAAATAGGATTGTCCATGTCTCGGCGAATTGAATTGAATTTGATCCCGCCGCCCTCGCCGCCCCGCCGCCAGCCGGCTCTGACCGCTGCGCAGCCAATCCATCCATCAGCACGCGGTCATCCACTCCTCGACGTAGTTACATATAGCATCTCTCCCTCTTTCCTCTGTCTTCCTTTCTCCAGTCTCGTTGTCATCCGGAGACAGTCTCGCGCTGGCCTCCTGTGTCGTTCTCATCCACGCTCCACCGACGACGCATACATCGCCAGTGGCCACGTCTGCCTTGTCTGGTCGTCCGACCTCGCTCGCGCCAAGCCTGCGCTCGGCCTGTCGATGGCTACCGCTACGATGCCCCACGTCGAGGCCGACTCGGCTTCGATATACTCGCATAGGTCTCAGTCACATCCCCACCCGCACCTGCATCGGTCGCACGGCAGCAACGGGCATCACCACCATCACCATCACCATCACCGGAAGAGGTCGAAGAATGGGCCAGCGGCAATAGGAGGTAGCCTGGACGTGCACGTGAGGGTCCATTCGGCCGAGGCGTTCTGGCAAGGTGAGCCGGTGTCTCAACGGGTCGGGTCTGTACTGGGAGAGTCGTTGGCTGAATCGGACAGAGCTCGAAGCCGTGGTGGAGCTACCAGAGGGCGCTACGTTGACCCAGCTGGACAATACCCTCCGAATGTTCATCAGCTTCTGCGCGGTCTATCACGGCAAGTCGGCTCGTTCCCGCGGCCTTGTTATTTGCTCTGCGAGCTAATGTCGAGCAGACGAATACCTCCAATCGACACAAGACATGGCTAACGCCATATCCCTCCTGCTAGACTGCGAACTGTTTCAATACCACCACGACCGGATGATCGGGATCATCATGACTGACGCGCAAGAGGTGAGTGGTTGCGTGCTTCCCGCATGCGATACCCGACTTACTCGGGCAGAATACCAATCCCCACGATCTGTACATCGTATACCACATCATCTTGTACTATGGCCAGCGTCATTCCAGCCTGTTCCGATCTCATCGAAAGTGGCGCAAACTCCTCCCGACACTCGGCGAGGTACTCAGCATTGACGTTGACGAGGTGAGCAGGAACCCCATCATCCTCTTGGTGGTGTAGGGTGGTCGCTGAGGCGGTCAGACGTTTGTGCTCGGCATGCCGCCCATCGAATCTCGCTTGCGTCTTCCGGCCACAAACCTGATGTACGAGGTATGCCGGGTGCAAAAGCTCGACTCGACCGAGCTATCCCAGTTTGACGACGGATTCATCGACCACCTGTTCGAGCTCGTAGAGGTCACGCGGGACCAGCAGGACGAGCGGCTCAACTACGCCGTCATCAAGCTGATCGTCGCGCTCAACGAGCAGTTCATGGTGTCTTCTCTTCCTGCCAAGCCGCACGGCGCTCTCCACGGCCACGGCCACGACCGCAACCACGTCACAGAGCACGAAGCCATCACCGGAGCAAGCAGCCAGCTCGTCTCTGCTTCTCCGGAAGCCAAGCTTCTTACTCCCGGTACTGGGACCCCGCCGTCCGGGACTTTCGGACGACATCACCAGCGTGCCCACACACACTCTGGCACAGCGGTCGACGCGAGCGAGGAACCAAAGAAGCAGAATCGCGTGCTCATGGTCCTGATGCGGAGGCTGGGCAGCAGCAAGACGTTTGGCGAGAATGTGATATTCATGCTGAATCGAGCGGGTGGGTGCATACGGACGGGGACCGAGCTGACGGCGACTGCAGAAAACACACCAGAGGATCTGTGTATGCAGTTGCTCATCCTCAAGATCCTCTACCTGCTCTTCACGACGCCAGGCACGCAGGAGTACTTTTTCACAAACGACCTGCGCGTGCTCCTGGACGTGTTCATCCGTGATCTTGTGGACCTCCCAGAGGAGTGTGAAGCGGTGAGCGAGGACGGGGTCCCGATGAGTCGTCGCCGTTGCTGATGGGGCAGCTTCGACACACGTACCTGCGTGTGTTGTACCCGCTTCTGAACCACACCCAACTAAAGAACGACCCGTACAAACGACCGCAGATCAAGCTCGTTCTGCACTCGCTCATCGCCAACTCGCACATCCGTGACGTGGGATCGACGACGAAGCGGTTGGTGGAGAGGTGTCTGGAGGAGCCCAAATCGCTGGAGCGGAGTCGAAGGTGGGCCAGCGCGCGTGTGAGTGATTGCGACGCCGACGCTGATGACTCAGCGCGAGTAATGTCCGTGGAAACACTGGAGGATCGCCGATATCTCTCGAGTCGGTCGCCGCGGCTTTGCCCTTGCCCATCAAGGCGGTAGCTTCCACATCGGTGTACACCTCACGCGATCCCATTCGGGTGTCGTCGCTGCACGACGTGTCGCAATCGCTTGCACCGGGTCGGGAGGGGAACCACAGTCGGCCCCGATCTCAGAGCTCGGCATACTCTGTTCACTCGGGTTACTCGACCCACTCCGCTCAATCAGACAATGACAGGTCCGCAACGGGCACTCCACCACTACGACGGCGCAAACCGCCTGCGCCGCCTTCCAAAAAGTTCTCCACAGGGTCAAGTACTGTGTCGTCCGGCGACGAAGGGACACCGACACTCGGCATGTCGGGCATGCTGGGCGATGACCTCGTAGAGGCAGGTGCAAAAGGCGTACCGCCACCGATCATCGAGGTGCAGGCGGCGCCGACGAACATGGGCTGGATCACGTTCTCTCCGTGAGGACGATGCGACCGACACGGCGGGGTGGGTGAGTAAGTAATCAGAGTGAATGGTTGTAAATAGCATGTGCCTACTGTAGCAGCAAGACTCGATGCATGCCTTGTACCTGGGCGGCGTCGTCGACGTCGACGTCGACGCTGTTCCGACTCGGACTCGGACTCGCGACTCCAGCAAAGTGTCCCGTGAAAGGTTATGCCACGTGGTTCACGTCATCGTCCCTCGATCGAAACGTCGAGTTGCTTTGTTCACCCAACGACAGCCCTGTTGCCAACCCAACCATACCCCATCTTATCTCTTGTCATCCTCCCCGTCTCCCTCTCAAACCCACTCTTATACGTCTCACCGATGCCGCCGAAACGCCCGCCGCCACTCCCTCGGAGCCTGTTCATCGCCGACGGACCTCTCGGACCGGGTGAGCGAGGCGAGCAGCGAGCCCTT
Organism: Saitozyma sp. JCM 24511; assembly: GCA_001600855.1. Taxonomy (NCBI): domain Eukaryota; kingdom Fungi; phylum Basidiomycota; class Tremellomycetes; order Tremellales; family Trimorphomycetaceae; genus Saitozyma; species Saitozyma sp. JCM 24511. Next base: position 480,259 of record BCLC01000013.1, on the reverse strand, counting down.
GTTGAGCGAAGCGTCCCATCAATCTGATCACTGTCCCCTCTCCCTTCCACCATCAATCACCTTAACCCACATCGTATCCTGCAATCAATACTGACCCACCACGCTGACACGCTGACTCGCTGACTCGCTGACACGCTCACACGCTGATATGCTGACACGGTCGTAGGCTCCGCACCGCTGCCGCCATCCCCCACGTCCGTCCACCCATCATTCATCATCGACGCGCACTCTTTCGTCGATCACACCAAGCCCGTCACCTCCCCGGACCTCATCTTTGCTGGACTGCCGTCCGGATGTCCTCGTCCACCCGTCAAGTCCGCTGTGCAAGTCAAGCTCGATGTGTCGGCCGAGCCGGCCCAGGCGGTCCTGTGAGTGGGGGTTTCTTCACGGCGATGATTCGAATGCACTATGATCATCATCACGGCACACTGCAGAGAGACTCGGATGCTCGTGATGCTCGAGATGCTCGTGATGCTCGTGATGCTCGTGATGCTCGTGATGCTCGAGATGCTCGAGATGCTCGAGATGCTCGTGACGCTCGTGACCGTCATTATCGCGACTCGGCATTCGAAAGCCATCTCAAGCCCGCCGCAACCTCGCTCACCCCGCAGCGGCGTCAAACCATTCTCGATCCACCCTACCGTCCTCAACCTAATCCTCTCGATGCCGCCGAGCATCACCAACATCGCCAAGGGATCCGTGGACATCATCGTGCCCTGCACGCTGCCGCTCGCCGAGTCCGAATGGGATCTCGTGGATGAGGCGGTGATGGCGCTTGACGAGAGTTATGCGTCTACTTCCGGAGCGGGTGCGGGAGGTTCGGCGCAGGAGAAGCTCGTGATTTGTAAGTGGGGCGTGGGCATATTTTAGACTAGTCGTGTTTTTGTGAGAGATCGCGGCCACATCGTGCCGGCCGTATCGGTTATCGGACTCTGCCTGGGGTATATCTCGGCGCCGGCGACCATGTTCTCGATCTCGTTGTTGGACAGACCAGAGAACGAGGCAAAGGTCATATACCTCAATGGCACCGACGTTGACGACACCATCGGCATCGATGTCGAAGGAGATCTGCTCAAACGATAGCGCAAATGCTGCTTTGTTCTCGTACTTCAACGCCGAGAAGCCGCGCTGACGCCGCCTCGTCTCTCTCTCCAGCCGGCCTCCTTCCCCCACCCCTCACCCTGCCCCCTGACCCCCTGCTCCACTCCGACGCATATAACCTCCATCTCGCCCGCCTCGCCCAGCTCTCCCTCCACGCGAACGTGTACCTCAAGGCGTTGCCCCCCGTCGTGGATCTCACCCAGGGCAACAAGTGGTGGGAGGACCGCTCGGAGCTGGAGCAGGTTCTCAGGATGTATGGTGGGTCGTCGCGTCGTCCGAATTCTCAGGACTTTTTCGGACCCTACGCCGATACTGATGTTGATGCCTCTCCAGTCGCCCCGGCCATCGAAACCTTTGGAACCCACCGTATCATCTTTGGCTCCTTCCCGGCCTTGCCTCTCCCAGAGCTCGTTCGCGCGCGCCAGGAAGACGTGCCCCTCCACCAACCCATCAGCAATGAGGAGTGGTATGCTGTGCTCCGCAAGGTCGTCTCGGAGCTCGGAGAGGACGCAGAGGCCATGACGGAGATCATGGGTGGGAACGGGGCGAAGGTGTACGAGCTGCACTAGCCGCCTCGGTGTACGAGCTGCACTAGAGGTCTCGGTGTACGAGTTGCACCGAGCCGTCTCGTACCAAGATACCAAGACTCCAGACCAAGAGATTGCCCGCCCCGTGAGGCGCACGAGAGGTATACCCCGACCAAAGACTCGTTCCGGTCATCGTCACCATACCAAGCTGTGTTTACCCAAGTCCCTTTGCCTGTGCATAGTGACTTCGATGCATGATCATGCTCATAGTCACAGTCATAGTCAATGTTGTTGTCGTCTGCGATAACCCCCTTGTCCAGGAGGTTGCAGGTGTCTCCCTTGCTTCTGCGGCGGCGGTGTCGGTGCAGATACAGGCGGTAGCGGCGGGAATGCGGCGGGCGAGGACGGTCTATCGTGAGGTGGTTTGAAGCCCTGTCGCGGGGCCATCAGCCGCGCCCAGGACTCGTACATCTCACGTCAAACACCAGCGGGCGAGCAAAAATGATCCCTCCCACTCGCACTCACGACTTTCTGCCCCTCGATAAAGATGTCCTCCATGACATCCTCGAACCGGTTTTGCTCCTCAAAGTCGAGATACAGTTTATACAGCAACAACGCATACTTTGCGTCTTCGATCGAGTCGTGCGCCTGGGTCTGGATGTCTTTCTTGAGGAGGAACCACGAGAGGAAGCGGAGGGAGAGTTTCCGTTGACGGCCGGGGATGGTGTAGATGTTGACCGTGTCCATGACTTGCTCGGGGGGAACAAAGATGTCTGAGACGGGGGTTCAGCCCTGCCGACGGGACGGAGTTAGGGCGAAGAACTCATGGCTCACTGATGGTTCGGAAGTCCTTTGATAAGCCATGACCGATGAAGATACAGCCAAGATCGACGACTAGGCCGTTCAGCGGGATCCCGGATCTCCGCGGTGTCACTCACGCAGGCGGAGCTTCTTGTACGCCACCTTGAGCGGCACAAGAGTATGCGGCGAGTTGTTCGGATCGAGATCGCCACCTGATTCTCAGCTCGCGTAATGATCACTTCCACCCACTCTTGATGCCGGAAAACTCGGTCAGGTAATCCACGACCGCCTCCTTGGTCAAGATGTAATCATCGATGAACGGCTTGCCCTCCATCTCGCCCTGTCCGCGAAGCACCGACACTCTCGCGAGCGACATGTGCGATGGACGGAGAATGTTCTTGGTCCCATCCGATCGGAACTCCATCTCCTCCTACCTCGTCAGATCGGACAACGGTGATCACCTTACCTGCTGCAATGCGACAAACTCGGCATCGATGGCTATGAGCGTTCCCGGTCGGGGCAGCTCGGCCGGCTTGAGCGCCTTGTGCTTGATCGAGTTGTTTCGGCGGTTCCTACGAGTTCAGCGAGAGCTCTGGGAGTATTGTTAGACACGATCAGACGTACCATGCCAACGACACATCCTGGAAAAGAACCGACGGATCCAGCTGGGTCGGGAGCTTGCCAAGGTCCAGCACCGACGCAACGTCCTCCCGCTCAAACAGGACTATCGCGGGCACTTTCCACAATTGAGGGAAGCGAAACACTTCCTGCTCCGACACCCGCCTGACCAGAAAATCGTTGAACATGACCCAGCTGCTCTCGCCGTCATCGTTCGGGGGCACTGCCTTTAGCTCCGTCAAAATCCGAGTCACTCACTCTTGACGAAGGATAAGAGATGCCCCGGGAGCTCGGGTGATTCCTGTATTTGAACCACCATGGCCTGATCTCAGCATGCGCCGAGCGACTCTGACCCACCTTTACGCCGTATACGACGCCCTCGCCCTCCTCGCCCACTTGCAACTCGCCATCCGGCGAAGGCCTCAAGGAGACTTTTGGCGGGAGGAATCTCTGATCCGCCTTGTCCCGCCACACCTCGAAGACCTCTGGCGTCGACACCATCGCATTCACGCTGATCACCGGCGGCAGGGCGTTGTCGCTCGCGAGTGCTCTGCGGCTCAGGAGCGGCGCAAACGCCTTGCAGTGGCTGCAATTGGCTTTGGTCCAGGTTTCGCGGATGATGGAGGCGCGCAGGATGTCGGAGAAACGTAGATCGCCAGGTGGCTAACTGTCAGCGAGGGAGGTGATTGGGCCGGTCTCACCTTTTTCGGATACTGAAGATCCACAGAGTGGACGGTCGCCTCGCGGGAAGAGACATAGCCGCAGTTCTGACATGTGTTGGTGGTTTTCGTCCTGATCCCGAGCACCTGATCCACGGCAGACGGCGTGGCTCCGAGCGAGAGATGATCCAGCGAGTCTGGTCGAAGCGCAAACGTCTCGCCGTCGACGACAGCTTCGGCGGAAAAGGTGGACAGAAGCCACCGGTTGAAGCTCTGGATGAGCGATCCATACGGCGTCGTCGACTTGTCATCGCTGTCCATCAACCCCAGGGCGGAGGCTACGATCAGCCGGGTCTACACTGGAGCACTCACCCTGGGGCGTCGCGCTAAAGGCTTTTGAAAAGTTGCTCGCCTGGCAGTTGGTCCCCTTTGCGTCCTCGAGCATGCGGAAGAGGAAGCCCGCCTCGCACAAAAGGCAGTGCTCCTTTTTGCAGTCGACGCAGATGTGCGCCTTTGCAACGGCTCGGATGGGCGTGGTGTAGTGTAACGCCTGGAGCAGGGCGTTGGTGTAAGAGTTGAGAATATCCGTCTCGAGACCAGAGTATTCTGTGCGGTTGTAGAACCCAAAGTCAAAGTCTTCGATGCCGAATTTGGAGTACTTGATCTCGACCTTGCGGTAGTACTTTGGTACCTCGCCGGGGGGTGCCTGCGGCTCAGCGGGTAACCCAGTCCTGTGTGATCTCGCTCACCTCTTCCTCTGGCTCCACGGACTTGTCGCGCTTGCGGTCCTTGTCGCTTCTGAACCGTGGTGCGGATTCTCTTCGTCCATTCACAAACCCTCTCCCCGTAGCCAGCTTGCCCGCGCCCGGACGAGCACTGACGACGTATCGTTTCCCACGCAGCTCGCGAGGCAGCGTGGCGTACCCGACAAAGTCGATGACCTTCATCGCGGCGAGAACGTTTGGTGGGACAGGTTCCGGAGGGTTGAAGAATGGCGAGGTCACCGGGGCGTAATCGGTGGGTTCAAAGTTGGACAACAGGGGTTCAGAGTAGTATGGCATTCCGACGAGGTTGAGGGGGCTGCGAAGCGAATGAGCTCGAGTCGTGATTGGTTACTCACGTCTTGTCATCCCATGGGATCTGCGGTGGTGGTTCGGTCGAATCGGGCCATTCCGGCTTGACACCCTCGTACCCGTTCAGAGGCGGCAGGGCGAGGTGCCCGGTGGGATCGGGAGTGGTGTCGTGCATGGTCCAGAGATGGAGTTGTCCGTCGGCGTCTCCAAATGCGAGGTAATCACCCAGCGGACTGAGCGCCATGGACGTGACATACGTGTTCACGTCGAGCTGGAGGAAACTCGCCTGGGAGCTCGCCGACAGGTCGGCGATCTGGAGCATGCCCTGCTGCGACGAGATGACGAGCTTGGTCGAGTCGGTCGGGTGCAGCAGCGCAAATGCCGGTCCAGCCGGGAAAGAGACGGGCGGCAGGGCACGAAGCATCCGGACGTCATACAGCCGCACGAGCGGGTCCGCGACGGGATGGCCCTGGACGTGGGTCCACCCCCAAGTACACACGATGTGACCGTTGGCGTCGGCGCCGCTGAGCCCGCCAGTGTGCGCCTGGACCGGCGTGATGTTGCTGGCGGATTTGAAGTATGTTCTTGGGTCGAGGATGGACACCTGGCCAGAGCCGTATGCGGAGACCACTGTTCGCTGCAACGGCGCAAGGTGGACTATTGCTGGCGAGTCGATCTGCTCGGGTCAGAGACGAAGATGTAGCCCAAGCGGTTTACCCTTGTGCTCACCTTTCGCGTCACCTCGCCTCTCGCCGTGTTGACCAGCATCATCCCTCCTGTACCCCCCGCCAGCACCTCGTGGCTGTTTGTCGGATTCGGAGACATACTCCTCAAGCTCCTGCTCGGGTCTGACACGCTCCATTTCGGCGCCCCACCCCGTCTCCTCCCGCCGACTCCCCCCTCACTCAACGTCCACACCTCTCTGTCCGTCACGCGGATCTCCCTCACTCCGCGATTCGCGAATCCGCTCGCATCGCGCCCGTGCGCCGGGAACTGGACGTTCCGCGCAAGAGTCAGGGGCCCACACCACGCGGTGACGGTGCCAGACGAAGAGCCGGACCAGAGGACGTCGGCGAATGGATCGACGGCGAGCGCGGTGGGGAAGGGTTTGGGGTCGGTCTGGTCTGGTGGGAGAGGGAGGAGCTGGAGAGGGTTGTACAGTGACATCCCGAGGATGTCGGGGGTTGAGATGGGAGAGAAAAGAGACTGGGGAATGGTCTCGTCGTGTCAATAGAGCGCTCCGAGACGGAGACGGAGTGGGCCTCCACCGAACGACGAACGGGTGGGTTTTGGTTTTCAAACGTCAATGCAATGTTGTACTTGTACCATCTTCTCCTCCATTTCATTGCACTGCAACTTTCTCAGTCCAAACAAGGCAGCCTCGGCGCTGGGTCTGACACAAAGCTCCTCCTTGCATTGGTGTTAGCATTGCAGCACTGTTCGACCTGCTCCCCCGCTCACCGCACACTCGCCATGTCATCGTCTCGATTAGAAATTCTCAACGACGGGGGTAAGTCCCAATCCTCCTATAACCTCGTCCCAAGCTCACCGACGCTCTCTTCCACCTGCTGACCCTTTCGTAGGCCTCCGACACGACGCCCGACGACCGTACGAGCTCCGCTCCACATCCTTCTCCCTCGGAACCCACCCTACCGCCGACGGCTCTTCAACCGTCACCCAGGGACTCACCTCGGTCAGCGTCACCGTGTTTGGCCCTCGGGAACCAAAGCAGCGCGCGGGGGTGACGCATGATCGGGCAAGCATCGTGGTAGAGGTGGGGGTCGCTCCTTGGGCTGGGACCGGTGCGCAGAGGAGAACAAGGGGGGATAAGTGGGTGACACACGCTCGGCTTGGTTTGGTCCGATCGTTGCCGTGCTGATGCCTCAGACGCCTGATGGAGGTCGGCGCGGCGATACGTCAAACATTCGAGCCCGTCATCATGACCCAGCTGTACCCTCGTTCAGAGATCTTTATCAACGTCCAGGTCATTTCAGCCGATGGTGGTGAGTCAGGCTGCGGTGCTCCGTCACATTCTCAATGCCAACTCCGCACCTAGGCATTCTCCCATCATCCATAAACGCAACGACACTCGCATTGATCGACGCCGGGATCTCACTACTCGACTACGTCACGTCCGTGTCGATAGGCCTGCACTTGACCCAACCCCTCCTCGATCTCTCCGCTCCAGAGGAGAACGACCTGCCCACGCTCGTTGTCGCGGCTTTACCCGGTTCCGGCAAGATCACCCTCGCGCAGATGGAGACCCGGCTCCACGTCGATCGGTTCGAGGAGATGCTGCTTCTCGGGGTGGAGGCGTGCGGGGTGCTCAAGATCGAGATGGACGGGGTGGTCAAAGATCGGACGGGGAGTGTCGTGGAGAGGATGACCACCGCGGTAGAAGCGCAAAGAGCTAGCGACGGTTCAAGATGAATGTGCCTTCGTAGCCGACAAATGCCTCGGGGGTGAATGTGTCGCGCCACCGCCCGACAAAGACATCTCCGGCGAGCACGTAGCCTCGGTAGATCCATTTGCCGCGGGAGTCGGGCTGCGGAGAGCGTCAGAGCGTCAGCGTGCGGCGAATGCGGATCAGTGATTTGATGCGGGTTTGTGAAATCGGATAGCTCACCGCATACTCCTTGACCAGACTCGCCATCCCGTCCCAGGCCCGCACTCTGCCCTTGAGTATGAACCGACCCCACGCCGAGTGGCCCGTTCCCGTGAGAAGCATCTCCAGTCCGGCCTCCTCGTCGGGGTGGCTCAGCATCTCGTCGAGCTCGTCGTCTGGAACGATCTCGAACCCGGGTATAGCCTCAACCTGGCGCTGGATGGTTTCCCGCACGGTCGCTGCCTCTGCTGCGGCCGAGGCGAGACCCGCGGACGTCGATGACGGCTGGTCCGTCGGAAACCCGGCGTTGGTCATGGGTCCGTTCAGCGGGAGACCTGTTGGAGACTTTGCTCCGGTTTGAGCCTCATCCTTGGCCGACGCCGACGCCTTTCCCTTGCCCTTGTTCCCCCGCGCCGAGCCAATAGGTCGGACATATGTCTCCTTGAGTTTCCACACCTGAGCCTGCTCGCCGAATGGTCCCTCGTAAAGCGCTCTGGACTGACCCGCGACCATTTCTCTGAACGCCTCGAACTCGAAAAAGCTAAAGTTGCCTTCCCAGCACCCGTCGAGCATGCCCCGCCACGCCGTCCGGGGCATACCCAGGCAAGTGAGTGGGTCGAAACATCGCCGAAGCCTCTCAAAGTCCCTGTCGTGTAGCTGCGAGTCGCTGACTAGGTCGGTGAGTCGGTCCATCGCTCCGCTCGACTCGCTCGAGTCGTCAGAGACGTCGTCAATGTCCTGGCACATCAGCGCGAGTCCGAGTCGCACGAGTCGCGCGGTTTCAGCCGGGGGTAGGACTTACCATCGCCATGTCGGTGGGATTAAGACCAGGCAGGGCGAGTCCTCCCATAGCAGCGGCTTGGGCAGCAGCCACCGCCATGATCGGGGCGAGAGGCGCGGGGCCCGTCGGGTCACTCTCAGCAACGACAATCTCCGCCGGGGTCTTCTTGGTGAAGAAGCGCAGGATCGCGGCGTGAGTGAGGATCGGCGGGGACAGCTCGAGTCGGCGGCCGTACCATTCAATCTCGACGCGGCGGGTTTTGGGGCTCAGGTCGGCGATGAATGGGTTTGATTTGGGCATGGTGGGAGAGGATATCGATAGAGGGAGATTGTGCATCGTCCAGGGAGCAAAGTAGGGTTCGTACTGTTGCGCGGCGAAGACGTATGGTCGGAGGACAAACAGCCGCTCGTCCCGCTCCTCGGGGGGTTCGTGTTGCCGTGGGCCTGTACCTGGCCTCAGCATCCCCAGATCGACTCGCAGGACCAGACTCACCGTAGCCACTGAGGAGCCATGCGATCCATATCGCCAGAGATCGTCCGACGGTCTCGGCGGGGAAACCCGGCTCCACCGCCGCTGCGAGCAGGTGCTGCTCGTGGTACAGCCGCAAAAACGTCGGCAGGTGGACCTCGCCTCCGGGCGCGAGCAAATGCTGCAGGTTCTTCCCGTCTGTCACTCAGCCTCAGCACGGTGGTTCAACAAAGGCGCGTCCAGGACCCACCATTTTCAATGAGCATGACATATATCACCCAGAGTTGATCGTCCCCGACCCCCCGCACGTCTCGTGCTCGCACCATCCCTCCGAGTCTCGCAAGCGCGCCCATCCTCCTCCGCAGCTCTCGCGTCAGATCGACCGCATTGAGACCCCCAACTCGCCGTTGCGCTGCCGAGACATCAAAGCTGGAGCGAAAGATCGACGCGTAGAGGTTCGGATTGTTGCTCGCGCAGAGGGAAGAGTGGATCGCGTGACTCGTCAGCAGGAGGTTGACGGGTGGGAGAGAGGTTTCCGCGGAGACATGCAGGGCGATCCGGCTGAGCACCTCGGGTGGGACAATGTCGAGCATGCTAGAGTGGATGGATACGGACGAGAAGAATGTGGTCGACGACGGAAATGCAGAGTGCTTGCGAAGTGCATCTCAAAGCGGTCTCGGTCCGGTCGGGTGACTTTTCCGGTCATCGCCGATCCACGGGGCAACGAACGACTTTGGTTGCTCTCGACTTTAGTTGCAACGGAACGCACCACTATGAAGCGGTCCGAGTCAGCGTCGCTTTCGCCGCAGACACCTCGGTATGAGGTTACGGGCATGCTTGTGCAGCACGCTAGCGACGCGCCGCCTCATTCGCATGGTCATGGCATATCCGGGCTCTAATTTACACAATCTCGTACTTGTCCACCGTCAGAATCCTCTCTTGCGAGAACGTCTCGTCTCCTCCGTCGATTAACGAGGCCTTGGCGACCTGTAACTGTCAGCCACCGCCCAGAGCATTGTAGCGGAACCCACCTCGACGTCCGGAATCGATCCCGAGGCGACAAAGCCAATGTTGACCGGGAAGAACGCATCGGCATCGCCGTCGCATCGGAACTCGAGGTTGCCCGTGGAGGAATCCGCGTCGATGGTGTCAATGGTCCAGACAAAGGCGTTGCGCTCGGCGCGCCAATCGGCATCGCCCGTGACGGATGGGAGGGAGTTGGGTCTGCGGCGGGAGTAAGCGAACACGGTGACTATGTGCGACTCGCGACTGCGACTCACGGAATGGGGATCGAAATCACGACGTTGCGCAGAGTCAGGTGCTGCGCCTCTAGCTCGTACTCAATGGCGACGTCCGAGGTGCCGTCGCCGCGGGGCTGAGGCCAAACCGTCACTGTGAGCGGCACGTTGCTCTCGTCCTTTGAGGTCATGCGCCAACGAAGCACACCGAGGCCCTGGCCCACGGGGAAGCTGCGAGATGGGTCTTTGAGCGCGATGACCTTGTCGGGGCCGGAAAACTTGGCGACGTTGGGGTGCTGCTTGAACTGGAGGTCGGCGTAGTCCTTCTTGGCCAGGGTGAGGCGTAGCTTGGCCAGAGCCGGGTCGGTGACTCGGAGGTCGAGATCGCCTTTGAGCTCGAACGCGTCGAGACCGCCATCGCGCGACATTGTCACGGAAAGCTGCTCCCGGATCGCAACGTGGATGCTACCATCAGCACGAACCGGATCGTTTGCTCACCTCTCCTGCTCGACCTTTTCGAGGACCTCTTCCGACACTGCGACCTGCGGTTCTGGCTCTGGTTCCGGAATCGGTTCGGGCTCTGGCTCCATCTCGACTTCTCCTCCGAGTGCGCTCATCAGATCCGCCTTGCCCTTCTTCCCTCCGAGTTTCATTCCGCTGCCCTTGAACGCGGGCTTTGAGACCGCCGGAGCGGGGCTCGGTGCGCGGTACTCTTGCGCGGGCGCCTCGAACCTCGGCGCGGGAACGTATCCTCCTGCCATGGACATGTTGCCCCCATACCCTCCCTGACCGGGCATCGACGCCCTCGCCGCCCGCTGCTGCTCTCGTCGTTGCATCTCGAGCTGCTTTGCCCGTCGTTTCAACTCCTCCTTGGCCTCGGCCTCCTTGTTTCGCGCAATGATCTCTTGGATCTTCTCCTCGTGCGACTCGCCCTCGAGCACGGATCGGACCTGGGACAGCGTGACGTTCTCCTTGTACCCCAGGGAGACAACCTCGTCGAACGCGCATAGGAGATCAAAGCTGTGGTGGAGGATGGCCGGCTCGGACATGGCGGGGGTGAGCGAGGAGATGAGTCGGACAAGGAGGGACAGCGTGGAGATGTCCTGGGGGTGTTAGTGGGCGACATGAGGTGGTGTGTGTGGTGTGTCGCCGGGTTCAGTGGGGTGCAGTGTTTCAACGGGTTCAGATGGGAGCCGTGCGCAGAGCCCCGCCGCGCTCACCTGAAGAATGTTGCTTCCCTTGTTGGTGATGAGCAAGACATAGAGCTCCTCGAACGGCTGGTACACGAAACGGACGTCGGCGGTCTCCACCGTGGTGTGCTGCGAGTTGGCCGGGATGAGCTTGGGGAAGGAGGCGAGGAGACCGTCGATCCGGGAGCGGGGCATGGGGCGGAACTGCCTGGACAGGAGCGCTGGGAGGGTCAGCGGGTATGTGGGGGCATATGCTGGGGCAGGTCGGTGTCGGTGTAGACTCACGTTTCCCGCTCCGGGTGCAGATGGAGGCTGCGAGGACGACCTGGGGTCAGTGGTGTCGGCGAGGGGTAGCTCACCATCCTGCTGCGTGCTGCGTGCTGCTTTTTGCGCTGGCCTGTGACCTTGTTGCTGTGAGGATGTGAGATGAGTAGCAGTATCAGTCGCTGTAGCCGACGCGCTGGCACCGTACCCAGCCAGCCAGGCCCCGGCGTGGCGCGGCCCCGCATATCTCCGAAACGCCGCAGTGTGGCACTTCTGCGCCTCCCCCTCGTCGTCGCGTCCTCCCTCTGTGGTCCATTCTTCTTCACCACGCCTTCTTCAATCTCTCTCGTACATCTTGCACTCCCAACGAAAGCCGCTTTCTGTTTCTTTCCTCTCGTTCCGGGTCTCCTCGCGTCGTCTCCTTCTCTCTCTTTCTTTCTCTCGGCGTGGTGTCTCCCATCTCATCCGTCTCGTACTTCTCTGCGTCGCACCGTTTATCCCCTCTCTCGCTTTAGTCCTCGCCCTCGGCATAATCTCAGTTTCCTCTCGCCTACACATCTCTCTCGCAGTTTCGTCACTCGCTCGTCCCAAGTTTACATCTCTTCTCGACCATCTCTGTACTTTGCTACTCGACTTGGATCCGCCTATTCGTTCTGACCCGTCTGCACCCCTCACACATCCCCCGCCATGGAAGCACCTCCTTTCCAAGCCAACTTTGGCATCACCCCGGGCCAACACGCCGAGGCGCCGAAAAAGCCCCACCTCTACGTCGGCAACCTCTCCCCCCGGGTCACCGACTACATGCTCACCGAGATTTTCGCCGTCGCCGGCCCAGTCGTCACCGCCAAGATCATCCAGGACCGCAATTTCCAGCACGGCGGGTTCAACTATGGATTCGTCGAGTACGCCGAGATGCGCTCGGCCGAGCAGGCCATGGCCACCCTCAACGGGAGGAAGATCTTTGACGCGGATATCAGGGTCAACTGGGCCTACCAGGGTCAGCAGAACAAGGAGGACACCCAGCACCACTATCACGTCTTTGTCGGCGACCTCAGCCCAGAGGTCAACGACGATGTGCTTGCAAAGGCTTTTGGCGCGTTCGGCAGCATGAGCGAGGCGAGGGTTATGTGGGACATGAACTCGGGCAAGAGCAGGGGCTACGGCTTTTTGTCGTTTAGGTGGGTTTGACGTGGCGTCGTGTCATCGTATCGGGTTGGTCTGGCTGACGTGACGTCGCAGGGACAAGGCCGATGCGGAGCAGGCCATCGCCACGATGAACGGCGAGTGGCTCGGCTCTCGTGCGATCCGCGTGAACTGGGCGAACCAAAAGACTCAGACCGGAGGTGGGCGCCCAGGCGGCGGGCCGGGTATGGGCGGAGGCATGGGTGGCATGGGCCCTCCCATGGGCGGCGGCATGGGAGGCCCTCCCGGAGGCATGCGCATGGGCTCTCCCATGGGTGCAGGCGGCGGCGCTCCGTCGTACTCCTCGCCCACGTCATACGAAGCCGTCGCCGCCCAGACACCCGAGTTCAACACCACCGTCTACGTCGGCAATCTCATCCCCTACACCACCCAGGCCGACCTCATCCCTCTCTTCCAGGGCTACGGATACATCACCGAGATCCGCATGCAGGCGGACCGCGGCTTTGCCTTTGTCAAGCTTGACACGCACCAAAACGCCGCGCTGGCGATTACTCATTTGCAAAATCAGCTGGTCCACGGAAGGCCCATCAAGTGTAGTTGGGGCAAGGACAAAGCGCCGGGGGACCAGCCGGGCTTCCAGGTGGGTCTGCAAGCGAGTCCAGCGAGTCCGAGTCTGTCTCGTCGAGTCGCTCTCGTCTAGAGGAAGCACGTTGCTGACGCTTCAGTCACCACACCAGCAGCAGCCCCAGCAGCAGATGGGATACTCGGGATACCCGTACTACGGCGGCGGGTACGGATACGGACAGACCGGTGTCCCGGGACAGCCTGGTCAGCCTGGTCAGCCTCAGCCACAGGCCCAGGCCGGCGGCAATGGTCAAGGTGGATGGGACGCCGCGGCTCAGGCGGCGTACTATCAGCAGGGCGGCTGGGGCAACTACTACAGTGAGTCGCACCGCGCCAAGCCGAGCCGAGCCGATCCTCGAGTCGTGTCAGTCATGTCCATTGCTCACCAACTCAGCCCAAGATGGAGCTGCTGGTGCCAGCGCAGGCGCAGGCGCGGGGACGGGTGCGACGAGCACGAACGGTCAGCAGGCTCCCTGAGCATGTATAGCATGATGCGAGATTTGCATATGGTACATTTGGCTAGCACAAGGTGCACACGGGTGTAGATCATGTGGGAGGCGTGGGCGAGGTCGAGCTGGGAGTGGGCGAGAGCGACAGTTTGAGGGAGACGCGAGGTGCCGGTGGGGCGAGGGTTGTCGCGGCGGTGGGCGCGGCGGGCGCGACGGACGCGGCGGTGGGAGTGGGCACGGCAACAGACGTAGAAGTCGGTGCACCGTCAGAAGCTGGAGGTGCACTCAGACCCGCCGGACCCCCCTGAGACGCCGCAGGAGCCGACGCCGCCGGAGCCGGTGGCACGCCCTCTGTCGAATCTCTCTTGCCCAGCTTTAGGCGAATCCCCGGAGTCGCCGGACTGGTCGCTCCAGGACTTCCACTTGGACCCGCGGGAGAAGTGGCATCGCCCAACCTAAACTTGAGCGTCCTCGTCGTTTCCGGTTCCCTCGGCACGTTTTCCCCCTGACCACTCTTGACGACTTTTTTGCCCGTGGGCAGTTTACCCTTACCAAACTTGTCGGCTCCTCTTGGCCCGGTGTCCCACGTGTACCGTAGAAACCTCTCCTCTGAGGGGTCGGTGGGCTTGCCCTTTGCCTTGTTGAGAGCGGCCTGGTCGGGACCGCGCACGGGGTCTCCGTAGAATATCGGTTCGCCGTCTTTTGCGCCGTTCCTCGTCTGGGGTAATGGCGGGCGGAGCGAGGTGAGTCTCTCGCGCAGCTTTGGCGGGAGGTGAGGCGAGTGCATCTGGTGGACAAGAGAGGAGAGCATGCCGGATCGGTCCGGATTGACGGGCAGGAGGTGGGACGTGGTTTGGGTGTCGCTGTGGCTGGGGATGATCGGGGAGACGCGGGGTCCAGGAAGAGGGAAGATGAGCGTGTCAGAGGGTGAGAATTGCTCGGCTGAAGCGACCGACCGGCGGAGGATCTCGGTGGCTTGGCGGCGGAGGTCGGTCTGGCGGAGCGACACCGAGGGTTCAGACGCGATGGCCTGGTACGTGCCGAGTAACGAAGGGAACGAGGATGTCGGCGGGGGCAGCAATACCGGAGAGCTCGGTGTGGGAGGATCTTCGAATGGTTTGGACGAGAGAAGTGACCCGGCAAACGGGATCGCGCGGCGATACTTGTCCGCGGTGGATGTGGGAGCGGCTTGGTGGCTCTGTGGAAGGACGATGTCGGGGGCGGGGGCGTATTCGCCGGGTAGAGGTGGAAGCCAAGTCGAGGGGTCCGGCTTGAGCTCGATCTGGAGATGGGGTTTGACGTCGGCGTCGGCGTCAATGTCCATGCGATCAGTGTCCGCTTCCAGATCCTCCTCATCCTCCGAGGCCTCCTCCATGCTCTCGTCGTCGTCCGTCGTCTCCGGCACCAGCCTCATCTCCGCCAATGCCTCCTCGACGCCTCTCCCCTCATCCAGATGCTCCTGCAGCCCATCCGTCCCGCCCTCGAACAGCACCACGGGCTGATCCACCACCCATTCCCACAACGACTCTACCCCCTCGCCGAGATCCTCCAGCGTCGCGAGCACATCCCCCGCCGCGACCTTGTTCCTCCCGGCAAGACCGGCGCGCTCGGTGCACGCCGACGCGACGAGGCGGAGGTACTTTTCCGTCGCGGTGGAGAGGGTGAGCGAGGCGGCGCGCGACGTGGAGGCGAACCCGGCCTGGGCGAGGAGGTGGAGTGTTGCGAGGTGCAGTATGGCCTCGGGGGAGGCGGATGCCATGGCGGGTGAGTGCAATGACAAGGAGTGGGATTGAGGCAAGTAACATAGCCATGGCCATGGCCATAGCCGAGTGCCTAGGCCGACGCCGACGCCGAAGAGTGCCACACTCCGGCAATTCGCCACAACGCCGCGTAACGCCGAGTGCCACGCCGTTTCCCCTGAAGCCGTCTCCCACCCACTTCCACACCTCTTGCCCAGAAAAAATCCGCGCTTCCTCCAACTCCTCGTTTGACCTCTGATCGACTCGTCCTTGTCCTTCTTTCCACTTTCCCTTTCCAAAACCCCAGCCAGTGAGTGAATCTCCCGCGTTCCCTACATCTCGCGCCCCCGCTGACCCCGCAGAAATGTCCGACGACGAGCACCACGAGACCTTCGAGGCCACCGGGGCCGGTGCCTCCAAGACCTACCCGTGAGTGCTCCACCGGCGCGAGGACGAGGACGCCCCACACCGGTCCTCACTGGACGGGTCGTTCTCACCGTCCACACCCCCACCCCGCTGACCCGCGCAGGATGCAGTGCTCGGCCCTTCGCAAGAACGGCCACGTCGTCATCAAGGGTCGCCCGTGCAAGATCGTCGACATGTCCACCTCCAAGACGGGCAAGCACGGTCACGCCAAGGTCCACCTTGTCGCCATTGACGTGAGTCGGCGCGGGCGGTACGCGCGGCACGTCGTGGCGGTGCGGTCATCCGATCAGAGGATGCATAACAGCCGTGGATGTGCCGCGCTAGCTCATCGGCCATTCGCTGACACCTCCAGATCTTCACCGGGAAGAAGATGGAGGACATCTCCCCCTCGACCCACAACATGGACGTCCCCAACGTCCGCCGTACCGAGTACCAGGTGCTCGACATCCAGGACGTGAGCGATTCTTGTTCATTTCTCAAGCCCGTCTCCTGAACCTCTCCGTCTCTGTCTGCTCGACCCGCTCTGACCCCACGCTGACTCGTTTAGGGCTTCCTCAACCTCATGGACTCTGACGGCAACTCCAAGGACGACGTCAAGGTCCCCGACTCGGACCTCGGCAAGGAGATCGAGGAGGCCTTCGAGGCCGGCAAGGACCTCATGGTCACCATCGTCGCCGCCATGGGTGAGTGCGGTGGTTCCGCTCTTTCTCTCCGTCTGAAACCGTCCTCCTCGCCCTCCTTTCACAGTCCAATTGCCAATTGCTCCAAATTCATACGCCGACTCTGGCTGACCCACGCCTAGACGAGGAGCAGGCCATCTCCTGGAAGGAGGCCCCGCAGGAGAAGTAATCGGATCGGATCGCGCAGTCAAGTCTATATGCACGCGTGTCCGATTTCACTCCCTCTCTCCTGCCTCACGCCACCATCTGTTCGTTTTCCCCCTTACACGATCAAAAGTCTGTCCGTGACACCTCTTGTACGCGTTAGATGAGCAGCATGTAACGGGAGGTGGCGGTGCATATGTCTGGGATCAGGTCGTGCGGTGTGATCGAGCTCTCTCACGGCCCATTGAATCGCTCGACCAGGCAGAAATGCAAAGAGGTGTCGGACCTGGCATAAACAGAGGAGTCCTGTCCGAGCTCCTTAGGGGGGGTCCTTTGGGAATGGATGCGCGTACCAGTACACATCACAGACGCGTCAATCTCTTGTCATGGGTTCATTCTCACCTCCCCATCCACTCACCGTATTCGTCTGGCTGTGTCCAAAGACAGAAGCTTTCCACACATCCCGTGATTGATCGATACTGGACAAGCCGTACCGGTACGCCGCACTCGGCCTTCTCGTAGCTTAGGGATAATCGAGCGCGGTGAGTCACGCGTCGAGGAGGAAGGCACTGTCGAAGAGCTCCACTGATCATCTAGGGACATGACCCCCCCAAAACAGGCCACAAAGAAGATGGCATCAGGCCGTATACCTCGAGTGGGACAGGCGGCGTCGGAACCGGTGACGGCGGCGGTGGCGGCGAAGGCTCGCGATTTGGCATGGGAACAGGCTCTCGAGGTTGCGGATGGGGATCATACCAAAATCAAGTACCGGAGCTCCAAGTGGGCCAGTGTTCTCCCCCTCAGCACCAGCACCCGACCCCGGGACACGCCCCACATGGTCGGACAGGCTCCTACCAGCGGTACCGGTGTCGTCAAAGCTCGTCGACCTCGCGGGTCTGGCCGTCTTCCCGCTCCCGTTCGACACGACATCACAGCGCACACTACCTCTCTGCTCGGAGAGATCGCACCGCAATGCTCCGACTTTGTCCTCTTCTTCGACATCGAGCATGTGTTTCGCAAAGCGTTTGCCAGACAGAGATACAAGGATCGGTATCCGGGCTCAAGCATCGCGGCTGCCAGCTCCTACGACGAGTTTATTCACAGGGCGGGGAAGGGCAAATCGGTCCGCGTCGGGCTGTTCACTGAATTCTCGAACCCGTTTGGCATCAAGGAGCCGGAGAAGACTGTGGAGCGGCACTGTTGGGCGGCGGCGTTCTTCCCCGAGTCGGGTGACCGACCGAGGACGCTCATACACTGGGACGGCAATGCCAGTGCGTGGAAGCAGGAATGGCGTAGGAAGTACGGCGACAAGCCTTACCAGCGACAGATCATGACGAAAGCTCAGCGTGATCTTTCTGATCTCGTCAAGCCGGCGGTGGAGCTCTTCGGGGGGCCTGTGAATGTCACTGTCAACGACGAGCAGGCAATATCGATTAGATGGATCACATCGGTCGCCACAGCCACTACCCCGGAAAGGGCGTTCGAGATCGCAAAGCACCTAGCCGGCCCGCTTCGTCGCTAGTAGTCAACCCGTGACGCAGCTTTCTGGGCGCGGCGCGGCGCTTGTGATGCTTTCCCTCTCCGATCTCTTCCAAGATCACCGTACCATTTATATTACTTTCTCTCGCCCCTTCTATCAGTCAAGGAGGCATGGGTCTTACTTGTGGATGCTTCGTAGCCCTTACTTCGCGGGAGACAGAAATGTGTGCCACTGTACGGACTCGTGCTGTGCACTGTAGGCCGAATTCAAAATGCTCAGGCGCAGATCCTGGGAATCATACAAAGAATCCCATGTCATACAACGGGTCCCGAACAAGTCTGATACAGGTGAACTCGCGTTCGCGGACTTATGGGTGCTCAATGAAGCTCATCACCAACCTGGGGTTGGTGAAGACCCTCCAATCAGACTGTCCTGGCGTCGGAGTTGCCACATTGGAGGTTGGGATCGAGCCAGGCCGGCGCGGCGTGTGCGGCGAACCTTATTGTCGTTACGAAGTTCAGCGCGATCGTCGAGGCAAGTACATCCCACAACCATCCTCTGTCCCATGACGACAATCCCGTAACCGCAATCGGAGAAGCTGTAGCTTACACCAAGACCCGCTACTTCGCTGCCAGGAACAAGTAGGACGACTGCTAACTCGGCAGATATAACGTAGACACATTTGTGGCGGTTCGCTTACAGTTGACATCCCGACCCATTCCCTTCTCCAATGTCACCCACAAGCGTTTACATACCCAGACTAGCCCGGAACACTTCTGTACCCCCCTCCCCTCACTCCCAGCGCCGAAATCCTGGCAAGCCAATATCCAACGGGATCAATTTCACCACGGCCATCGGTGTGGCACTCTCACTCCGTCACCCCACATCGTGCTTCCCCTTTCTTTGGCGTCATTCCGCTTTATAACATGCAATTTTCGATGCATTTCATCAAGAAAGCCTGTCCCCTAGCTCAGTTGGTTAGAGCGTCCGACTGTTAGATCGTCTGATCAGCAATCGGGAGGTCGAGAGTTCAACCCTCTCGGGGACAGTCCTTTTTTGGAAGTGTCCGAATTGTTTTTGCCCCGCTATGGATGCCGGTGACTCGAACCGGGTGGAGGATGTGGTAGCCGAGTTCCCCCGCGTCTCCCGATGATGCCGATACTACTTGGGACAGCGGAAGCCTTGGAGCTGGCGGAGTGATCTGGCATCAAAGTCGGGATAGCGGTCGGAAGGGGGTGGGAGAACCTGGTGATCAGCCGATGAGAATGGACGTCCAAATGGCGGATTTCTCGCGCCCACACGGTACCGGCGGATAGCCCGAGGGTAGGAGAAGGCGCGTGAGACCGCGGGATGAGAGAGTCTGAATTAGGAGCGGGGTGAGGAGACGCTGAGAGCAAGCGCTCAGGTTATGGTTGATTGTGGCGGTAGTAGTGGGGTCGCTGCACCTTGAAGGGGGCGATGCTGGATGTTCGTAACAAGTCTTCCTGATCCGAGCATTGCTCTCCGGGCGTCAGTGCACCCAGCGAGTCATTGCACGTATCGCCGATCCATGAAAGTGGGCAAAACAGTCTGAGGCAGCCATCCCGCACGCAATGACGGAGGTGCCACTGATGACATCGCAATCGGATTTGCATGGTGACATGCCACTCGGGACGATACTCGCGCCTCGCTGGCGAACCGGCCATGGTGTTGGGCACACCAAGCGCAGCCGCAAGTGAACACTCAGATACTCATCGGGACAAAGACAATTAGTAAATGTATGTATGATTGGGCTCGACTCGAGAGGATCCGCAAAAGAGGTCAGAGACAATGCAGGCCTGGCAAGAATTGACGGGGGACGTTCGGAAGGTCCTTCTCCGAACCCGACCGAAGCCAAACATGCCTTGTAAGTCAGCTCTTCGGGTCCCAACCTTTGCTTCTTATCGAGGACTCGACTCGTCGTCATCGCGCTTCCCCTTCTAGTGGTCACGACGATCCGGTGCAGTTCTTGCTCAACAACCGCGGCCGGCTCACTTGCGAGTTGCGATGAAGCGTTTCGCCGCCGGGGTGTTCGGTGGCGTTCCTTGGCGCGTACGACTACGGATTCACTCGAGATAACGTGACCTGTGCAAATACCGTCTCTCGCACAGAGTCCGCGGGTCTCAAAAGGAAGCTGAACTCGCTTGTTCCGCCGTCCGGCTCGATTTCTGCATTCCGGGACCCGACTAGCACCGGAATCCGCCCAGAAGGCTTTCAAGCCAAGATACGGGGATCCAGAGCCAGAAGGCAGAGCTCTGCATACTTGTACTCGTCAGCCAGATGAGGCAAGACTGACGCGACTGACGCAGCTTCGTGCCTTCATTAGATTATGAAACGCTCCCAGAGCGAGGCGAGGCGGACGAGACGGGTCGCGGTAGATCCCGCTTCCTCAACCGTTCTATCGGGTCAAACCAGTGCAAGGCTGTGAGTCCTGGCTGTCCACCTCAGAGGAATGCAGCGACAGGACAGAATCAGATGCCGTTGCCGCTTCCTCGCCCTGCACCGGGTGACCCGAGGACTCGGAGAGGGCGACACGGCACTGCTATTGCCCCTGTCGCGGCAGTCGTCTCGGACCGGATGGCGGGTTGAGTTTGGACGCGATGGGTGGCGAGTCGCCTTCGTACTCTCTGGCACGAACGTGAAGCCAGAGCTTGCCACAGGCCGTTCCCGTGTTCCGCCAAGAATCAGATCCCCTGTCACAAATATGCGACCAGAGTCAGGCGATGCGAACCCTCCTAGAGGTATATATACCACACGCCGTCGTCCCGCCGTTTGGCTGTATCTCGTCGATCTGACTCGTCCCCCCTTGACCCTGTCGCTACCACCGCTGGACGACTCCCTCCAACATGTTCAACTACAGCCTCACCGTCACCATCCTCAAGATCGCCACGTTGTTCTGGGCCTTGCTCGTCATGGCCGTTGACGCGGCGTTTATCGCCAAGTTCAACTCGTACGGTGGGTACTTGAAGCTTTCCTTGTGTGAAAGATATGTCGAAGCGATGATAAGTGCGCTGACAGTCCGACCCAGTGTGGTACGGCCAAACCGGCAGCGGCTTCTCCGCCTCCAACGCCGTCATCGCCTGCGCAATCTTCACGATGGTGTACCTCGGCGTGGCGTGAGTGTCTGCCCTCGATGCTGCCCCATCACCACGTCCTGACGGGCACAGCCTCTACTTCATCTTCTTCGTCCCCGCGCACGTCCTCATCTCCGTCATGGTCGACACCATCTGCATCGGCTTCCTCTTCATCTTCGCCATCGGCTCGGTCGGCGCCCTGAGCTCGTATGTGGGTTGGTGGGGCAACTTCACTGGCACCAGCACACTGGGTTCGCTTCTTGACGCCACGGTCGGACTTGGATGGGTCATGGTGTTCCTCGTGAGTCACCGCGGTTCCATTGCGCGTCTTCGTTGATCCATCCCACTTCCTCGCGTCTCCCCTACCCTGCTGCCAGCGCTTGAGAACCCCCGCTGACCACTCAGCTCCTCGCCATCCTCCTCATCGAAGTCATCGTCACCCTCGTCAACTATGGCGGATCCCTCGACACCTGGAAGACCCCCTTCAACGAGCTGCTCGTCGGGTCCGGAGGCTCCCTCCGTGGCGCGAGGGGAACCAAGGTCGAGAGCGGTGTCGGTGCGCCTGCCATGCAACAGGCCCAGGCGCCCGCACCGGTCACGAGTGCGGTCTAATTCTTGCTTCTCGACAGTACCGTGTGCAATCACTGATCTGACCTGTCCGTACTTGTACTGTTACCTCGTATTCGCGACCGAAGTCTGACGAGAGTTGTTACGCTGGAGGGGAGCTGTCGCTGTCGGGGTGTAATGACGTTTGTCCCGCTTGACCCGCTTGACATTGCTGTACATCGCTTCGAATGTTATCAATGGCCATCTCTTCATACCGCTACAAGGCTACTGGTACAACGGTTCTCGACATCGGTCTCGCAGGATATTCGCGTTCTGCGTCAAGCACCCCAGGCCTCAGTAGGCGAGTAAGGTAGGAACTGCAGGATCAGTAAGAGCTCCATCAATCTGACCGCCGGACCGCTCTCACCTTGCCATCGAGTGTGATCACTACGCGATCTCCCTTGGGGTCCTTCTTGCGCTCAAGCGAAGTGCGGAAGTCTGCAACGGCATGTGTCAGCCAGTGCACGAGGAATGGGCCGAGCCCGGCACTACGAAGATCAAACATAGATGCGGACTCACCAATGGCCGACATGATGCCGTCGCCAAACTTCTCCTGGATGAGCGCCTTGTACGACATCCCGTACACGACGAGGACCTCGTACAAGCGGTAGAGCACGGGGTCCTGAAGCATCAGCATAATGTCAAGCCGCAGAGGAGAGACCATCAGCGCTTTCGCCCTCACCTTCGGAGGTCCATCCCACGTTCCCCCTCTCACCACCATCCCCTTGACTCCCATGCTCCCACTCCCCCTGCCCGCCAGGCCATCCACAATGTTCTCATCCGTGATCGTCTTGGTACCAGGGTCCTCGCCCCAGTAGTACCTGTACTGCGGGGGGATCTTGAGCATCTCGACCAGCTTCTTGGCCGTGGCCTCGTCGGTCCTAGCCTGGCCGAAGAACACGGCGGTGGTCCATACCTCGGGCTTCCCGATGGCCTTGGCGATCTCGGCGAACGTCAGGTCCGAGCCAGCCTTGGCGGCGAGCAGGGCGGTGCAGTGCGAAGGGATCTCAAATGACATGGTGGCGATTCCAGTGAAGCGACAGTGGGTTTGCTGACCACGGAGGTATGTTCGGAACGGAAACGAGAAGGGATCCCGCTGCATTCGCACTAGCACTTTATAGAGGACGCATGGTCTTCGTGTGAATCCAATCGGTCCGGCATCTGACGTAGCCGTTATCAAACTCACGCCGGGCCTCTGATAACCGATTCCAATAATGCACCGACAACGGAGCGTATCGTATCCACACATCGTTTCATACATAAGATCCTTATTCACACGTCTGCATATAGTTCCCCGTCTATTCCGGCTGGTACTCTTCCGGAGGCACAACGTAGGCCGCTGGGAAGAGACCCGTCGCTCCGTGACACTCTCCCTGCCACCAGTCCGCGTCGACCTGGTCGAATTAGCCTGGCGTCCACGCCACACTGCCCACACACCTTCTCGATATTGGTGATCTTGTCGCCCTCCTTGAAGGAGATCTCGTTGTCCTCGGCGGCGTCGTAGCTGCTTCATCAGCAAGAATAGATCGACACGATCACCCAACTCACTCGTACGCCGCGATCATGATCTCGCCTTGCTCCGCCTCCTCCTCTTCGCGTGCTGCAGCGGCAGCAGCCGGAGGAGCCGGTGGGGCTGGGGGCGGAGGTGGCGGAGCGGGCGCTTCAGGCTCCGGCTCGGGTTCCGCAGCGCCCTCGGGAAGAAGCTCGCAGTAGTTGGAGGGGAACAGGCCGGACTGGCCCGAAGCGTTGGTCCCAGACCACCAACCTGGACGTCAGCCAAGCCACGCGTCTATACTCACCCTCGTCGAGCTCCTCGATTTGGGTGATGACCTCGTCTTCGGCAAAGGAGATCTCGTTCTGCCATTAGTTAGGCGCTTTACATCTCACTCACGTCTTCGGCGGCCTCGTAGTCGTAAAGAGCCTTGGCTCGCTTGCCAGCAGGTGCCGGCGGTGCGGCCTGCGCAGCACCGGGACGAGTGGCCATGGGAACAGGCGGAGGTGCACCCGCACCAGGGCCCTCCTCGAGGGTGAGGTCCGACTTGAGCCTCTCGAGCTCCTCGACTTGCTGCGGCATTAGCGAGGGGCGGCGATGAACAACTCACGGGATCCTTGGAAGGCATGGGCGGCGGAGGAGGCGGAGGTGGAGGCGGTGGCGGTGCCGCGGGCTCCTCGGTGTCTTCGACGACAGGCTCCGGGCGGAACGGCATCGGCGGGGGTGGAGGAGGCGCCCCCCAGTCGCCTTCGTCCTCCTCCTCTGAGCCGGGCGAAGGAGCACGAGGGGGGAGCGTCCGGGTCACCGGTGCAGGCGGTGCGGCAGGGGGAGCAGGAGCAGGCGGAGCGGGAGGAGCAGCAGGCGGTACGGTCGCGGCTTCAGCTGCCTTGAAAGCGGTCGTAGCGGCAGCTCCGACACCGACTCCAGCTACAGTCAGCCATGCCCCGTCGTTAAGCTTACCTGCCACGCTAGCAGCTGCGCTCTGCTTCTCCTCTGCCTCCCTCTGTCGCTTCGCCTCAGCCTGCCTCTCGCTCCAGGTCAGTTTCTTGCCACTGGGCTGCGGTACCGCTGAGGGGGCAGGAGCACCGCCGCCTGAGAACGCTGCCATGCGGTCCTTGAGGCTTGGCACTGGAGCAGATGATTCTGTGGCATCCGCTGAAGCGTCCGCCGCGGGATTCCAGCGACTGCCGAGTTTACCCGGAGTGAGCTTGATGGGAGTATACGCTGTGCCAACGGGAGCGATACGATCGTCTGCAGCGGGCTTGGGTGGCTCGGTCTGCGCTGGTGTCGAGGCCGAAACGGGCGCAGGGCGCGTAGCAGCTGGGATCGGGGGAGGAGCGATCGGAGCAGGTGGAGGAGAAGGCTCGCGCGGGGCGGGAGGCGCGGCAGGAGCCGGAGCCACTGGCGTCGGTCGAGTAAAGTTGGATGCGGGAGTAGCCACGGCCGTGGGCTACGATGTCAGCTTTGCCCTGGTGTGACCAGTCGGTGCGCTCGCCTTGCCTTGCGCCCCGCCGAAACCCTGGCTAGGGCGGTAGCTCGGCGCGGGTTTCGGTGCTGCGACCGCAGGAGCCTGGGCCGCGGCAGACGAAGAGTACTTTGAGCCAGAGGACTCTTGGATCCTCTTGT
Source organism: Saitozyma sp. JCM 24511 (assembly GCA_001600855.1). NCBI lineage: Eukaryota > Fungi > Basidiomycota > Tremellomycetes > Tremellales > Trimorphomycetaceae > Saitozyma > Saitozyma sp. JCM 24511. The sequence continues at coordinate 455,433 of BCLC01000013.1, read as the reverse complement.
GGATATGAGCCGGCGTCACGTCGAGCTACAATGATCAGTCGTTTATCGGACATCGATTGACCTACGTCCGAGCGGGCTTGGATGACGAGGTGGGCGCCTCGGAGGAACTTGCTCGAGACCTGGGACGACTGGGTGTCTGCGATATCAGATTGGAAACCAATTTGTATCTGATCCGCTAACGACCCACGGAACAAGCCCTTTCTAGACTCTGGCACACCCTCTCCGCACCAGTCGATCAGGACAAACTTGTCGAGCGAGCTCTGCGCGATCAGCGAGGTCACAACGAGACCAGGCTCAACGTACACTAGGATCTTTGACGCGTGCGAAGGCATACTGGATCCTGTCGCGGGTCGTCAGCGCGATGACACCGACGTCAAGACGGATGCCCACCTGCCATCCATGAACTCCTCCTCGAGATCGTCCAGGCCCGAACCCGTCGCTTGGACCTTGAGCTCGTTGGCCGTCTGGTTGAATATCGCCCAGTCATAGTCCGCACTACCGGAGATGATCCCCTGGTAGGTCGGCTGCAGGTCAGGGTCGGAGAACGCGATGGACATGGTGATAGCTGCTGATGGGAAGTAACAACAAGTCGAGAGATGTGGTGATACCCACCCACCACCACCAACAGCACGAGCGGTGCACACCCACCCGAGGATGGCAGCACGTCATTTGATCCCGCCGCCACCACCGTCTAATGTCACGTGATTCCGCTCTCGGCTACGCGCCCGCGTCTACCTTGTCCCGGTTTCTCGAGACTTCTATTGCTCACCTTTCCTCATCAACCTCTCAATAACTCCCCGTAGGCTTCGTTGGGCAGCTCCTTCCTGGATCTCCCATCCGTGGTGGAACTCGCCGTTGATCACCTGCTGAACTGCTGCTCGCTTCCGACTCACTCTCACCTCCTCTCGCCATGCCGCTCAACTACTCGAAATGGGACATGCTCGAGCTGTCCGACGACTCGGACATCGAGGAGCACCCCAACGTGGACAAGAAGTCGATGATACGATGGAAGCAGCGCGACATCCACGAGAAGCGCGAGGCCCGGAAGCTCAAGATCGCGCAGCTCCACTCGGAGATCGAGCTGAACAAGGTGCTCCGCCCGCGCATCCAGTCGGTGACCAAGGGAGTGGAGGAGAACGGGGTCTCGCATTACCGTGCGGTGCAGCGTCGGCTCAAGGAGCAACCCTCACCGGACAAGCCGAACACCGGAGCACCGAACCAGCCGACATACGACATGATGCTCGGTCAGCTGCTCGGAGACGTGTGGAAGGAGGCGGCATATCTCGTTGACGGGGCAAAGGTCCAGGGTGCGGCGGTCATGTGGGAGGGCAAGAAGGTGGACGATAAGACTCACGAGCTGGGCTGGGCGAGCGAAGCAACGGTACCCGAGTCCAAGGCTAGTCGTATGGCCGAGGAGCTGAGGAAGAGGCTGGACTGGCACGTTGCCGAGTTGGACAGACGCGACAAGGAGGTTCAAAAGGAGATCGAGCAGGAGGAGGCGGAGCAGAAGAAGAGGATCACGAGCGAGGACATCAGGGAAGGATGGTCCAGCTCCAGCGTGAGCAAGGCGAAGGAGGGTCCCTTGGACAAGCCGAAGCCAAAGCAGAAGGAGAAGGAGGAGACGATCGAGGTGTTGAACCCAGGTGCAAAGGTGAGCCTCATCTCAAATGTCGCGCTGACCCCAGCCCGCCGCCATTGCTCCACCAGAAGACGCCGAACTTGGCCCGCTCACCCCATCCGCGCGAGCCTTTGCGCAGATCGCCGTCGGCGACTTCGAGAAGTCTTACGCGTTCATCCAGAAAGACTCTTCCGTGCTCACCGAAGCGACGCACGACTCGCTGCTCGCCGAGGCGTTCGAGGCTGAGCGGAAAGGAGACAAGGCGCTGGCGAAGAGGGCGGTGCACCAGGCCCTCTTGATCAACTACTGTCGTCAGCTTGGCAAGGATGGCGTCGGGTTGTTCTTCCAAAAGTGAGCTCGCTGCAATGACATTGCTGACCCCAGGATGATCCAACGCAACCCCAAGTCCATCACCATGTTCAACGACGACTTCCAGTCGACCTACAATCGTATCGCCAAACGCACAGTGGAGATGATGGCAGAGGAGCCCGAGCCCGAGGAGCGCGAGCAGATCCAGCTCGTCGCAGAGGATCCTTCCCTCACCATCAGCTTCAACCTTCCCGACAGACCCCCGCCCGCCGACCTCCGCCTCGAAGGGCCAGGAACCGAGGAAATGGATGTAGAAGTGGTCCGCGAGTTCCTTCAGCGCAAGTGGGATATCTTCGAGAGCTTCAAGCCCGAGCTCAAACAGGCTCTCCAGACGGAGAAGCTCGATGAGGTCAACAAGGTCCTGGCGAGGATGAAGGTCCCAGAGGCGGAGGAGGTGGTGGAGAAGATGCAGGAGGGAGGGATGCTGAGCTTCAGCGAAGCGGGTGTGAGGGACATGACCAAGTGAGGGAGAGATTGGTTTGGAAGCGTGGATTGTGACCTTCGCCGACGTATTAATGACCCTTGACGAGAACCACAGCATATGCATTGTATATACAACAAGTTTTTCCTGTATGGATCTCGGAGAAGCGAATGTCTAGTAGTACACCGCACGCTGCAGGGATAGATTCAATGGTGGATCTGATGTCGGTAGGACGTCGATCCAAGGTGGTGCAAGGATTCGAGGTGAGGTCTGTGGTGACCGTCGGGGCCCTCTTATACTTCGCCCTCAAGGTCTCCGAAGTCCAAATCCATCCCAAACCCTCGCATCACCGCCTCCACTTCGCGACCGGCACGAACCCGCCTCTCATCCTCGTCTTCCACGGCCATTAGCTCGGCCCGGATCGATTGGAGGTGAAGCAGCAAGGGGGTGGGGTCGAGGGGGATTGTCTGGCCAAGCGATGCCCTGCCAGGCGGTACGGCGAGTCCGGAGAAATCGTCCTCGAAACCGTCGAGCGTCTCGATGTCGCGTGGGACGATGCGATGACCGGTGATATCCTCCTCTACGTCCTGATACTCTCCAAACTCGATGTGGTCCTCCTCGTCCTCGAGCGGCATGAATCCGTAATCGTGACCGTGGTCTTCTTCTTCGTCATCCAGCCACTCGTCTAGCCGGGCATACTCCTCCGGGCCAGGTTCCAGCCCAAACGCCTCTCCCAGAACGTCTAATCGGTCTAGCGCCGTCATCTCGTCGTTGTCGTTGTCGCTGTCGTTCCCGTACTCGTCCTCGTCCTCTCCTTCGACATGTACTTTCCCGCTCGGATCCCCTCTTGCCCCAAATGCTGACGAAGCCGCGGGAAGCTGGGCCCGCAGCTCGCTCAGGGAAGGGAACAGGGCGTCTGTGCGTTGCTCCGCCGCGGCTTCTTTCTGAAATGTCACGGGGAAGGAAGAGGCCTCTTCCTCTTCCTCCCTTCCAACCTCCGAGTCATCTCCTTGCGGATCAAGCTCTTCTGCTGCCGACGGCATCCGCACACCGACAGGCTTTCGTACCATGTTTGGCCACATATGCGTCATTAGAGTTTGCCTTACGGCCTCGAGAGGCGGGATGGCTGCGTCAGTCAGCAAAATTTGGCCGAAGCAGAGCTCTCGAGGGTTGTAGACAAGGCTCACGTCGCTCATCGTCGTCCTCTGGTGATGCTAGCTCGTCCACTACCTCCATGCCAAGTTCGTCAAACGCCTCTTCCACATCCTCCCACGCTTGCTCGGTCCGTGGTGCCTCATCTAGGGATTCCTCGGGCGACTCGAGTGTGACTCGGATCGCTAGTGCGATGTCTCGCGGTTGATTGACAATCAACCGGGTGAGCATGGCAGGAAGAGGATCTGGCGGCTACGTGGATCAGCTCTGCTCAAGGGCTTCCCGTGGCATACCATGCGGAGTGCAAACTCATGGAGCCAGGGGGTCGCCGTGTCCTGGAGCAGGAGGAGAGTCCACTCACGGCGGTGTCGAAGAGATAGAGAACCACACCGATGTCCTCGGCGGATACCGGCGATTCATGCAGAAGCTCCTGCAATCGGAAGTGCACATCGGCGGTATAGTACTTGTTGTCTATCCGCCAGGGTATGGGTCCCACGGGATCATCCTGGACGAACGACGGAGAGGCGATCAAGCCTGAAAGATCAGCTTCGGCAGGGTGCAGGTGCAGCGCTGGGGTCGCGTTCACTCACGTCCGATGAATGGATGGGGATCGAGAGTTGGGGAATGAAGGACCAGGATCGAGGATCCCGGTCTCGAAGTGTCCACGTCTGTCATGCTAGAAATGAACGCGTCTGACAAGATGATAAATGAGAAAGGTGAATTGATACATCCCTGCCCCTTAGGGAATGCTCTGGTGGTTGTCCTCCACACCGCGCTCGCCGAGACTGGGACATGACCGTGGGAGACCAGAACGGCAGGGAAGGGAGAGGGAGGGATGGAGACACCGTGGGAAAGTCTTGGACCACACCGATATCGCCGCGATTCTCCGTCGTTGGGGGACGCTCTAACCAACTGAGCTAGGCAACAGGACCGGTCTTTGAGAGCGATACTTCAGCAGGAAATGGTTCTCCACGCACAGCGGCGTCTCGTACGGAAGATCTACTATGCATGACGCACTATACTGTCTGGTCTAGCACACGCCCGCGGGTATCATCAAGAACACCACCACCCAACCGATCGAATCATGATGAACCAGCTCCGGCTCATCGCCGTTCCATGCGCCTTGACCCGCTGACCCGTTAACTTTACGCCCGCTCAAAACCTGGGCGGTTCGGGGGGCGCAATGTTCTGACCCGCTCCTAATTCCCTTCCCAACGTTGGGTCCTCTCCTTCTGCGTGGCCACTGCCATGCCTGAACCTGCCAAAGATACCTCCGCCACTGCTCTTGGTGGGCGTTCCTCCGCCCGAACCTGTTCCACCTCCGTTGCCGCCGTCCCGAGCGTCATCTGTCCCCGTGGTCACCGCGGTGGCACCCGACCTGTGCGTGGCGACGGTATCCCGCCTCTCTCGCTTCTTCGGCGAGAACACGCTGCCGGCGCGTTCGCGGATGCGCGAGATGCCAAACGGCGCGGAGGAAGGCTGCGCCGGGGACGCTGCGACGGGCCGGAGCATAGGGTTGAACAGGCGGCGCCGGCGGGAGTGCTCCGACATCTCGGATAGACGCGACTGCATCCGTGCCACGGCGACGCCGTGCTCCTCGACATTGAACCCGAACCCGCGGGAGGCTTCTCTCCGAAGCCCGGTGGACACTGCGGCGGTGTCAGCGGCGACGGCGTCGGAGCGGACAAAGCCAGTATTCTTTGCCGATCGATGACTCACTGTCCACTTGCGATCCCCGCGCCGAAGAGTGCACGCCAAACCTCGCGCTGGACATGCTGGGCCTCGTCGGCATCTCTGGACGACCCTCTTCCACCGCTCCCGGCGAGGCCTTTGGTTCCATGTCCTTCAGCGCGATGTTCCCCTCCTTGTCCTCGCCCTCGGGGACGAGGCCGGTCAACCCCTTGTCCCCGAGCTTCCCTCCGAGCAGCGGGTGCGTGTACGGATCCACGTCCGGTTGGTATTTCCGCACCAGCCGCATCGTGTCGATGTCGTCGGGGATGATGTTCTGCCGGAACGTCTTGAAGAGATACCTCGGCATGAGCGCGAGGATGGTGACAAACGGCCAGCCAAACCAAAACGCGTAGGACCGGAAGAGGTACACGTCGTTGCCGTAGACACCGGTGTAGAACGACGAAGGGGGAATGATCGAGTACACCGCGGTGAAGACCCAGATGAGAAAGGGGCCGACAAACACGCCAAACCAGGTCCACCCGGTCCAGGCGTCAATGTTGAGTCCCGAGAACAGATTCGCCACCATGACCGCGGCGATGGCCATGGTCGTGGACATTTCGTAGATGTAAACATCCCAGGCGTCGCCGCGGGTGGACGTGGTGACGTAGGTGTAGTTGAGGAAAAAGAACACGATTGCGGATTGGAAGACGCCCTCGGCCATGTAGTAGGAAAACCGCTTGAGACCGAACCAACTCCCTTCGCGGCCGTGCCGGTAGAGCTCAGGCAGCGCCATGAGCGAGACGTCGTCAATGTCGCGGTCGAACAGACCGATGACGAGGACAGGGCAGAGGGTCCAGAAGACGTTCCAGAAGAGGAGGTAGATATAGGCGAAGACGTAAGTCGTGGACCAGCCGCAGTAGATCATGAACCAGAACAGCACGCCAATGTTGATGATGTTCTTGTAGAAGAAGTTGAGGATCATCGACGAGTTGCGGTAGTACGACCAGTGACCGTGTACAAAGAGGAGCCGGGTGAGGTAGCGGAATTGTGCGATTGCGTAGTCCGACGAGTTGACCGCTTGGAGACCTTCCTCGCCGGAAATGCCCACGCCGACGTCCGCGGCCTGAATCATCGACACGTCGTTGGCGCCGTCGCCGATTGCGAGGCACATGACGCCGAGGTTGTCCTTGATGAGGTGGACGATTTGGGCTTTTTGGAGCGGGGAGACTCGGCAGCAGATGACGGTGTTGCACCGGGTGGAGAGGTCGAGGAGGAGGTCGTTGGTCTCGGGGGTGTCAAAGGCGTGCGCCAGGGCGTGGCCCTCGATGACGAGGGAAAAGCCGCCGGGGCGATGGCCGTTGTCTCTTCCGACGAGCGAGCGGACGCCAGTGTTGATGCGTTCGAGCGCGGCGGGGTCAGAGCTGCGCGACGCGCGCGACGACGTCCGGGACAGCGGCTCATCGCCAAAGAACCCGTCCAGCGCGTCGCGGAGCTGGTCCTGGACCGAGTGGTTGCCCTCGCGTACAATGATCAAATTCGTCTCCGGCGTGAGCAGGTGCGTGGTGTACCCGATCGCGACGGCGGTTTCCAGCTTGTCGCCCGTCGCCACCCACACCTTGATCCCGGCGCGCTTGAGGTCGCTGATGGCCTTTGGCACGCCATCCTGCAGCTTGTCCTCGATGGCCGTGGCTCCAAGCAGCACCAGATCCTGTTCTATCCTCGCCGAGACCTCTTCGACCTGGGCCTCGCGGTCGTTGAGCGAAACCGTCGCGTCGTGGTAGTCTCTCGACCACTGCTCGTACTCGTTTGGGTCGAGGACGCGATACGCCAGACACAGCGTGCGCAGACCCTCGCTGGCAAACTGCTGCAGATCCTGGTCCGTCTTCTCCCTGAGCTCCTTTTGCGCAGAGTCCTGGACGAGCCGTTCAAAGATGACATTGTCGGCGCCCTTGGAAAGGAGGAAGAGCCTCCCCTCCTCGTCGAGCTTGCGCACAATCACCGACATGCGCTTCCTCGCGGATGTAAACTCGAGCACGTGCAGCAGCTCGTACTCGTCCGGCTCGTCGGAGAATGGCGTGCTGAGCTTGACAATGTTCTTGTCGCGCCCGCGGAATATGAACCCGACGTCGGCGGCGGTTTGCACCAACGCCGCCTCGTCTGGCGACTGCGCCTTGTACTCGATGACCCCGGGCTCGGGCTCGGCAGCCAGGACCGTGTGACAAAGCCCGAGCACCGCAAAGAACCCGTGGAGTATGCGCGACTGCTCCGACTCGTGGTCCTCGAGATCGGCATCGAGGCGCGAGTCGTGGAACGGCGCGAGGACCTCTTTCGGCAAGGCCACCTTGACCTCGTCGTTTGCGTCGTTTGGTTGACTCGAGCCCGAGTCGCTCGGAGTGGACGCGGGTTGGGGCTTCTTCTGCACCACCGTGTCCGGGGTCTCGCCGTCGCCAGTGTAAATCTTCCCACCGACCGAGCACTGCCGAAAGATCATTGCGTTTTGCGTGAGCGTCCCGGTCTTGTCGGAGAAGATGTACTGGATCTGACCCAGGTCGTCGGACAGGTTCCAGCTGCGGGCGAGACACCTCGTGGTGACGCCGTTGCGGACGTACTTCATGTGGTGGTCCCAATAGATGAAACCGGCTTGGACGGTCCGGACGAATTCGATGGAGATGTAGAGGGAGATCGGGATGACGTTCTGGAACGTGATCAGGGCGTTTGCAAACGTGACCAGGCCGTTGACGCTGGGGTTGTCCCCCGATGTATCCGCGTAGAGCTCCCAGTACGCTTGCTCCTGGTACCAGGTCACCTCGTTGAAGTGGTCGACAATGGCACAGACCGCGGCGATGGTCCCGAGCAGGATGAGGTTGACCCAGACTTGCGGGTTCATCTGGCGCTCCACCTTGGACCGCTTGCTCGGCGTGGCGCCGGAGTTTTGCACGATTTTCGTGTCGTTGCCGGTGAAGATGACGATGCCAATGACCCAGGCCGTGTTCTTCAGCACGCAACCACGTAGCAACGTCGTTTCCAGGGTGATCGGGTGGATCTCGGCTTGCCCGTCGTGCCCTTCCTCGTCCATGTTGACGACGGCTCCGTTGAGGCGGAACATGCTGACCTCGGGCGCGTCGAGGTCGACTCGGAGGTGAGCCTGCGCGCAAGCCTCGGCGGAATCGAGGTGGCTCAGGCCGTTGATGCCGTGACGCGACTTCAGGTTGGTCTCCCCGTCGAGGTTCTTGGTCTCAATGTATGCGACGTCCTCTTCCTCGGACGTGGCGCAGATGACAATGTCTACCGTCAGCGCGACTCGAGGGCGCATCACTCACCCGCTGGGAACTGCTCGTTGTCGTAAATCTTTACAAAGTCGCCCACTTTGACATCCTCCCAGATCGTCCTCTGCCACCCGAGCTCTTTTGGCGAGTCACCCGCCTCGGGATCGTCCTCCCACGTCGACACCTGACTCCGAACCCTGTTCAGATCCGCACCGCCCATGCGCGGTTCCGGCGGAGGCACGTCTGCCTGGGCGGACCCATTCGCCAACCCCGCCTCCCGCTTCTTCGCCTTTTTGCTCTTCTTCAGCGGCATCGCCATCCTCGGGGAAAACGTCTTGCTCTTGGCCTTCATCGGGTTGATATTCTTGTACTCCCCGCCGCCGAGCGTGTGGACGATCGAGTTGTTGACCCGGTGGTCCGCCTGATGCCTCTTGACATCTTCGTACGCGTCCTTGGCCGCGGTGATGGCGATGACGACGAGGAGGGGCAGGATGACCAGACCGGGAGAGATTGTCGAGAATTTCGGAAAGAACTGGAGAATCGCAATGGCGAGGAAGAAGCAGTTTGCGACTCGTCGAAACTGCTCGAGCAGGTTCCGGGGCACATACGTGAACACGGTGTACTTTGACGTGACGATCTGATTCGTGTAGTAGTGATGTTCCGGCTTGACGTGGCCCTTCCTGTGGTACCATTCCGACGGGAGGGGCTGGTTGATGTGGATCGATCGGGGAGGGGAAGGAGGCTCCTTGCGGACGAATATCGACTCGACGAGGCTCCACCTGTCCCAAGGCTCGGCAATGTGCTTGGAGAACCACGACTGCTGTTTGTGCTTGACCCGGTGGACCAGGGGCGCCTTGCCCGAGGTGGACGCGGCGGGCATGGCGCGGGGGTGAACGGCGGTTTGTCGGGGGGGAAGTCGGATCGAGGGGGCTACAGATGCATGGTGAGTCGAGTCGAGTCGGGAGGCGACGATGGATGCGATTTTTGAGAAGAAACAAACATGGATGACCGCTCACCTACGCCTGCACCTGCAACGTGCCCTGAAGGCGCCTTCTGCCAGGACCGACGGCGATCGCAGCGGTTGCTGACTATTCGGACGCCTTGCTCGGCTCGACCTTGCTCTCCGCTGCAGGTTTCGACCCGCCGCCAGGATCGGTGGATGGGTGGGGTTGTGGTGGCGATGTGCCGAAGATGTGCGAGCTGTGGATGGATGAGATATGCAGTGCCAAGTGAAATCGTTTGAGTGTTGTGAAAAGGCGACGTAGAATGCGACCTCGGGCGCCGGTACGTAACATGGTCGACTGGTACGCTGAGTACGCCGCGAAGACCGAGGGGCGGCGCACACAGGCTTATTCATCCAGTTCCGATTAAACCTCGTCATTAGGAAAAAGTTTCAAATGCTTCCGGGGTGGCATTACAAACCTTGACTGGTACGCGTACGGCCGTCGCCGGACCCGAGACGTCACCCCGGCCGCGAGTTGGTAAACCATTGCTCTTGAACACGATCCACTCGCCCAACGCCACGCCATGGGCAGCGATGACAACCACCACCTCGACCCGGAAGAGGACGCCTTGCTGAGACGCTTCAACGCGCTCAGAGCTCCCACAGGCGCACCGCAACCATCCCCGACGTCGCCCTCGGCGTCATTCCAAGGGCTGGTGGACGACCGCGCGAGACGAGCTCTGGACGAGGACGACGAGCTGGAGCGGATCGCGGATGGGCGGGGTGGGGACAGCTTTGTACGAGCCAAGGAGGAGTCGGAAGAGGTCGGGCGAGCAGACAGAGAGCTGAAAGCGAGGATCAGCAAGCTGCGAGGAGGCGGCGGTGTGGGTGCTGAAGGCGGAGAGACGGAGCTGCCAGACGACGAGGTGAGCTGTGGTAAGGCGTTCTTCGAGTTGGGCTGATGTCGTAGGTGGAAGCGTACATCGCGTCCTTGTCAACGAGTGTAGCCCCCAACGCTCAAGAGGACCTGCCACCCCCGACTCAAACCCGCGACCTCGACGCTCTGAACCGAGAAGCGAACGACGCCTTGCTGGCCACTAGCCATCTCACAGAGGCACCCTCGTCGGGACCGTTTGACGAACCAAGTGCGGAGGATGACCACCCCGAAGAGACCGCAGAGGACATCATCGCCCGCGCTCTCGCCGAGGCGAGTCTCGACGGCGTAGCGGACCCCACTCATACACCCGAGGAGGCGCCGCCAGACTTCGAGGAACCTTCCCTCGCCTTCCCCACGCTCCCGACGCATCATCCCGAGCTCGAGGGCGAGGACGAGGATACCAAAGCGATGATGAGTCGTCTGCTCGGTCTGTCTGGACCGTCCAACCAGCCTGGACCGGCAAAACAAACCGGAGGACCGGGGAAACCACCAAGACTACCGGGACAAGGCTGGGGACTTCCCGGGTACGAGGATGCGCGGGACGACGACATGGAAGCGTGGTGTTGTGAGTGCGACTACGGTGTATAGCCAGGGCGAATAAAGCTGATTACGCCCGCAGGCATATGCAACAAGGACGCGACGCTGCAGTGTCTAGGGTGCGATGGGGACCTGTACTGCGGAGAGTGCTGGCGGGACGGGCATGGTCCGGGCGGAGAGCAGGGACACCGCACCAAGAAGTTTGTCTGGGCGAGGAAGCGCGCGATGGGGGCGTGACGATGAGGAGTGGCGAGAGAGCACTCCGTGGCAGGAGTCACCGCGTCAACTGTCGCCGCCGGCACTGGAGTGTCCCTGCAGGAATAAGTGCTGGTCGACAACCCTGTCGAGTTAGCCGGTGGTCATCTCCGACTCTGGCGGAGCGATCTCGTCCCAGTGGCACCCCGCTCCTCTTCCAGGTGATGTGTCGGGTGCGCGATCACGTTCGCGTTGGCTCTAAGCGCGTTCGCGTTCGCCGTTGGCTTTCCGCGCCCCGGTCCGCCTCGAGGTGCTCTGCACGTTGTATGCCGCGTTCGCGTTTCACTCAGCTGCGGCTGCCTCTGCATGCCGAAGTCCGCGTGCCCGCTCCCCGCAACCGAGCCCTGCAACTGAGAGTGACCAGTTGGAGATATGCATCGCCCGCATCAGACCCGCGGGCTCGTGAGCGGTAGTGTATATACATGCATTGTGTCACATCTATGCCTTCTTGGGCTTCTTGGCTACAGGCCATCAGCTTCCCGTTCTCAATGACCAAAGGGGACGCCAGTCCACACTCACCTCCGTACTTGGACCTGGCCCTGGTTCGGCCGGCGACACCGCTAAAGTCGAGCGCACCACGGATGACCTTGTACTGTCTCTGTCAGCGACGGCCTCACAATAACGTCTACATCTGCGTGGCGATCGCGTTATGGTTCCGTCTCCGTCTCGTAACGGCTTCACAGTCGCGTCTACATCTACGTCACGCCGGATCCGGTCCCGGTTCCGCCTCGTCGAGGACAACTCGTCTCGGGGTGAATCAACCCGCCAGAGGGAAATCGGAATCGTGCCAAACTCACCCTAACACCAGGCAGATCCTTTGTCCGTCCGCCCCGAACCAGCACCACGCTGTGTTCCTGCAAGTTGTGCCCCTCTCCGGGAATATACGCAATAGTCGTCTTGCCCGTCGTGAGCTTCACTCTGCAGACCTTTCGGACGGCCGAGTTGGGCTTCTTCGGCTTGGTCGTGTAGACTTTGGAGATGACTGCTTTCTTCTGGAAACAGTTGGCGAGGAGCGGCGAGTTGGAGTATGTCGGGAGGCGTTTGCGACACCCTCGGAGCACTGGTCGGGTCAGACGGCTTCCACGGAATCACCACATTTCCGTTCGCCCCTCGCTCACCTTGATTTGTCGTCGCCGATGCAGGCTGGGTCGATGAGAAGGTTCGGAAAGAGGGAGGGACGGCCCGGAGGGTGAGGCGAGAAGACGAGGCGACGGGAGATGGGCCCGTGACCATGGAGGATGGTCGCACCGAGAGGCGGGAGAACGCCGAGGCGAGTGAGAGGATTGACCTTGGCGCGGCCATGGTGAGGTGGTGCTGTGCTGGGGAGGCAAGCTGGGGCGATGGATGAGATAGAGATGGATTGAGCGAGCGCCTTTTGCTGCTGCTATGCTCTTGCTTAACTTCGAAACCGAAACCTATTTGGCTGTTATCACTCTGGCAGGAAGAACCACGGGATCAAAAAGTATTAATGACGTGGTATTCCTTGTTGGCGCCGCGGCGCCGCAGAGATTTCAGAAGTCTTGGTCCACCCAACGCAATATTGCAGCGATCATCTTCTCGCTCACAACCCAAGCCATAACGCATCACGCACCATGGCACAAGACGACTTCATCCCCTTCGAGGGATCCGAGGCGGGCTCGTCCCGTCCCACACCCGCTCCCAAGGGCAAGGACCGAGTGAAGTGGGTACCATGTCACGTAGCTCCTGGCCGGGATCGACTTGCTCTGCTGGCCTTGCTCTCGCTCCTCCCGCACCGCTGACACCTTCAGCACCACCGTCTTCATCTCCTCCCTGCCATACACCGCCACTACCACCGATGTCCTCACCCACTTCTCCTTTATCGGCCCTGTGCGCCACGGCTTCGTCGCGACGGACAAGGCATCGGGCAAGTCCAAGGGTGTGGGGTATGTGACCTACTCGTTGCTCGAGGACGCCGAGCGGGCGGTGAACAAGCTGGATGGAGGGGAGTTTGGGGACAAGGGGAGGAAGATCCGGGTGCAGTGGGCAGAGCACAGGGTGGGTCAAAGAGAACCCCATCACATCCATCGCATCGTCTCAGGCATCATGTGTGTTCTGTGGGCGCCGCTGACCCCGCTTTCCCAGCCTGGTGTGCAAGAACGACGTATCCGAGAAGTCGCCGCACCAAAGATCGCGAGGGTCATGCCTGACGAAACGACGCCTTCCGAACCGACCGATCCCAATGCTATTCGCACGCTCATCCTCTCTGGCCTCCCCTCGGACCTCACCAAGGCGGTCCTCTGGAAGAAGGTCCGCAAGACCGACGACAGGGTTGAGCTTCAGTATCCTATCGACGGCGAGGACAATGTCGGTGAGTCGCGACGGATCCATACGTCCATACCAATGCTACAAATCCTGACGAGTACTGATCTCCCAGCCCACCTGTTGTTCCCTAGCCATTCCGACGCGGTGAGAGCCGCTCCGAAACTCCATGGGCACACTTACAAGGGAGTTTTGCTCTCGTGTGTACTCAAGAAGCGCCTCGAGAAGCTCTCGGCAAAGGGAGACGGCAAGGCGCCGAGTCATGCCGGTCGTCTCATCGTGCGCAACCTCCCGTGGGACGTGAGTGTGGCGATTCGAGCTCTTGCTGCAATTGTGCCGTGCTTGACACCTTGCTGACAGCGCAGACCACCATGGAAGACCTCCGCGCGACTTTCCTCCCTCACGGCCCCGTTCACTCCGTCGACCTCCCCACCGCACCGTCAAAGCTTCCGCCGAGGAAGGACGGCACGCCCCACCCGCCTCGTCTGAGGGGTTTCGCTTTTGTCTGGTTCCTCACCCGAAAGGACGCCGAGAAGGCCATGGAGGCCGTGAACGGCAAGACGCTCTCGCGAGCTGGGAACAGGAAGAGCCAGGCCAAGGGAGAGGAGAGGGTCGTGGCGGTGGACTGGGCGTTGAGCAAGGACAAGTGGCTCGAGGCGCAGAAGGGTGAGGCGGGAGAAGAGGGACAGGCAAAGGACGAGGACGAGGAAGAGGATGAGGATGAGGATGAGGACGAGGATGAGGACGAGGGTGAGAGCGGTGAAGAGAGTGAGGGTGACAGCGAGGCGGACGTCGACATGGAAGGGAGTGGGAGTGATGAGGAGGAGGACGTGGACGAGGAAGACAAGGAAGAGCAGGACAGCGACGAGGATGAGGAGCAGGACGAACCGGTCAAGCCAAAACTCCCTACCGTCGACGTCGGCTCCACGCTGTTCGTCCGCAACCTTTCCTTCGAGGCGGAGGAGCAAGAGCTCGGCGAGTTGTGAGTGGCGTTTGGCGTGTAGTCTTGGTATCGACTGTCCACACCGTGCTCATCCGGATCAGGTTCCGGTCGTTTGGACCGCTGCGTTACGCCCGAATCACCATCGACCGGGAAACTGGTCGTTCCAGGGGCACTGGCTTCGTGTGTTTCTGGAAGAAAGAACATGCCGACGCTGCGATTCTCGAAGCTGAGCGCGTGGCTCGCGAGACTGGCGCGAATGCCCAGCCGGTATGTCAGCTTTTTCCGACTGCTTGACTCGCGCTTCTCTCCAGGTTGCACTGGCCCACGCTGACCCGTTCCAGCTCGGATCCAAGAACCCCTTCGCCCTGCCTTCCGTGCTCACCGCGGACCCCTCGTCGTCCCTCGCGTCCCGCCTCGTGCTTCATGGCCGAACACTCGAGGTGTCCCGCGCCGTCACGCGCGAGGAGGCCGGGCAGATGAAGGAGGATGGTGAACGTGCGCGTCACGCCAGTGACAAGCGCAACACGTACCTCATGCGCGAAGGAGGTGAGTGGGGCGCGTTTCTGGCAGATCATCATTCGCCCGGGCTTCTTACCCATGATCGGCTGTGCGATGTTCACATGCCATGGCAATGCTGACCGCGACCCTAGTCATCTTCCCCAACTCGCCCGCTGCAGCGAACCTGCCTCCGGCCGAGCTCGAGAAACGCCAAGCGTCATTCAACGCGCGTCGTGCAGTGTTGCGCTCCAACCCAAGTCTTTACATCTCCAAGACTCGTCTCTCGATCCGTCAGCTGCCCCTGTTCGTGACCGACCGGGTGCTGAAGCGTCTCGCCATCCACTCGATCCGGGCATTCGACGCCGAGGTCAAGGCTGGTGAACGCGAGGGATTGACTCGGGCCGAAGAGACCGACACAACGCTCTCTGCTGCTCTTGCGGCGAGGCACGACAAGGCAAAGGGAAAGGGGAAAGGAGGCAAGGGGGGAAAGGAGAGGGAGACGGCTGTGATTCAGAGCAAAGTGGTCAGACAGGCCGAAAAGTCGGATGCGTTGACCGGGATGGGGAAGAGTAAAGGGTACGGTTTCCTCGAGTTGAGGAGCCACAAGGAAGCACTCAAGGTGGTGCGGTGGGCGAATAACAACCCCGAGGCGGGCAAGTTGATGTGGGAGTGGTGGAAAGTCGAGATGGGCGAGTTGCTCGAGAGGACCAAGAAATCCCTGGCGCAGGCGAGGGATGCCAAGTCGGCGGAGGTTCCCGAGACCGAGGGGGCAGGGGAATCCAAGTCGGATGAGACGCAGAGGCACAAGCGCAAGCCGCAGGAGAGCTTGGAGGAGCTCGAGTCGAGGGTACGCAAGCTCGAGAGCAGGTTGGCAGAAGGGGACGACAGGAGCGAAGGAGGCATGAGAGGGGGCAAGACTCTGATCATGGAGTTTAGTGTGGAGAATGTCCAGGTGAGTGATGTTCACGTTGAGTGCGGCAACATTGCGCGGCGATGCTGCCAGATTATTGTCACCCAACCCCAGCATCGAGTATCGAGTATCGGGACGTACCCGTGCCCGTGCGCGTACGTTCCAACAAGCCGCTGACGCGTGCCAGGTGGTCCGACGCAGAGTTGAGAAGATCTCAACGGCGCGCCAGGGGGATTCGCAAGGACAGAGGCCAATGGGCGGATCCAAGCGCAAAGCCATCGCCGCTGAGGATAGCGACGACGAGGGCTCGGCTCCGACGCAGCGCGGCAAGAAGCCGAGGGTGGGCGACCGTGATCGCGGCAGGGGTCCACAGCGTGGCGAGCGGAGCGAGAGGGGAGAGAGGGGAGAGAGGGGCGGCAGAGGCAGGCCAGGATCAGACCGATTTGGAAGGGGAGGCAATCGCGGCATGGGCAGGAGGGATTCGGGCAAGTCGGACAGACCGTCCCGCGGTCCAGAAGGCAAGACTCCTGCCGTGCAGGCGGTGCAGGAGAAGAGGGGGCTGGAGAAGCTCGGAGCGCAGCTGGGCAGTCTTATCGGGCGGAAGAGGAAGATGCGCAGGGGCAACTGAGCGGGGCAAGATGGGCTCAGGGTGGACATGTCATGCATCGTGATGTCTTGATCCAGTGCAGTCGCGCCTGACCTCGGGGTCACGACGATACCACATTGGTTCCTCCTCTCGACTTCATCTCAATGCCTCGCCCCATCCTCGACCCCTCTCACTTCTCACAGCTCCTTCTTCTCCCCTTTCAGCTTGAGCCCTGGCCCCGGCTTGAACTCGTCCATCGCGCGGAGCCTTTCGGGAAGCGTTGGGTGGGAATGATGATACGCCGAGTAGATCGGGTCGTTGTGCGGACTCGACAGGTTATCCACATGAAGCTTGATCAACGCGTCCTTGAGCTCCTGCTTCTTTTCCAGCCGGACGGCAAACTCGTCGGCTTGATACTCGTATTTCCGGGTTTGCTTGTTCATCAAAAACTTGACGACCGTGTCGAGAGGTTCGAGCACCATCTGGAACAGCATAAAGCCGATGATGATGGGTTGGGACGAGGGGGAACCGTTCGGGCCAGCCACGGCCAGGGAGGAAGGGAAGTCGAACGAGGAGAAGAGGCTGCGGTTGTGGATGAAGATGTGGAAGAGGGTGAAGGTGAACAGGAGGTGGAATTGGGCTATGAGCAGGAGCTTGGTCGGGTGGGCTGCGGCGGTCAGCAAATGCCGACGACTCGGACGGCTCGAGTCATACCACCGCGAATCCATACCGCCGCGGATCCATACCACCGCAAATCCATATCACCGCGAAGCCATCCCACCACGAGTCCATCCCGCCGCTTACACCGAATACGCCGCTCAACCCCACGTCACAGCTCAAACAGCTCGAACCGCTCCAAGCGTCCAAAGCCACCAAACCACTTACAGAAGTACCAATGCCCAAGTTCATGCGCCAGCACCGCCTCTACCTCGGCCGGGGAGCTCTTCTCCATGAGCGTATCGTAGATCACGATGTGCTTGCTCCACGGGAGACCGTAAAAGTATCTGAGCGGGGCGGGATCAGCGAGACGGGACGTTCCCTTCTAGTCCGGACATTTGGGTTTTCTCGTGATGCGACGAATGCGAAGTGGAATCCATGGACATACGCGTTCGAATGCGAGCTCCGCTTGCTCCCGTCAATCACGTAGAGGTGTTTTAGAGGGAATCCGAGCCTGCTCGCGAGCTTCTCGACGCGCTCGCGGAGCTCCCCCGAGGGCAGGGGCGCGAGCTTGTTGAACAGCGGCTGGACTGGGCGGGTCAGCGAGGCGACACGACGCGAAATGTCGCGACACGATACGACACGACGCGACACGTTCCGAAACGGAACGACAATGTGAATGAAGTTGGCGAACAAGTCCGCGATCAGGTCGGATTGGGTGATAGGGTCTTCCCCAGACATCGTGGAGGTGTCTCTGTCTATGGTGCCGTTGCGACTCACTGAAAGTGGGGTAGATGAGTTGCAGCGTGAGCTGAACGACGATCCTACGGCGAGTTCAGCGGATCCTCATGCGAAAACAGTGATACCGAGGCGTACTACACCACACGATGTTGCGTTCGTGCGATTGCCCTTCTCACTCACATGAATAGCATCAACCACGGGACAAAGCTCTTCCCTGCCAACTCTATAATCTTGAGGAACGCAGCGAGGATAGGCATCCCAATGACGGCCATGAGCAACCACGTCTTGAGCTGGTCGGCGATCCAGAGCCCGGGGGTGGTCTTGTTGAACCCGTGGCGCTCCTCGAGGACAAAGGTGTGGTAGTAGCTCCACGGAAGGGAGGGGAGGGTGGTAAGGAAGGTGAGCAGGGTGATCCAGAGGAGGGAGCGGGTGATCTAGCACAGTGAGTACAGAGATCGAGTCGGCGCGGAGAAAAGCGATGGCAAGGACGTGAATGGGTATTGCAGACCAAACGCGAATCGCGCGCAGAAGAAAGTGATACCAAGTCGGAGCAGCACTCACCACCCTCCCCTCATCAAGTCCCAGAGCACCCATCGCCCTCCCCGAGACCGCCCAGGTCGACGCATACACGCCGAACCGGATGAGCCCCCAGCCGAGAAGTTGGCTGTACACCGCCTTGAAAAGTGAGAAGCGGGTCTTGTCACGGCCGTAGGACTGGGCTTTGGTGAATGTCTCGGAGGGGAGGTGGGAGGCGAGCTCGGGAGGGGGCGAGGTGAGGGAGTAGCATGCGATTTGGCGACGGCTGCGGGGTTGGGGGTGGGTTGGGCATAATAAGACGGAGTATAGCAGGGGGAGCACAGTGGATGTGGTGGATAGGAGGTACATATCAGCCTTGATCCAACACATAACATTGCCAGCAGCGATCCCATGTCGTGTGCGGCGCAATGTCACCCCGTGTCACTCACAAGAGCCAGACTTCGAACGCGGCGACGGCCCACGACGAGACCACGACGAGCTGCTTGTAGTCGATCGAGGGGTTGTCAGCGAGGTCCGCGACGCGAGACAGCGCGGTGTCGAGGGCGCTGACGAGGGAGGACATTTGGGAGGAGGTGAAAGGCGAGAGAAAGCGAGAGAAAGGGGAACGAGAAACGATCGCGAATTGGTTCGAGCTGGTCCCTCCACTCGACGTGTCCACCTGTCTCTGCTCCTTCAGAATTCTGCTCTTGCTTTTCGCTTCTGCTTCTGCGCTTCGTCACGCATTCATCTCGAGCCATGCTCATATACTTTGTCCGCCATGGACAGACAGACGAGTGAGCCGACCCGCCTGAAAGACCCCTTGCTTACCCCTCAGCAACCTCAATGGCATAATACAGGGCCACAAAGACACTCCACTCAATGATCAAGGCCGCCGCGAATCTGCCCGCCTCGCTCAGCGGCTGCAGGACGTGCCGTTCGTCGAGGCCTGGAGCTCGACCTTGTCTCGGGCGAGAGAGGTGAGCGAAAGTGTCGATTGGCGCGAGTGTCGATTGCGCGTGTCTCCATTGACGCCTTTGATTGATCTCAGACTGCCGAAATCGCCGTTGCGCCGCACGACGGACTGATGCTCCGCACCGACGCCGGACTCATGGAACGCGGCCTGGGCAGTCTCGAAGGGAGACGACGGCTGAGAGGAGAGCCTCTCCCTCGCGACGTCGAGCCGTCAGAAGAGTAAGCTGGGTCGGAAAGGGCGGCACTGATCGGCAGGTTCAGAGCTCGTATCGTGTCATGGCTCAAATCCTTCCTCGCCCGCCACGCCGCGCACTCTCCCACGACCAAGATTGGTAGCGACGGGGACGGCGATGGCGGCGACTCCGGGCTTTCATGTTTCCCAGATTCCCGACCCATCCTCATCGTCAGCCACGGCGCGTATCTCACCGCCCTACTGCCCCTCCTCCTGAACCCTTCAAAGGCGTGGAACATCACGCCCGGTCCTCGCGTCGACCTCGGCGCGCACTGCCTCAACACGAGCATCATGCGGGTCCGGCTGCGACCGCCAGATGGTCCGGGCAAGTGGAGCGGGGTGGTGGAGAGCTGGGGAGATGTGGAGCATCTCGCGGGGCTCGACGAGGAGGATCTGGACATTGCCGATGATGTGCGATGACCTCTGGTACAAGGTATCCTAGACCACCATTATTGTAGAATGTTCACATGTGCAGTGTAGACGGGCGTCGCCTAGCCACCCGAGATCTCTTCAAAGCCCACACACAGCCATAGAGAGCCGTAGGTCACGCTCGCAAACAGGTACACATCACTGCGATCAATCTGCATAACGCGTGGCTACAATCACATGCGCAGGAAACTCAGGCTCAGCCCGTACATCTCCCGCAATCACTTGTCGTCTCGTCTACTGAGCAGGCACTGGGGGTGGCGCTTCGGGAGCGGGTTCGGGATGAGGGAGGTTGACGTCGCCCATGAGGTCGCCGAGGGTCGGCTTGAAGAACATGGTGGTGATGTACTGGAGGATCAGCCACTGCCAATGATGACGGGAGCAGAGGGAGAAAGCGATTTAGGGACGGGGACGAAGACGAGGAGGGCCAAACATTGGACAATCGCTGTAACACCCTGGAATGGCTGTGCAGCGAGGCTGCTAACCGTGCTCACCTTTTTGCGGTACCTCGTCGTCGTGCCCACGCCGAGCGTTCCATTCTTGATCGCGCTCGCGGTGAGGTGATTCAACACCACATGGTTCGGCACGGCGAGTATCGAATTATCGTCCAGTCCCGCCGGCGGGGGCGCACCGCCCATGTTTGGCTGTTCCTCCCACCGACGCTTGGGCTCGGCGTTGACGATGACCTTGTCGAGGATCCGCGGCAGGGTCGGCGGCTGCGGTACCGAGGAGAGATGCGGGATGCCATGAGCCCACTGGACGAACTCTGACTCGGTCATGTTCTGCGGTAGCTCCTCGATGTATTGATACAGCACGAGCGGAGAAGGGATCGAGTTGGTCCACTGCGATTCGTCCTCTACGAGAGTCAGTAATGAAGCCCGACACCCACTCACTGTCTTCCGACTTTGCCGCTGGCTTCGCGTCCATCGCCCACTCCGCTTTGAGCTCCTCCTCGGTCTTTGGCGCTTCCACTTCGATCCAGTTCACCAGCGTCCCGTCGTCGTCCGTCGCAGTGGAGATCAGCTTGGAACACCTCCAGCTGTCATCGACGATAAACTTGAGGCGGTACTGCCCAGGTCGTAGCCGGAGCACCGTGTTGAAATCGTGCGTGCTACTAATCAGCCCTGAAAGCGTACTCGCACCCACCTCTTCTTCATCTTGATTCTCTGCCGCCAGTTCTCGGCGAAATCTCCCGTGACGTACACCACCTTGCCCCCTCCCACCCACTGCACCGGGACGTTGACCAAGCCGTCCGCCGCCGCTTCTTCCGCTGTCGGCGTCGTGTCCGAGGCCTCTTGCCGTGACGGCGGCGTCGCTGCGACGGTCGGAGGTGGAGGAGTCAGCCCCGTCGTCTTGAGCGGCTCGACTTTTCGGTCCGAGGGCGTCGCGTCGCCCTTGCCTGGGATCGGGATGGGGATTGCCGGTCGAGGTGAGCCGCCGTCTGTGCGGGGCGAAGAGGGAAAGTATGGGTTCGTGTCGGTCGGTCTCGTCGGCAAGACACCTTGAGCTCCCGGCATCGACACCGGAGCGGTCTTTGGACCTGGCACCGCCGCCGAATCCAGCTTGGACATCGCGGTGAGAGCATTCGCGCCGGACAGCGGCGATGCGGTCCTCCCGCCCAACACCTGCTGCCATCGCCGAGAAACCCCCGCCGTCGGGCCGAGCGAAGCTGCCGTGCCAGTCTCGGAAGTTGTCGGGGATGAGCGCTTGGCCACGGGCGAGGTCGCGGTGGATGCCGACGTCGTGGCGAGGTGGTGCGAAGTGGTCGTCGCGGTGGTAGCGACCGGAGCGGCGGGTGTGAAAGACAGCTTATTCAGGTCGGGCAGTTCGAGTGACTTGCGTCGGCGTGGTGATCCGCCGCGACCGGATGGCGAGGTTGGGTTGGAAGACTGAGGGGAGATGTGGGTGGGGCGTTGGGGCATGGGTAGACGGAGGTTGGGATGTCGGGAGGTCGGACCTGGGGTGGGGGACGTCGGAGAAGCGGACGCTCCGGGCGATGTACCGCGATGGGGCGGAGGAGCGGCGGCGGACCCTCCAGTCGGCCTCGACGGCGACGACTGTGTGCCACCCGCGCCTGCACCCTGGGCACCTTGCTGCGCCGATGGTGTGTTGCCCATCCTGCGAGGTGGATCGTGAGCTGGTATTGGGTTCAGACAGGAGAGATAGAACTGGAATGGGAATGAGTGAAGAGTGAGGAGTCAAGCGTCGCGCCCGGCTACGGCTGCTACGGCTATGCGCTACGTTTGTCTCAAATTGCCCCTTTGGGAAGGTGAATCCAACCGGCTCTCGTATCTCGATCTTGTTCTCCCTTCCGCACTTCAATACCTGCTCGTCTCGCTGCCTTTGCTCTGCATTCAGCCTCCGGACTACCTCAGCTTTTAGGTCACGCAGAACCACTCCTGCCTGATGTATCTGGTCCCTCAAACACTGACCCGCTCGTTCGTTGACCAGTTGCTGGGGTCCCACTGACAAGGTCACACGACAAGGGGAAGCGACAAGGCTTACGATGCGGCAACTCATTCTGCGGCTCCGGGCGAGCTGACGTCGCCGCGACAGACGGGCAGGCGGATGCCGCAGTGTCTTCCGCGGATCGCATTGGGACGACCCGCTCTGGTGCTTCCGAGTGTCGTCTCTTCGCGTGACCAAGCGCAGATACAGTTCCCGCGATATAAGAACGGCCTGGGTGTTACCAGACTTCACGGAACCCACTCCACTTGGCCTCCTACCTCTTGCCACTGGAATCGTTCACGACTGCTCTGAGCTCAGTTAAAACCCAACCACCCTGCTATCAGCATTCGCCATCGCCATGGCGCTCGAAACTCTCCATTCCCAGGGCGCCGACCCCGCCGCAGAAACCCGCGCCAACGTCGAAGCCACGCGCGACCTCGGTCCGAGTCGAGCAGAAGACGGGCCGACACCTGCCCGCCGGGTCATCCTCGTCACCGGCGCGACCGGCAAGCAGGGCGGAGCAGTGGTGGACGCGCTGCTAGCCCTTCCCAAGCCCGAACAATTCAAGATCCTCGCGGTGACGCGGGACCCGGGGTCCTCGGCCGCGCAGCGACTCACCGACAAGTCCCCCTCGATCATCCTCGTCAAAGGCGACATGAACGATGTGCCGGCGCTATTCGCCCAGGCCAAAGAAGCGCTGTCTCCTACGTCCGAGGACATCTGGGGTGTGTTCTCCGTCCAGTCGGACTGGAAACACGAGCTGTCCCAGGGCAAGGCCATGATCGACGAGTCTCTCCGATCCGGTGTCAAGCACTTTGTCTACACCAGCGTGGATCGGGGAGGAGAGGAGCGATCATGGGAAAACGCCACCGACATCCCACACTTTGAGGCAAAGTACAAGATCGAGCATCACCTCGTCCACGACACTGTCCTCGTCGCGAGAAACTCGAAAAAGCCACCCATGACATGGACGATCCTACGCCCAGTCATGTTCATGGACAACCTCGCCCCGGGCTTCCAGACACGCGTCCTCCTCACCGCCTACAGGGACACGATGAAGAACAAGTCCCTCCCCTGGGTCGCAGTCGCCGACGTGGGCTATTTCGGCGCCCAGGCATTCTACAAGCCCGAACAGTACAACCTCAAGGCCATCACCATCGCGGGGGACGACCTCACGTTTGAGGACGTCAACCAAACCTTCATCCGGGTGACGGGTCACCCCGCTCCGACCACGCTGGGCTTGATCGGATGGGCAATGAAAAAGAGCTACGGAGAAATAGGCAAGATGCTCTGGTGGTTCCACGAGGAAGGGTACAAGGCCGACATCCCGGCCCTCAGGGAGCTGCACCCGGGCCTACTAAACTTCGAGACGTGGCTGAGGACGAGGAGCGCGTTCCCAAAGAAGGAGTGAGCGGGGGATCGGGAGGGGGCTGTGATGCAGGCAACACCGGCACAGACACAGCGAGCAACAGTGGGATACCCTAATGCTGATGCAACTGTCTCATATCAATGCCCTGTGCCGTACGGAGTTCTATCCCGGCAGTTTCGTCAAGTCGTGCCGTGACATGAGGAGTGGCATTGACCAGATGATGCCCAAGGAGTTCCGGCACCAGCGCACACTGCTGAGCTTTCCCCCTGACTGCACTTACACTTTGCCGTACTGTCCATAGGACCCGAGGCAGGATTCTAAAAGACCAGAGCACAAGCTCAGGAGGAACGGGGAGGAAGAGGAGGATAGGAAGGATGGTGTGTGTGTGTTGTGTGTTTTGGGGGGAGAAGCGGTAATTGCTGCAGGTGACCGATCGCGTCGTGCCTACCTACCCCAGCTAAGTCAAGCGACATCGACATTGAGAGCACGATACATGTTTGTGAGACCGATCTAAGCTCAGTGACCTAGGGAACATGGGTACGATTTATTGTCCTACAATACATGCGTGAACACGCTGCTAATCGCCTGGGAGGTTTAGAGCATCTCGACTCTGTGCTTGTTCATGCCACGCTTGATGGACACCGATAATGCGTGGCTATCGAGAATCATCACATATCGTCGCAGGGGTCGTCTCAGTCATATGTCAATTTTGCGGGCAACGCCGCGCCCATGAGCTGCACCAGATCAGTCTGAGGGATACATCGAAGAGTCGATCCGATCACTCACGAGGCACTCCTTCAGCCACGCCGTGCTGACGGTCCTCGGATCGTCCCGCACCGAGGCGGGGAGAGCAGGCTTGTTCTCCCGATGTTCGAAAAGAATGAAGTCAAACTCGTCGAGGCTCATGTAGCGGTCGATCGTGTCGACTGCGCGACACGACTCGGCACCTAGTGCGTGAAGACAAAACGGAACGAGAGCCTGCACCGGTCAGACGTCAAGAGAAATCCGAAGAACAAATCGGACTCGCCTTGAGCTCTTCGTACCGGCGTTCTTTGGGACGTAGGAAGAGGAAATTCTTCCCCTCGAACGGTTGGCGAGGGTTTCGTGCCGTTGTCGCGTCCCACCCCTCGGCGCCCCAGCCCGGGTCTACGAGCTGGGAACAATCCTGCTTGAGGTGCTCCGGGCGTCCAGGCGAGATGAGGTAGTTCCGCCAGTCGACCTGCACAAGGTCAGCCCGCATACTGTATCCGTTGGGACCGAGCGACCACGTACAATTCTACCCTCGGAGACATCCTCGACAAATTGCGACGAGATGATAGGGATCCCCGCAGCAAGCGCCACCATCACCTTCGGCATCATCTTCACCGGCGAGCCCTCGAAGACGACAAACGGCGTGGGACCGCGCTTGAGCTTCGACCCGAATGCGCCTTGTGGAAGGTCGAATATCGCCTGCCACGACGAATTGACCACGCCGCCGTGCGCTCTGATTTGCTCGTCCGTGTCGTGATGTGGGGTCCTCTCGGTGGCCGTCACAAGGAACACCTTGCCCTCGAGGACCCGACTTAGCGTTTCTGCTGGCGACTCGCCTTGCTCTGAGGAATCGACTGCCTCTTCCTGTATTTCTCCAGGCTCCGTGGCGGGTGGGAGGCGGGGATCGTCTGCGGCGAAGCGTCGGTCGTCAAAGTCGCGCTTGACGTTGGCCTCCGCGATGCGCAGATCTCGGACCTTGAGCCTCGCTTCCTTCCCTCCATTCGAAACCTTGAGCTCATCCTCGGAGGGCACTCCCTCGTCCACCACCCTCCAGTCGCCCCTGAACTGCTTCTTGTAATAGTAGAGCACGTCGCCGCGACGCAGATCGCACATGCGAAGCTCGTCTAACGCCACCACCGCCGCCGTCCTGTCCAAGAAGCTCACGTCGAATCGATCCCCAATCCTAGCGGCGATGCGGCCGAAGTAATACGCCTTGTTTTGCGCCCAACGCGCGAGGACAAGGACGCCTGGGCCAGGCGGGGTCTTGCTTGACGTCGTTGGCGCAGCCGACAGGTCGGTCGTCTCGGTCGACAGCCGAGATTTTCGAGCGAGGGCGGCGGGACCGGGACCTGCGGGAGCCGCCTTCTCTCTCTTAGTCCGAGCTTTGGTCGGCGCAAGCACCGCAGCTTTCCCCTTCCAAGCTTTCGCAGCCGTTGGGCGGAACGACTCGAAGTCGAAATTGCTCGGGTCTGGTGGAGTTTCGGGCTCGCTCAAATCACCGTCTCCGTCGCTCTGCCTGCCAGGTGGCGTAGCTGGGGCTTCTCGGAGTCGCTTGGTGGTAGTGACGTCGCGGGATCCTCCAGCTACCTTTGCCGTGCGAGGTCGTTTCGAGGACGGCCCGGGTTCGGGCGAGTCCATCTCTCTGAGCTTCGCAGACTTGCGCCGCTCTCTCTTCGATTTGCGAGGACGGGGTGAAGGTCCACTCGCTGTGTTCCCTCGTATCGGTTCACCCGGTGCCCCACCAAGATCCCCGTTGACTTCATCCACCTCCATTGGATCATCCGCCAGACCAATCGCAGCGGTAGATGACACAGGAGACATGTTCACGTCGTTGTCTCCCCCCTCACTCCCTCTATCTGTCGGAGCTGGCGATATTGACGAGGTCCTTGCATTTGTCACGCCTCGACCATTCGCTGCCCTCATCGCGTTCCGTTTCCCGCCATACGTCTTGACAGGAGATCTGGCTGGTAGAGGTGCTGGAGGTAACGTCAAAGTGTCGACAAAGGTCGGCTCCGCCTCTGCCACGACAGAAGGCGGCATGTGACCCAGCGAGGGAGACGCTGCTTCGCTACCTGAAGGCTGGACGCCGACTTGTCTCCGTCCGACTCTGCTAGGAGGCGGGCTGGATGGGGAAGTCGGTGGTTGCGGGAGGATAGCCGATCGTTCTACGCTTGCTGTCGCGTGGTTGACTGCGACGAATCGTGGACTCGCTGGAGACCGCTCCACGGGCTTGTCCTGTTCATCTTCCTGCGCCGGTGCGGGGGGAGTACGTTCGCCCGATGTCGACGGCTTGATAGGGCCGCGTTGCGACATGAGAGGACTTGCCGGACTGGGGTAAGCGGAGAGAGCTCGAGACGTCATCCCGAGTGCAGGAGGCTTGCGTCGAGACAGCTGACGGTTGGCCGAGACGGGTGGTCCCGAGCCATGGGAGGAAGCAGACGAAGTCTTCGTCAGGATCTGGCGAGCACGGAGGACATCGTCCGATCGACGCTGGGTGTCGTCGCTTGTGATCTGCGTGGCCTCGTTTTCGTCGGGTTTGTGACTCAGAGGGAGGGGGACGGGGTTGGCATTGACGATGGGTGTGTTTGTCTCGGGCGAAATGTTACTGGCTTGATGTCGATCGGCGGCAGCCTGAGCTGTTTCGAGATCGTTGGCGATGGCTTGGCGTGGATTGTCGGGCGACTGAGCTAGAAAGAGCGACTCGGCGGAGCTCTTCGTGTCAGAAAATTGGTGATTGTGGTGCTCCTCTTCCTGATTGTCTGGCAGCTCCACTGGCCCACTCTGACTTCGATCATTCAGCTGGGTAGCCTCCGTCTCCATCGGCGTCCTGTCGGCGTTGTCGGCGGAAGATTCGCGGGGTGAGCTCCTGGGTGCGCGAAACTGGGTTGCCTGGAAGACAAAGGAATGCTGAGATGCTGGGTTGCCTTGCGTATATTCGGGACCCGCCTGGCTGGAGAAGAGGTGTGATGAATGTGACGGCGATGATTGGCTGTCCGCGTGACCAAGGTCTGCGAAGAGTCGTCGGCTGGGTCCGGCGATGCTGCTTTCTTCCGCGGTGGTGTGAGGTTCTGGCGCACGGGTTGCTTCTGTAGGCGATCCCACTGACCTCGGTCGACCTGCCATCGGGCTGAGCGATCCGGCTTCCTCTTCCCTCGCAGCTTCCCCGCCATGTTCCGTCGAGCGATCCGACATCTTCTCCTGTTCACGCCCCGAGTGATCGTCTTTACCCACAGCGAGATGTTCCCGAGGTATGCCCTTATGAGGCGGAGCCCGCTCCTCCATCGATACAGCGAATCGGTTGAAAGGCGTCAGCTTTGGGGGCTGCGCAAAGCTATCCTGGCTCTCCTCGACGGAGTGCAGAGGATTACTCTGCACCTTTCGGGGGACGATCTTGAAGCCCGCATTTGACGGGGAAAGATCGCCGAGGGAGCGTAAGCCGCGGGCGAGTCCTTGCCGACTGGAGTGGACGGCAGTTGGAGAGAGGAGCGATACTGGGACATGTCGCTTTTGCGGGGTGATGGTCGCTGCTCGAGGTTTGAGGAGGGACTGAGACGCGGCAGGAGGTGATACGGGACGTCGAGTAGGAGAGTGCGGGGGAGTGTTCGTGTTTGTCGGACTTGGGATGTTAGGAGGCTCCTCCTCGACGTGCTGCCCCTCAATGGAGAAGGATTCCGGATCCAGCTCGTCTTCTTCCGTTGGGACCGGTGACGCTGAGGTATGTCGCGGAGGCGATTCGACGTGATCCTGCTGCTGCTGAGGAGCGAGCGGCGCCGTCGCCCAGGTGGGCGACTGTTTGCGAGGCTGGGATCCTCCTACGTCCCGCTTCTCCGCTCGTAACTCTGTAGCCATGTCGGCCGGTTGCTCCAATTGCGGATCTGACGAGCTGGGAGCACCGCCATTGGCTTGTAGACCTCCTCCGAGCTGGATCTGGTTCGCGACGAAGAGAGGGAGGGTGTTGAGCGATTCCGGGATAGGAGTGCTCTTCGGAATTGGATGGGAGGATTGCGAGGACGGTGGGACCTGGGAAGAGGAGTGGATGGAAGGAGCCGTCACGTGGAAACTCGGCTGCTGGGTCTCGTCCTCGAATGTGTCCGCCATGTCGGCGTTGAGTGGAAGGTCAAGCTTCCCTCGTTTCCTTCTTGCCCTCGCAGGCTTAGGCTATTGACGGGGTCAGCCATGGGTTACTCGCCGATATGATGTGGATCGTCACTCACGGGCAGAGACCACGGCGGTGAACGATTCTGGGTCCCTCAAGACAACTCATGCCGAGCTCCTGAGGGACTGCGAGGGCTGCTGATACTTCCTTCTGGGTTGCGAAACGGATAGAGATGGAGCAAAGTGAAGTCGTCGGATCGTCGTTGGGAGCTGAAACGTCCATCCTCCGACGGAGGCAAGGCAAGGGCCGATCACGTGATATTTCCTTGCCCACTTACATAAGCTTGGATTCCTTGCCAGCCCAGGTTGACAGAGTTGAGAGCGAGCCCGGATAAAACAACCACAACCTATCGTTCAACTCTCAACTACTCCACCCCTTCCTTGCCCCGATCATTCACTCAACCTGCCCCGCCGTATACAAACCACCCTTGCCCACCGCTTCTTCCTCTCCCGGCCCATCTCAAGCCGGAGGAAGATGCCCATCCGCATCGACCAACCATCCGATACCATGCCCCCGCCTCACCCCGTAAACAAGTCTGTCGCCAACGGCATCGCGCCCTCGACCCTGCTGTGCGGGGCCGGGGGCAAGGAGCTCGCTGAGACATACAAGTGAGCAGAACCATTCGGGAGTATAGGAGGAGCTGCGTGCTGATCCTCCAGGTCCACGGGGAACGAGGCGCTCGATACCCTCGCTTTCCTACATATGCTCGAGAGGCTCAAGGTATGTTACTCAACTTGGCGAGATGGGCAAGCGCTGATGGGTGTAGCTCGAGAAACGTTCCGGATGGGTCCGCGAGGGAGTGAGTGGGCTTCTACAGGCTCAGAGCCTCTGCTGTTGAGGCGGGAAGCTGATCTTACGCCAGGTCAAACAAGCCGAGAGGTGTGTTCTCGCTCATACCGGCGTCTAAATTTGAAACATGGGCTGACTTGCGCAGCATCTCCGACCACATGTGCCGCATGGCGCTTATGGCCCTGATGCTCCCGACCAACTCGGAGCGACCGCTGGACATTGCCAAATGCGTCATGGTGGGTCTGCTCGACTCCGGTCTCGCGACGCACAGAACGCTGACTTGCTCAGATGGCATTGGTCCATGATCTCGCCGAGGCCCAGTGGGTGGCTCAGAAGCAGGCGACGAGTGTTTGCTGATCGCGGCGCAGCGTCGGGGACATCACCCCTGTCGAGGGCGTACCTGCTCACGTCAAACACCAGCTCGAGGAACAAGCGATGGACTCGTTCCTCAACGAGATGCTTGGCGGAGACAATAATCGCCAAGCGAGAGAGCGGTTCCGTGCGCTCTGGGAGGTGGGTCCCGTCCTTGTGCGATGTCCATGTCCCGCGCTGAGACACTTGCAGGAATACGAAGCGAGAGAGACCCCCGAATCCAAGGTCGTCAAGGATCTGGACCGCTTCGAGCTCGCTCTCCAGGGGGTCGAGTACGAGCGATGTGAGTGACGAGTGCTTTGTCGTGTTCACCCGAAGTGCCGGGAGTCAGCTGACTCGGACGTAGCACAAGATATCAGAACTCTTCATCCTTTCTTCACTGGATCGATACGTGAGTACACCACACCCGACCCAGGGGCTGGTAATGACAGGCATAGCCAACCTCGAGCACCCTACCATCCGTGGCTGGGCGAATACACTCATGGACGAGCGCCGTGAGCTCTGGGAGTCCCGAGGACGAGCAAAGGAGGAGCGCGAAGGCCTCCAAGGCCTGACTGTCGGCTGCAAAGTCGACGGCGCGAGCGTGAACGGATCGGCCTCTCATTAAGAGGGGTCGGTGTGGTGCAGAGCAGCAGATCGCAGCTCTGCACTCGAGACACGCGCGACATGTGTCAGTGTCATTGTCAGTGTCAGTGTATAGTAGAGCATATCACGCATACGAACGTCGGCCGGAGAGCGACGTTTCAGTCTAGTCCGGGCAGATAGTCCGTTGACGAGCACGAGAGGATCCGTACGTGGCCGGAGAGCGACGTGAGAGTATAGTCCGGACAGGACGTCCGTAGACGAGCATGGGGTTTCGGCATGAGTCATTCGGTCGAATGGCGGCGAGGAGCAGAGATCGCTCCTTCTCACACATAAATGTCGGCGTTCACAATGGAACGTGCGACCTCGAGGCGGCTCATGCGGTTTGCGCATTGGAGCAAGGATTTGCCTCGACTTCCTAGTTACGAACATCTAGGCCCCGGGTGGCATGTATACAATGTCTCCCCATCATCTCAGCGGCCGTCGCAACACTGAAACGCGGCGGACCATACATCACATGATACTAATGATACTCAAGCAACAAGCGTACTCTTCCACGACGAACAAGCAAATCGATGCGAGGTGAAATCGAGGATAGGCAGGCGGCCTCACTAAATCACCTAGAAGTACAGCCGCTGAGCGGCCTGCTGAGACGTCTCCATGGGGCAGTACGGACACTTTGCGGACCGCCTCCCGCCCTTGAGCAGCCTGGTGAAACTCTCCTGGGCGATGACGTGGCCGCATGTGAGCATCTTTGGCGGGTTTGCGTCTGTTGCCTGTTCCTTTGAGACGGGACAGACAAATACGGAGTGATACCGCCTCGACGGCGGAAGGGGGACTTCCATCTGTGTCGTCAGGTAAGCCACGATCCAATCCAGGTGTATTGTCACTCACAGGTAGTTCCTGCCACGAGCGGACATTGCCTAGACGATCGCCCATCACCCTCCTCGCCTTTTCAATCACGTTGAGGGCGCCCCCTCTCGATCCGAGGTCCACGACCACCTCCAACGGCTCGTCCTTTGCCAGACCGTGGCGTCGGCAGTACTCCGCCCGGAACATCACCACGAGAGGTGATGTATCGTGCATGTATGGCGAGCTGCCGGGTCGGTACAGGCAGGAAGTGATGAGTTGGAGGACAGGTTGGGAAGGGAGGTACGGCATGAGGTGAACCCGGGCGTAGGCGAGAGCGTCGGTCGGAGAGGCTATGCGCAGAAAGACGGAGCGGTGGAGGTGGTAGGGTAGTGGAGAGGGATGAGGGGGTGATTGGAGGTAGGCAGCGTTGGCGGAGCACCACCTGAGCCTGGTCAGTATGCACAGCGGTGGCGGTGAGGTGATTGGCATTCGGTGAGCCGTGCACCCACTCTAGAGCCGAGGAAACGTCGCCGGATTCGATCTCTTGGATGATCCGATGCAGCTCCTCACTTAACACTCGCTTCTCCCCATCATATGTCAAACCGGTCTCCTGCGTCGTCGTCAGTCAACGGCAATCGTGCACGGTCTGGACCGCCTCACATCTTGCATGGCCGAGACGGCCTCCCACAGCCCCCGACGACCCAGCGAGTCCATCACGATGCGGTCCAGAGCATCCTTGGCAGCAGGTTCAGAGAACAAGGGCGGGTCATTGTAAGCCGAGGAGATGGTAGCGAGGTTGGGTGGGAATGCCTAGATTGTCAATCAGCTCAGACATCCAGGCTCTATGCCCACACGCCACCTTGCCCCCAACGACGTGCCGTGACAAGACGCCAGGATGACCCAGCTCACCTTCTCCACGGCCTTCCCGACATTGCCCAAACCCGCATACCACGCCTTGAGGCCCTTCTCCACGTCCTTCTTCGCCTTGACGACCGACTTTTGCAGGTCGGTGATCACAACCCGGGGATCCTCATCGCCCGATAAGAGCCGCTGGCGGGCGAGGGAGAAGTGCTCGTCAAGCAGGGCGTTGAGCGGGCCGGAGGACGAGGTGGAGGTGGATGAGGCGAGCTGCTCGAGCGCGGTGAGAGCTGTGGATATGTCCATGGTGCGAGTGTGTTGAAGGGTAGAGGTGGTGTTGGTGAGGAGTGAGGAATACGATGATGTGCTTTGGGTCGTCACCGGGAACGAGCGACAGACGGTCCGGCGGTGTTTACGTGAGCCTGATATAGGGAACAACAGCGGGATCAAAACTGGTGCTACCGTGTCAGCCACAGAAATCTCTCTGGTTCCTGGCAGACAGACTCGTTGCCACCTACAGTATATTCAAACCAATTCTTGCTTGTCAATCTTCAACTCATCGCCCCGCCTTGCAACATGTCACAACAACCAAATCAGTATCGGCAGCAGAACCCCAATGCTCTTCCCTCTCGTGACGCCCCGAAGGCCCCAGAGGTCATCGAGTACATCTGCGGCGGTACGTTGGGCGAAATGTCGTTTGAAGAGCTTCCTCCCCTCTCCTCCGCCCTTGAAGCCGCTGTACGGATCAACCACGAGCATCGGGGTGTAATGGATTCCGGGGGAGATGTGTAGTGGAGTATAGCTGATACGGAGTAGACTGCGGAGCGAAAACCCCGATGAAGAACACGGAGCAGATCCGGTGCAAGGAGTGTGGACACAGGGTGCTGTACAAGCCCCGGACGCACCGAAGTGAGTACAGTGATCCGGTCCTCGATTATATCATCTACCCAGTGGGCACGGCTGACGCGTCGTAGTTGTGAGCATCCAGAGATTACGGATCATTGGACGATGTGTCGACGCATCTTCCCAAGCCCAGGCGCTGCTTGAATCCGCTGACGCCTTGCAGGTCCAGTTCGAGGCTCGATGACACTGCCTGGAGATGATCGGTTTCAGTTTCAGGTTACTTGTATCATGGCATGGTGATGACACTGGATACCCTTTCTCCTCTGGTGCTCCTCTGGTGATGCTGCTCGCCGCCGAATCCGGAGATATCGCTGCGGGTCTGGAAATACGGAGTCTCCAATCTCGGGGGCTACTGTGTCCGTCCCAGTGAGGAGAACACCTGTCGTCACCGAAGACGGCCCAGATCATGCAGTCACAGCAATCCACAGCGGTCACCACCATTTCTGTCTACTTCATCCTTCCGTTGCCATGTCCGTATCCAGTCTGGCGAGTCACTGCAAGGACAAGGCTGGAACTCCACCGGCATTACCCTCCGCCGTGCCGGAGGGGATCTCTTCTGCAAGTCCGGTTCCCATCCCGATTCTATTACATTGTGAACGAGGGCTACGGGCCGTATTGATCACCCGACCCTCCGTATCATACGCCGTGGCACCGCGGGTGTTACATCCACGCTCAGATGCATTCACGCTCAGAGGGAGTCATAATGAGTAGACTCTGATCCAGCTTAAATGAGGTGCCAGATACACTCTCCGTGCCTTTCGCGTTGTCCCGTCGCGTGTGATGAGCTGGAAGCGGCGGTCCTCTAATTGTTGACGAGACGACACCTCTCGTCGAAATCTACCTTCGCCTGCAACACTTCTCTCTAAGGAACAGAGTCGCCGTAACACCTCTGCGAGAGCAGACATCTTGGCCAAGATGAGGGTCACACCACTGCTCACTCTCCCTGTACTGCTCCTCTCCCTCGGTCCGCTCGCTCCCTCTGCGCTCGCCGAATCGTCCCGGACAGCGCAGCAGGCCGTCCAAGATGCGAACCGTCTCCTCGCCGAGGGGTCCTACCTCGATGCCTCTAGAGCATATACCGAGGCAATAGGTACCTCCCACTTGACCACACTCTGGGGGGCTCTAGCTGATGCGACGCTCAGATCTCGACCCGTCATCATATGTCAACTACTACAAGCGAGCCACAGCGTACTTGTCCCTCGGAAGACACTCGGCCGCATTGGATGACTTTGATCGGATATTGCAGCTCAACTCGGCGTTTGTGCAAGCGCATCTCCAAAAGGCCAAGATCCTGGCAAAGGAGGGGGACTTCTCGGCGGCGCAGTCGGAACTCCAGGCGTATGGGAAGAGCAAGAAAGACGTAGAGGCGGAAGAACTGGTACGTGGCAGAGCTGTCGCGATGGCGTAGTCGGTCGTCGGAGCTGACGATGCAGGCGGAAGCTCTGAAGGTTGCTGCTGCTGCGAGTGCGGCGGCTCACAAGGCGGAGAAGAGTAGAAAATGGGACGGTTGCGTGGAACACGCCACCAAGGCGCTGGAGACCGGTCCGAACTCGGCGGAGCTAAGAGAGCTGAGAGTGCGATGTGCGACCGAGCTAGGAGATGTAGAGGCGGTGTACGGAGATCTCAGGTGGGTCTGGCTCGAGGCGTTGCGGTTTGTTACTCACGCGATCAGCCGCCTGGCCACGCTCAATCCTTCCGCTTTGGACCTGCCGCTCCGCCTATCCCACATCGCATACTTCCTCCTCGGCTCGCCCACCGCCATGAACCATATCAAGCAGTGCCTGCACTACGACCCAGACTCGAAATCCTGCAAGCGCGTGCACAAGCTCCTTCGCTCGCTCGAAAAGGAGACGGCCAAGGCGCGGAACTTTGTCGAAGGGAGCAGCTGGCGACAGGCCATCAAGGTGTTGGACGGGGATGACGGTCTGCTTGCGCGGTTCGAGAAGGCTCTGGACGAGGCGGCGCAGTCTCACGACGGAGTCATCTACCTACCAAAGCAGTTTCACCCGAAAACCAAGTCCCAGACGAGGTTGGATCTGTACACCATGGCGTGCAAGGCAGCTGTGGGGGCGAATGAGCTGCGGAAGGACAAGGGCATGAGATGGTGCGACGAGGTGTTGGCGATGGACGAGGGCAACGCGGACGCGCTGGTCGCGCAGGGAGAGAGGCTGATGAAGGAGGAGAAGTGGGAAGAGGCGTTGAGAGTGCTGGAAAGAGCGTTTGAGAACAGTGGGAGGAGGCAAGATGTGAGCGGCGTCGGGCGTGGGGACACGGAGGACGCTGACCCAGCGCAGATCATGCAGCGGCTGCAAAAGGCGCAGAGACTGCTCAAGGTGTCAAAGCAAAAGGACTATTACAAAGTGGGTGGTGCTGTACGACCCGGTCGCTGATGACAGGTCTTGGGTGTCCCTCGCGACGCCGACGAGAGGACGATCAAAAAGGCATTGTGAGTGTCACGTAGACGAATCCGCTCACGCCCAGCCGCACCGCCGCCAAGGCCAACCACCCCGACGTCGGCGGATCAGAAGAGAAGATGGCCGCGATCAATGAAGCCTACGAAGTTCTCTCGGATGCAGGTGCGTCGATTTGCACTCCAAGCACGCTTAGCGCCCACTGACTCGCCGCAGAGCTGCGACAGCGATATGACAATGGTGATGACCCCAACGATCCCTCTGGCGGGCAGCAGCACAATCCCTTTGCGCACCACGGTGGAGGGATGCCGTTCCAGTTCTTCCAGCAGGGCGGGGGGTTCCCAGGTGGAGGCGGTGGGTTCCCGGGCGGGGGTGGGGGACAAAAGTTCCATTTCCAGTGGGGAGGTTGAAGATAGATTGGCATGCATGGTTGTTCCGCGAGACCTGGTCGTGCTCTGTGCGTCGCTGCCTTCAGCATCGACGACGACGGTGCTAGAGTTGCCGGAATGTGTGTTTGTTTGCGCTTTCCCACGCTCCAGGAGAGGTCAGTGCGCGAGGTCGGGGCGACAATTTGGAGCTTTCCGATGCATCCACCTGTCTCCCTTCCCCGCCGCATCGACTCGTCCTTGTGCAGTGAACGCTTGGTGCAGGTGCAGGTGCAGCATCGTCGCTGCATCTTTGCGTGTGAGGAAGTGAGGGCGCGGTTAAATCGCAGTGCCAGTGCCAGTGCCAGTGCCGATAACATAAACCCCTTTTGATCCGTCCCTTGGCCCCCCCCCGCCGGGAATAAAAACTCCGTGCGCGTCTCACATTCACCCCGTCAGCTCTCATCGCACGCATTCATCTTTCTCATCGCCACCCCTTTCCCCAATTACATCCTTTTCTCTTCTTGCATTGTATATTCCCCCGTGTCACTGGCTCACGCCATGCCCCCCTCTCGGGTCATGCCCCCTTCTCGCACCGAGCCGCCGCAGCCCAAGAAACGACGCACATTCTTCGCGTCCAGACTGGAGACTTCCCTCCCGCTCGTCGCTCCCTCTCCTCGCACCTCGGCGGTATCCACCGAGAAAGTCCTCGCCGCGCTTGGTCCACCGCAGGTAGCTCCGCCTCCGCCCGCCAAACCGATCCAACGACCTCGCAGGGAGACGAGGGAACTGCGATACCTCGACGAAGACTGGGACGACGCCGAGAGCACGGGTACGGGCGATGCGGCCCAGCCGGCGCGCGGCAAAAGGGGTGCAAGAACGGAAGCAATTGAGAATGATGGAGGAAATGGGAACCGTGTCGGTGTTGATGGAAAACAGACGCGACGGATCAAGTTGAGGGCACCGATCTCA
This sequence comes from Saitozyma sp. JCM 24511, assembly GCA_001600855.1. Taxonomy (NCBI): domain Eukaryota; kingdom Fungi; phylum Basidiomycota; class Tremellomycetes; order Tremellales; family Trimorphomycetaceae; genus Saitozyma; species Saitozyma sp. JCM 24511. The sequence goes on along the minus strand of BCLC01000013.1, from coordinate 418,676 downwards.
GTCACCACAGCTACAACGACTACGACCGTCACGGCTGCAAGCACGACCACGACAGAGGTCTCCGCGCCTGCTATGCATGGCAAGAGAGGCAGGCCGAAAGGGATGGGCAAAGGGACGGGCAAGGGGAAGGGGAAAGTCATAGGCGCGGGCGCGGGCGCGAGCACGGGCACGGGCGCGGTGGAGGTCCAACCCAAGCGCCGAGGAAGACCTCCAAAGCAGGCCAAACTCGCAACGGGCAAGGCCAAGGTGCAGGCGGTGGGAGCGAGGTCGAAGCGGGTACAGGCAGTCCAGGCCGTCATGGCCAAGGTGATCAAGAGGAAGGTCAGGCCGATCAAGGGCATGATGGTCTCGGAGGAGTACGAGGCCACAACTATCCCCGCCAACACCAACGCCGTCGCTTCGTCCTCCACCGCGACACCGGTGGCAGCCGAGTCGAGCCGGACAAAGTTCTGGAGACCCAACGGGAATGGGGGCGGGCCCACGGACGTGACATCGGCGTCGGCGTCGGCGTTGGCGTCGGCTTCGGCGTCTGACAAAGCCGCGGCCAATGTCAAGAAAGCCTACATGACCTCGGGAATGTACTGCCAGGACGCAACCGCCAAATCCCCTCACAAGCTCATCAACAAGGTCCTCGAACGACGCAAGGCCGACCTCGCCCAGCTGAGAGCCGCCGCCAAGGGAAAGTCTCGCGCGCCGAGGTCCCCTCCGGCCGTATCCGCTTCGGCGCACGCCCCGCCGACGTTCCCCCCGCTTCCTTATGATCACGGCTACACCCACTTTTTCGAGCAGGAGCACGAGTTTAAGCTCCCGTTCAACATCCAGCGCGAGGCGGAGAGCGGCGCGCTGGACGGGAAGAAGAAGCCCACGCCGTATCAAAAGATACGTGGAAGTGAGTCCGAGTCGTCCCGAGTCGTCCACGCCCCCCGCTTACATCCCAGACGTGTTCCCGGAACGGTCTCGATTCGTGTCCGAGTACTCGGCCGTGTGCAGATGCGCGCCCGAGTCTCGGTGCGGCGACAATTGCATCAACAGGATCATGAACTACCTGTGTGGGAGGGACTGCCCCAGCGGCGATGCGTGCGAGAACAGGAGCCTGGCAAAGAGGAAGGCGCCGAATGTCAAGGTGGTATATGTGAGTGATTCAACAGCGTGTGGCGCTGACGACAGACCGGTTTGAGGGGGTTCGGGCTGCTTGCGATGGAGGATATCCCCGGTGGGGCTTTCGTGATTGATTACCGTGGCGAGGTGAGTCCGTAATCCGTGGCCGAGCTGACTCCAGGTTATTTCACTGGGGACGTTTTTCGAGCGGTGCAAGAAGGAGTACGCCTCGGGGAAGAACTACTACGCCCTCGCGTACGATGCCGACGAGGTTATCGATGCTGTGAGTGACTTGCATGTCAACACCTCTGACTTGCAGGGCCTGCGCGGCAACGAAGCCCGGTTCATCAACCACGGCTGCAACCCCAACCTCGAGGTGCGCAAGTATCAGACCCTCGGCGACGGCATGGAGGAGTACGAGGTCGGCATGTGGGCGCTCAGAGACATATCTGCGGGAGAAGAGGTGAGCAAGGGTTTGATGCGGCGCGACGCGCGACGCGGTGTCATTGACGAGACAGCTCTTTTACAATTACAACTTTGACACGTTTGGCATCGCCGCCTCGACGGATTTCCGGGCAAAGTGTCGCTGCGGAGCGCCAAACTGCACGGGCTACCTCTTAGCGAAGGGCGCCAAGAGGTTCGAGGAGGAAATGAGGGCGAAGGAGGCGGCGCAGGCAGAGGCGATCAAGGCGAAGCGAGCGGCGAAACGGGCCGAGGCGGCCTTGAAGATTGCGGCTCCAGCTGCGGTGACGGGCAAGAAGTCGGCGTCGGGACCGGAGGAAGTGGACAAGATCCAAGACGCGAAGAAGAAGGCGGAGAAGAGTCAGAGGTTGAGCCGGCTTGAGCTATCAGAGACGCCCTCGGTCGTTCACTTGTCTGAGGATGTCTTGTCGGCGACGCACGGTACCTCGCCGAGACACACCCACGCCGACACCCACGCCGACCACGCCGACACCCACGCCGACCACGCCGACACCCACGCCGACACCCACGCCGACACCCACGCCCACGCCAACGTCCATGCTCACGCCGTCTCCCATACCCACGGCCATGCTCATGCCCCTGCCCACGCTCACGCCCACTCCTACGCCCACTCCTACGCCCACGCCCACGCCCACGCCCACGCCCACGCCCACGCCCACGCCCACGCCCACGCCCACGCCCACACCCAAGCTGACACCCTTGGGCACGCCCACACGCATCCCCACCCATCCCACGCCGACTTTCTCGCTACCACCCCACCCCTCGGCGCCCTATTCTCAACCGGACCTATCGGTGTTCGACCCCAGCCCACGCCCAGCTCCCACGCCGGCGATCACACCTCCAACCCGGCCACGCCTTCCGGGTGGACTGACTGGCGAGACGACGAGAGCGAGTCCAAGAAGCCGCGTATATCCGGCTGGGCGGAATGGCTCCGCAAGAAGGCTGGCGAGCACTCTCGCACGCGTCAGCAGTGGGAGCAATTCGCGCTGGACCGACGTCGGGGCAAGGCATGGATGGAGAAGATGATGGCGGACTTTGGAGTGGCGGAATATCTCGGCGGTCCGGCCTTGCCTTACACCCCTTCGATGCCCCTCCCGCCTAATGGTCAACCCCAACGTCGAGGTCCTCCGCCGGGCACGCCACGTCCGCCGAGACCGTCGAAAGAGCCCCTCCAACCCGTCGCACCGGGCACGAGCGCCACCGTCAACACGGATCTCCTCGTCATGCCCGCTCGGACAGTCGAGGAGGTGGAGCGGCGCGCGCGGGAGATTGTGCAGAGAATCGGCAGAGGCGACGGGTCGGCGGACTCGTTGGCCTCCACATCGCCGTTCACGACTGTGCCTTTCTCACCCGTCACGCCGGGGGTGGCCATCCGTCTCGCCACGGCTGGGGAGAGGAGGGTCCGTCCGTCCGCGTCCCTTGCCGAAGGTACCGACCCTCACAGAGGCTCCTCCGGCTCCTCGGGTCTTGCTCGTGCCTCGCCCACTTCCGTGGCTTCACCGGCGACTCATACCCTTCTCACCCCGTCTACACCGTTCACCACTGCGCCCCTCGCGCGTGCATACCAAGTCCGTGTCGCCGCCCCGGCCACGTCGTCCTCGGACAGTGCCCATCCCGATCCCGCCACGTTGATGTACCCCACTTCAGCTATAGCTCAAGCCGGTCCCTCCGAGAGTTCATCCTCACGCGTCGCCGCCGCCGCCACAATCATACCTCACGTTGGTCTTCACCTCGACTCGGCCGAAGTCGACCTCGACCTCGAACCGAAACTCGAGCTCGAATCCGAGCCCCAGACCCAGCCCCAGCCGAAATCCGTCGAAGCCGTGGGACCCGTGGGACCCGTGGAGCCAGTGGAGCCGGTGGAGCCCGTCGAAAGGCCAGTCGGAGCCAAGAAAACCGCCATCAAGAAGCGTAACGGCGCGCCGATGGGCTGGGCGTTCGTACCCGCGGATACGCCGAAGAAGTCGGGATCGTTCTCCGTCGTTGAGGATGTCGGTCCCCGGTCCGCCAGGAGAGGCAGGGCGAGCATCCTCAAGGAGATTGATCTTCGCAAGTCTTTCGGGTCGAGGTGAAGTGACGTGGCGTGACGTGTCACGGACTCGATTGATGTTGAATGTCTGGCTTCGACTCGGCCATAAGTGGTTGTTGGTTGTGGTCTGCGATTAGAGGCGGACTCCTCTGCGTGTTGGTGATTGTCGTCTTCTTGCGATTCCTGCTATTATTCAGCAATTCTTGCTCTGTGTGTATACATTCCGTTCCAGCCTATTCTCGTATATCCCCCACCTCAACCGTCTTGACCCCCATGCCTTCTGCTTCGTTCACGTATATACGACCGACTGGTGCTTGTGCCACCCGGACTCGAATTGTCCATTGATCGCTCTGCCACCAGGCCTATGCATATGTCATACCTTATTTGATACGCAGTGGGCAGGCATTCCTCCCTGTCGCCGTCGCTGCTGCCTTCGTCATCATCGTCGTTGTCATCGTCGCTGTTGTTATCGGCCCGTTACGTTCCCTGCCGCCACGGCGCCACGTGCCAACTCTGTTCCCCAATCTAACCACCGCACCGACCTCGATCGATTTCTGTTGTTGCGGCTGCAATTAAACCCATTTCCCAGCCAACAAACACATCTCCTCCTCGCTCATTCCTATTCCTTTCAGTCCGGCTTGTCATATACCTTTCCTCGTAGTCGCCGCCAGGACGGGCGGTGACCAGCTCTCCGACACGATCTCGCATCAATTCTCGGCAGTCAGTCTACTGGTCTCCTTGTCGCGATGAGCTCCCACCCGCCCGTGACCGTTGCGAGGGGACCCTCTCCTGTCCCTCGCATGTCGACCTCGTCCGGCCGTTCCCGTCGTACCGCCGAAGACTTCGAAGCAGCCCTGCTGAAACCGCACGAAACGCTCTTCCTCTCCGCGTCGGCTTCACCACAGGACTCGCCTGGCTCGCCTCCCAACCCGCACCACCCAGCGCTGCACGACGTGATCCACCTGGACGACGAGGCGCCGGTGGTGGTTGACAAAAGGAGCTTTGACGAGGATTACACTCTTGATCCGATCTCGACTTCCGGCCCGAACGGACGTTTCGCTTCCTCTGCCTCTGCCTCTGCATCTGGTGCTGGTGCTGGCGCCGGAGGTTCTGCCTCTACCGCTGATGGATTCGCTCACGACGTTTTTGGAACACCGAGAAGACCAAGCGAAGTCGAGGTGATACCACCGACGCCGACGACGGTGGCTAGCAGAGAGACAGCCATGACGACTCGGACGCAGAGCCAGAACCAGAACCAGAACCAGGGCCAGAACCAGGGCCAACCCAGCGCCAATGCGATGGGGAGGAGACCGAGTCATGCGACGCAGGGGAGTATCGGCTCGGCGGGGAGCACACCCACCAGAGTGCTCGCCAAGGGCAAGGCGATGGGTCTGGACGGTGAGTGGGGTTGCGAAGACTTCCCGACGACCAGTCATCCTCGTTGCGTCAGCTTCTCGTCGCTGGGAAATTCTCTGTCACACGCAGACACTCCTGCTCTAGTCCCTTTCCCCGTATCGACCCATCGTTCTCCCCTTGGGTCATCGAATGTACCCGCTCCTTTGCTCTTGAGCATCGTACGCATCGTACGCATCGTACGCATCGCGCGCATCGCGCCCCGTGCTGATCACCCAATTTCACAGCTGAGGTGGCCGCCGCCGCCCAGACCGCCTCACCAGTGGCCAAGCGCCGCTCTATATTCAGATCCGCAGCCACCGCCTCCTCGCCCGATCTCGCGACCCTCGTCCGGCGGGCCAAAGGGTCCAGTTCGAACCCACCTCCAATGCCTGACCCGCCAAAGTCGGCCAAGTTCGGGAGAACACACCATGTCCGACCACCGTTACCGACCGCGCCGAGCACCGGGACGAGGGCCTCGTCCACCTCCGCTTCCACTTCCGCTTCCGTGTCGGGAGTCGGACCGCATGGGAGGGGCTCTATGGCCGGTTCAGAGGAGGGGAGGGCTCGAGCGGGGAGTACGAGTACCGCCGGAGAGTCCGAGATGCGGCCGTGGGTCGGCGTCGGGTCCGGCATGGAGACGATCTCGGAGAAGAGGAGCAGGCAGGGTTCGGAAGATGGCTTCAAGGTGAGTCGAGGGGTTTGGATCTGGAGCGGGAGTTGCGAGGGGACCACGCTGACGGTGCCAGACCATGCGGAGTAGAGCAAAAGGAGTGTTTGGTCGTATGTTTGGTGGCTCAGGCTCGACGAGAGAACCTTCGCAATCGGTAAGTGACAACGTTTTGCACACCGCTCACACGTAGCCTGCTGCTACCCATTCTCGAGCGTTTCCCAACCCTCCTGCTGCTCCCCAAACACCACAGGTACCGCAGATCGCTTCGACATACACCATGCAGACCGAAGCTGTCCGACGCAAGGACCCACCCCCGTCCATCGACGTCTTTGGGACCGTGTCGTCGGTATCGCCCGTGTCGCCTTCTACCCGGCCGAGGTCCACGATCGATTCCCCGGCGCTCACATCCAAGACCGACGGGCGTAGGTCGGTCACGCCGACGATGCGATCGACCGAGAGCGGAGGTTCCGCAACTACATCTGCAACGGTGGCTGCTCCTGCTCCTGCGGACAAGCCTTTGCCTCCTATTCGGGACGACGAGGTGTCTCCTCCAGCTCCGCGCGGGTTGGGCATCGCCTCTCTCCACGTCCGACAACCCGCGTATACCATCCCGGAATCACCGTCCAGCGAGACGCCTGGGGTAGACGAAGGCCCCTCACTGGAACCCACCTTTTCGCAGGACGTCGCCGGCGCCCTCGCGAGCATAGGACAAGAGTCGCCCGCTCGAGAGCTGGGTCTGCCGCCGGATAGCCTCAAGTTGAGGGTCAAGAAACGATCCCCGCTGGATGATGAGCGACGGTTCCCAGTAGAGCTCGGGAGAAGCGCTTCGGACCGGCAGTACGAGAAACGATCGCCCGTCCCCTCTCAGCGTACCACCTCTTTGCCCAATCACGGTGCCATCATGCCACCTTCGCCCCAGCCAAGGAGGTCCTCGACCCCGCTCACGGCGACAGATATGGGATTGGTGCCTCCGCCACAAGTGTCGAGTCACTCGCGATCGTTGCCAAGCTCGCCGGAGATGACGAACGGCGCGACGGCGACGGCGACGGCGACGGCTGCCGGAAAGCTCAGCAAGCCGATGAGCGAACCGATCAACCAAAAGCCAACCCTGCCCACATCACACCCGTCGACCTCCCCGATCGACTCGGACATGGACTTCACCCCCCCGATCGATAACGAAGGCACGGTCCGAGGCAAATCGCCGTCATACACCTCTTCTGTCCGGCTCGTCACGACACCTCACCAGACACCGCCACTGGCAGTCGACGAGGGATCTCAAGGTCGCTCGCCCGAAACGCTGCACGAGTCATCACAGCCCAGCACGATCATGGAGCACGAGCAGGTTCCCGAGGTCGATGAACCCGAGGGAGAAGACGATGAGGAGAAGGGTCGCAAATTGGCGTGCGAGTTTTTGGAGGAGAACTTCGAGCATGTCCCTAGCGACAAGGTCGCCATGTTCCTCGGTGGACCGTGAGTCGCCACACCAAACTCGGAGCTGACGAATAGTCGCCCGATACACAGCGTTGCGCTCCGGTACTACATGAAGTACTTTGACATGAAGGGTCAAAACCTCGTCGACGCGTTCAGGTGAACCCGAACCCTTGTGCACCATGACACCGCGCTGACGTTGCAGGGACCTATGCTCCAAGCTCCACCTCAAGGCCGAGTCCCAGGAGATCGACCGCATCATCGAGGGCTTCTCGGCGCGATACTTCGAGTGCAACCCCACCACCGTGTTTGGTTCGGCCGGCGTCGTCCACACCGTGACCGGCGCGATGCTCATGCTCAACACGGATCTCCACATTGCCGATCTGAGCAAGCACATGTCCCGCGCGGACTTTGTCCGCAACGCCATGAGGGCGATCCAGGAGAGCATGCCCGATCGCACTTCGACGCCGGATCTGGTTCGCGACGGTTCCAGCTCGAGGTACGGGTCGATGGCGTCTGTGATTTCGCCGACGTCCACGGCGACGTCTCCACCCCCCGTGCCTCCGGCTGGATTGGGAACGGTCAGGGCGAAGCCTCCAGTGACGCTGCCGACGCAACGGAGCGCGTCTGCGCCGGTGGTAGGATCGCCGATTCCAGCTCAGAGGGTCGTGTCTGAAGTCGCGATGCCGAGCAATCCCGAGAGTCGAGCGAGCAGCATCACCGTCAGCTCGTTTAGCTACACCAAGTCGTGGGAGCTCGAAGCGGAGAATGCGCTCAAGGTGAGGCAGACCGTGCTGAACCGCAGCTGACGACAGGACATCTTCGCCGCGGTGCGATCCGACCGGATCCTTCTCCCGATCAACTCGGCAGTCAGCAGGCAGTCGATGCTGTCCAGCAGCTCGCTCGACCTCAATCGGAACAGGACGATGCGCAGTCCGTCGGACCGGGTCAACGCGCTCAAGCGGGGCAGTATTCGAGGCGTCCAGGGCCTGCTCAATAACCCTTACAACGGGTCGTTTGCTGCTTCAGACGGAAGGCTCAGCCCCACACCGAGCTATGCTACGTCCATCAACGAGGTGAGCTGCGACTCGGGGGGAGGTCCAGGGTCCGGTCCGTTCCGTGCTGACGATGACAGACCGCCACCGCGTTTGCCGCTTCGCTCGGTTTTGCATCCAACCTGTCCCACACGGTCATCAGGGAGCACGAGGACGAGGTGGCGTCGGTGGACTCGCACACGTCCCTCTCGACCCTCGATGAGATGGACGATGACGAGCTGGCCCTCCTCGGCGCCCCGTGGGCAAAGGAAGGCATGCTCCAGCACAAGCAGTACTGGGAGAGCGCGGGTAAGAGGGCCAAGAAGAACGAGTGGAAGCAGTTCTTCGTCGTCGTGTCGAAGGGCGAGCTGTTCATGTTCACGTTTGGGGACCGAGGCGGCGCAGGATTCGCAGGGGGTTCGGTGGGAGGTGGGAACTGGCTTGTGAGTGGTTGTCATGAGACGCAACGAGCAGTGCTGATCCGGATCCGCCCAGACCAATGCGAACCCCGTCGGCAAGTTGGACCTGATGCACGCCATGGCGGCGGCGCTGCCCAAACCGGGCTACTCGGCAGAACGGCCTCACTGCTTCTCGATAGTGCTCCCTTCGGGTCAGACGACGTTCTTCCAAGCTGGGACAGAGGACCTCGTCTCCGAGTGGGTCGCCACGTGCAACTACTGGTCTGCCCGGCGCAGTCGTCAGCCTCTCACGGGTGGAGTCTCCAACATGGAGTATGGATGGCAAAAAGTCGTTCCGGTCTACATCAACGGCGCGTCGGACGAACACGATCGCGACCACGACCACGACCACGACGACAAAGCCAGTGTCCGATCGGGCAGGTCGAGCATGAGCAAGCTCGGAGGGACGTATGGCCGGCGGACGCTCGCCCCCGCCGATCGGATGCACATCAACGATTGGAGACCACCCATGCCGGCGAGTATGCCGTCGCCGCTGGACGAGGAGGCCCAGCTCGAGGCGTTGCAGGTGTACATTGAGAGCTTGAAGAAGGAGCTGGATGAACACAAGGCGATAGAGGAGCCCATGATCAGGCAGGTGAGTGCGGCGCGGCGACGGCACGGAGGATCAGTCCGAGAAATGATAGTGGGACTCGGCCCAGCTGACTCGTATCACAGTATTCTGCCAACTCGAAGAACGTAGTCAAGGCTCGTGACAACTGGCGAGCGAGGAGTCATTACATCCACACCGAGATTGTCAAGTACAAGACCTACGTGGACGCTCTGCGCGCCGCCATCTCCCAGAGGGTCAAGCAGCAAGGGGAGAGGAAGCTGGAGAAGAGTCTGCAGAGGTCGAACGCGAGTCTGCACAGGCGGGACTCGGGTGATGCGCTGTCGAGGTTCACCTCGACTTCGGGGAGCGCAAAGGCTTAGGCGGGTGAAGAGGAAAGACGGGCGTGGGCGAACGGGACGGGGTCATTTATCGCGGAGAGCAGGCAGCAAGCCGAGAAGGACACGCACAGAGCGGGTGGTCAGGAGTGTGAGGGCGGGTGCCTGTGTTCATTCGGAAGAATACGCGTTTGGGTAACAGGTAGACAATAGCAGCTAGCCGAGAAGTAGAGTCATTTGGACTGGCGAGCTAGACGACGACACGACGAAAGCCAACATCACGTTATGGTTATTTGTGTAACTCGCTGGATGTTATTATGCTGTTACACTATGAGCCATCTTCCTGCCTGAAGTCTCGAGCTCGAGCTCGCGCTCAGACAGAGTCGCGGCCCGTTGATGCGATGTCGATGCGATGTTCTGGGTTGAATATAGAATCCTCGGCCGTGACCCGAAAGCTTGGGTTTTGTTGTAGCCAATCACGCGGGCCCTTTTTGGCATTTCGGCACCTTTCGGCCGGACGACAGGGTGTTTGATTGGCCGTCGGGCCTACTCACCCGGTTGTGGGCGGCTAGGCTGGGTGACCCGCGGGGAAACAGGGTGTTTGTCCTGAAACCCTAACAAACAGACCCTGGACCCCACATGGGAACCGTGGCTTGGCAGAAGGAATTTTCAGGGTGGGGTGGAGAAGTTCAGGGAGTTCCAGGGCGTTGACGTTATTGGTGGTGGAGGATCGTCCCGTGACTCGACTGAAAAACAATGCCAAATGCCAAAAACGATGCCTCGCCCGATGGAGCAAAGGCCGGTTTGACCGGGAGACGAGTGGGCGAGAGCAACAGCAGAGGCGAGAGAACCGACTCCTACTCGGGATCCAGCAGAATGGCAAAAAGGAAAGAGAAAAGGAGTCGATTCGGCGGCTGGTCCGGGCGAGGCAAAAGGCGTAAGGCCCAAGGAAGAGAAGAGCGCGCACACCGGTCCGGTAAAAATAAAGTACAAGTACGACGATGGTATCCACATCCCATCCACGACGCTTCCCCCACCTGACCGAGATCGACAGACACAACCCACCACCACCAGAACCGACTCTGGGCGTGATCACTAAGCACTCTCACGTACAGCACACATACACAGACACAGACACAGACACGGCTTCTCGGTTAGCCGTACTGCCCTCACCTCGGACCAAGGACACACCGTACCGAGTCTGTCACCGGGTCTCGGCCATACATAAGCTCACCGACCGCGCCTTCGTTGCCCCCGACCCGTCCGGATCGCTTCTGATCTCGTCGACACCACACACCACTTCAACACCAACATCACACCACCGCTCACCGACACCATGGCGAGCGACCTCGAGAAGCGTGGGAGCGACATCCAGCTCCCCATGGGAGCCAACGGCAATGGGACCACCGTGGGCCACGCCAACGAGCACGGCCACAAGGCCGCTGGCTCGCTCACGGACGACAGCCAAGATTACGCGAGCCAGATCGCGGCGCTGAGCCCCGAGGAATACGCCGCGATGGACAAGCACGTCCTCCGCAAGATGGACAGGAACATCATCCCCTGGATCACGCTGCTGTGAGTTGGCCCGACCCAGACTGTGAGCCAAGCCGATCGCCTCGCTGACGACGACAACAGCTACCTCATGAGCTTCCTCGACCGTGTCAACGTCGGCACGGCCAAGCTCGTCGGTCTCTCAACGCAGCTCAAGCTCACCTCGCTCGAGTATTCCAACGCCTCGATGAGTGAGTGGACCGCCCCCGTTGATGGGATGGGAGCAGCGCTGACCCGCGCAGTCTTCTTCGTCTCCTACGTCGCGTTCGAGGTCCCGTCCAATCTCGTTCTCAAAAAATTCCGCCCTTCGCGCTGGATCCCGTTCACCATGGTCTGCTGGGCCATCTTCCAGACCTGCAGTGAGTCCGAGTCCGGAGCGAACGCCCCACGCGCAGTGCGCACTCCTTGGCGTCCCCGTCCTCACACCGCCTGCACCGCGTACACCGCTGACGCCTCGCAGTGGGCCTCGTCACCAACTACGGCCAGCTTCTCGCGCTCCGCTTCTGCCTCGGTCTCTTCGAGTCTGGTCTCTTCCCCGGTCTCAACTTCTTCCTTACCGGATGGTACAAGCGCGAGGAGCTCAACCGCCGCGTGTCCATCTTCTTTGCCGGCGCCGTGCTCGCCGGCGCATTCGGTGGTATCTTTGGCTACGCCTGGTCCCGAATGGACGGCATCGGCGGCAAGGAGGGCTGGTCGTGGATCTTCATCGGCGAGGGTCTCATCACCTTTGTCATCGCCGTGCTCTCGTTCTGGATGGTGCACGACTGGCCCGAGCAGGCGAAATTCCTCACCCCGCTCGAACGCGAGTTTGTCCAGCTCCGCCTCAAGGCCAACCAGGGTCTCGCCGGGGAGGGAACGTTCAACCGCCGCATCGTCAAGAAGGCGCTGCTCGACCCCAAGACCTACATCCTCATGTTGATGTACATTGGTGCCGCCGAGCCGCTCTACAGGTGGGTCGGGCGTGGCGTGGCGTGGCGTGTACAGCCCAACCGACCGTTATGTGCACCTTTCGCTACTGCTTGCTGACGTCGCGCAGCGGCTCCCTCTTCTCGCCCACCATCATTGCCAGTCTCGGCACGTTCAGCACCACGCAGTCCCTCCTTCTCTCCACGCCTCGTAAGTGCCCGAACCGATCATTCTTGTTCCGGTACCGTCTGACCCCCGTCAGCCTACGTCGTGTGCTTCATCTCCACCGTGACCACCGCGTACTTTAGTGACAAGACGAAACGCCGTGGCGTCTTCCTCATGTTCTGGTCGATCATCGGCGCCATCGGCTACGCGATGCTCCTCGGTATCCCGATCAAGCATGCCGTGAGTCCGCACCGTTGACACCCGACCCGTCTTGGTGCCGCCTCGCTGACATGCCTCAGGGCGTTCTCTACTTTGCCGTCTTTGTCACCGTCACCGCCGTTGGTCCCCTCATCGCCACCACCATCTCGTGGACCGGCAACACCTGGGGCAACCACTACAAGAAGGCGATCTGCATGGGTCTCGTATTCTCCGCGGGCAACTCGGGCGGTATCGTCTCCTCCCAGGCGTACAGGCCTCAGGACTCCCCCACATACCGTCCCGGTCACGGCACCGCACTCGCATTCTGCATGCTCTGCTTCTTCATGGCCGGTCTGCTGTGGTGGATGAATGCGCGGGAGAACAAGCGCAGGGATGAGAAGTACGGCCCTGCCCCGAGCCCCGATGAGAAGGTCGACTACTTTGATCCCGAGAACCTCAGGAGGTGGGGTCTCGAGGGAATGTCCCGCGAGGAGATGATCGAGCTCGGCGACGACCACCCCGCGTTCCGCTACGTGCTTTAATGGCTCGGCAGCGACGTGGCGACGTGGCAGCGAGGCGGCAAGGCGACTTGGTGCGGATGGTGGCAGCATGGAGCGCAGCGAATCGCTATATTGAACTGGGCTGGGTCGTAATTGGAGGAGGGCCGAGGTCGACGTGAGGCTCCTGTGTATACTGCAGACTACGTAGCCGTAGCCGTCGATATGGTATAGTCTTACATGGAGCGATGCGAAGAGTCTCCCAGATCTCCGAGCCACAGCTCAGTGCCCAGACGACTCAACGAACGAGCCGCCACAGAACGAACGAAAAAGGTGCCACCAGGATTGGATTAAAAAGGGAAACCCCTAGCAAGTAGATATTCGTTGGCTGATCGAGTTGAATTTGATCCCGTCCTGTGCTCCGCTCTGCCTCGTCGCCGGGAAACGTGCCATTGGAACGTAGATTGCAGCGACAGCGACAGCAGGAACCGACCTATCCAACCTTTCACCTTTTCCTTTTCCTCACTTCCTCTCTCTCATCATCCTATCTCCTCGCTCGTAACGACACCACACCCAAGCACACCCGCCACCCGCCGCAATGTCTTCCCCGCTCATCGTCTCCATGGGTAACCCCCTCGTGCGTGACGGCGTGTCTCCGCCTGTCGTTGCCTGACGTTCCGCGTTTCGGCTGACATCATTTAGCTCGACATCCAGGTCGCCGGTGAGGAAGGCGAGAAGTACCTCGCCAAGTACGGCCTCAAGGCGGACGATGCGATCCTCGCCGAGGACAAGCACATGCCGATGTGAGCGGGCCGCACACCTGACTTGATGTTCTCGCATGGAGACCAAAGACCCCGCGCTGATTCCTCAGCTACGACGACATTGTGCAGAACGCCCAGGTCACCTACGTTGCTGGTGGAGCCGCCCAGAACGCCGCTCGCGGCGCAGCGGTGAGTCAACCCCGCACCCGATCTCGCTGCTCGCTGCTCGTTGCTCCTTCCCCGCTGACTCTGCCCAGTACATCCTCCCCGCCGGATCCGTCGCATACATCGGATCCGTCGGCGACGACGACCTCATGCAGACCCTTCGCAAGGCCAACGACGCCGAGTCTGTGGAATCCGCGTACCAGGTCCAGCCCGCCCCGGCCAAGACGGGCGCGTGTGCCGTCGTGATCACCGGCCACCACCGCTCGCTGTGCACCACTCTGCGTGCCGCCGAGATGTTCAACCCCTCCCACCTCGCCACTCCGGAGATCGCCCAGCTCGTCGCCGGCGCAAAGTTCTTCTACATCGAGGGCTACTTCCTCACCCACGGTATCGAGTCGGCACTCGAGGTCGCCAAGAGCGCCAGCTCGAGGGGTCGCACTGTCGTGCTCAACCTGAGCGCGCCGTTCATCCCCCAGTTCTTCAAGGTCCAGCTCGAGGAGCTCCTCCCCCACGTTGACGTGCTCATCGGCAACGAGAGCGAGGCCGCGGCATACGCCGAGGCTGCGGGTATGGGCGTGAGTGAGAGACGACCAGCTGTTTAGCGCAGTGCTGATGATGCAGGACGCATCGCTCGAGCAAGTCGCATCCGCCCTCGCCGCGTCGTCTAAGTCCAACGCCTCGCGACCCCGCCTCGTCATCGTTACCCAGGGAGCTGACTCGACCGTCGTCGCGTCCTCCAACCCCTCCACGTCTCCCGGCAATATCAAGCCCTCGGACCCCAACCCCAAGGTCTACCCCGTGCCCAAGCTCTCCAACGACCAGATCATCGACACCAACGGCGCCGGTGACATGTTCGCCGGCGGTTTCCTCGGCGCCCTCGCCCTCGGCAAGGACCTCGACGAGTGCGTCGAGATCGGCCACAAGCTCGGTCAGATGTGCGTGGGCCAGATCGGCCCCAAGCTGGTCTACCCCAAGGTCAACGTGCTGTAGGGAGCAGGAGCAGGAGCAGAAGCAGAAGCGTGGCGAGAAGTGTTTGTGAAAAGGAAACCAAGTTGTGGCCGCCGCTTCAACGCGGCGCCGGGAGTCGATACCAGCATTTAGATACCTTGTCATGACTAATAGAGTAGAGTGTATGCACGCTCAACAGTGCGACGTGAGGCAGAAGAGGTTTGAGAGATCCAAAGAGCAATGAGAGTGCACCCCTAAATATTACCACTTTGGGAAAATCAAGATAGGGGCCCACTCCAGGCTGTTCGCTGCCGGCAACAACCACTCCCCTCGCCGCGCTTACCACTCACACTACCACTCACCATCCATCTCTCATCCTCCTCTCAACTCGCCTTGAGCTCAGCCTCAACTTCGCTCACGCCACACACCGCACCGCCGCCCTCGGGGCCCAATCCCTTGTGTCACTCCGCCGAGTCAAAGAACGTTTCCGCAGTATGGCCACCCGGCCAGCACCCCCTGCTCCCGGTGGGAGGGGGCGTCCGTCCGGAAGCTCCTCTTCCACTGGGAATCACGCGTCGGCGCCGAGGCAAAAGCCGCGGATCGGGCAGTACATCGTGGAGAGGACTTTGGGTACGGGGAGTTTCGGCAAAGTGAAGCGTGAGTGCGGCGCAAAGTTGTGCAGATGTCGTTGCGAGACAAGCCGGTGCCAGCCTCAATCACTGGCACGCGGCAGGCCCACTTCGTCTTACCCATTCTTCCGCTCACGCCGCCTCAGTCGCGACGCACGCCGTGACCGGTCACCAGGTCGCGCTCAAGCTCATCAACCGGTCCAAGATCACCACGCCCGACATGAATGCGAGGGTCAAGCGCGAGATCCAGTACCTCAAGGTGTTGCGGCACCCGCACATCATCAAGCTGTAAGCGGATCCAACGGGAGCTTCGCTCACGAGTAGATACGAGGTGATCACCACGCCGACCGACGTGATCATGGTGATGGAGTATGCCGGCGAGGAGCTGTTCAACTACATCGTGGCCAAGGGCAAGGGAGGGGTGAGCGACGGGCTTTGAGATTGTGCTGATGGCAGATGGGCGAGGACGAGGCGAGACGGTTCTTCCAGCAGATGATTGGCGCGATAGAGTATTGCCACCGACATCACATTGTCCATCGTGATCTCAAACCGGAAAAGTGAGTCTGTCAACGTCGGTTCGTTCGCTCACGCCAGCCTCTTCCTCGACTCGCGAAACAACATCAAGATTGGCGACTTTGGCCTGTCCAACCTCATGACTGACGGCGACTTCCTCAAGACGTCTTGCGGGAGCCCAAACTACGCCGCGCCAGAAGTCATCTCGGGAAAGTGAGTCGACATGTGGGAATGTCGCTCACGCCAGACTATATTCCGGCCCAGAAATCGACGTGTGGAGCGCCGGGGTCATTATGTATGTGCTCCTCTGCGGCAAGCTTCCGTTCGACGACGACCACATCCCTTCCCTCTTCAAGAAGATCGAGAGTGAGTAGGCGGTCAGACCCGTCAGACTGTACCTACTGTATCCTGCGCATGCTTGCATCCGCTGTCGCCCCGCTTCGCCCCTTGCGCTTGCTCTTCTCCGCTGACGTCTCAGGCGGCGCCTTCCATATCCCCAGCCACGTCTCGGAAGGCGCGCGACACCTTCTCAAGCGCATGCTCCACACCGACCCTCTCAAGCGCGCGACCATCGCCGAGATCCGTCAGATGCCATTCTTCCAAGAAAAACTGCCCCGATACCTCCAACCCCTGCCCGAGATGGACCGCTACCCGACTCTCCCCATGGACGACCTCTCCACGCTCTTGCTCATCAACGAGGGCCAAGCGGACCCGAAAAAGGTCGCCGAGGAAAAAGGCCTCGTCTGGACAGAAGATCTCGGTGTCGTCGATCCCGATATCGTCGCGGAGCTCCTCGACAAGATCTCGACGTACTCCGAGGACATGGTGTGGCATGCGTTGCAACAGTCCGGCGACAATCAGGTCAAGGTCGCGTACCAGCTCGTCCGGGACCACAGGCGGATCATCAAGGACTGTGAGTGACGCACGCAGCTGGGTCCTTGATTCTAGATTGGTTTGGTTTGGTTTGCTTTCGCTGATGCCGCAGCCATGTACGATATGGAGGACGACTCCTCGGCGATGGAAGACTTCATGGCGTCCTCACCTCCAGCGTGGAACGTGGAGATGCCACCGCCATCGACCCAACAACCGCAGAACGGCTACGAGGAGCTCGACATTGACGAGGTCGACGGAGACATCCAGGACATTCCCAATTCGCATTTCGACGTCCTGGACAGTAGTCTCCCGGGCTACCTGACTCGTGAGTATCATTCGGCCGGACCCCGCTGAAACTTTAGCCCAAACCGACGCGACCGGTGCGCCTCTCGTCGACTCGCAAGAGGCCGCCGAGCGTGCCGCCCGAGCACTCCTCCGCGACGTCAACCCTCCCGCACCCGCTCCCACCTACGAAAAGCCGTTGCAGAAGCCACGGTGGCACTTTGGCATCCGATCCCGCTCCCCACCGATGGAGGTCATGCTGGAGATTTACAAGACGCTCAATGTCCTCGGAATGCAGTGGCGCCGGAAAGAAGGCATCGCGATGCCGGAGATCGGCCCCCCGCTCACCTCCGAAGGGTATCCGGACGAGGTCAACGCGGCGATCGACCAGTGGAGCTCGGAACATCCAGGGCAGCAGTTGCAGATGGGCAAGAAGCCTCCACCGGGCAAGAAGGACGCCGCTGCGCAGGACAAGGCCGCTCAGAACTTGTATCTCGTCGAGACGAGAGCGCGGTATGGCGACGTCATGGTGGGTCGACATGGGAATGATCATTGCTGACCCCAGGTACGCATGGACCTGCAGCTGTACCGCGTCGACTCGCAGAACTACCTCGTGGATTTCCGGAATATCGGCTACTACCGCGCGTCCGAACCCGCCTCGACTTCCGAGGGCAAGCTTGAGGGCGCCGGCTTTGAGGGTCTTGCCGACGCGACGCAGGCCGTCGAGGCGTTGGCCCAGCAGAACCCGCCCAAACCCGGCGCCGCGGGCAAGGGCGACCCGGGTGCGATTGGCGGGGTTTCGGGACCGTTCCACTTCCTCGAAATGGCGTGTCAGCTCATCGCGGAGTTGGCAAACGGATAGGCGGTGGGAGAGAGGAGAGGGCCGCGGCGGACGAAACGATAGATATGTCAGCGACGAGAGCAACAGCACCTGGTTTTGAAGCGGTAACGTGTGGCTCGCAGTGGAGATATTGGTGACCGGCAAGAGTGCGTGAGATTGGTAGCAGTAGCATATACTTTACGTCAAGTTCTATGTATCCTGTGCGACCGAGTCGCGAGTCGGGAGTCGGTGGGGTGTGGCTTTGTGGCTCTGGTCCTGGTCCTGGTCCCATCGGGTGGCCATTCTCGCGTGAGTCGCCGGCGGCGGCGTCGTCACTGTGCCCTGTTGGGCCACTTCTGTCCACCTTGCTGGTGCATCCACCCTCTTTGCTCGAGCTTGGTTGCTGCTTGCTTGCTCGATGCTATTCCGTTCTCCGTTCTCCGTCAAGACGGTTGTGGTGTCGATTCCACGTGATTCGCACGACCAAACCGTCAGCGGGATCAAACGTGGGGGCACGCGCAGTTGAAGTAGCTGAGGCGGTGTCCCGTCCTGCGTCCTTCGTTCTGCGTTCTGGCTCCTGGCTCTGGCTCTGGCTCTTGGCTCACAACCCAACACCACACCATCACCGCCTTTGCGTCTTATACACCCTCACCTTGTCCCGTCACGGCGCAACCTCAGCTCCACGTCTACACTTGCGCGGTCGCTTGCGGAGCCGGCTCGGCGGGCACGGCACGGCACGGTCATCCTGCGCAGCGACATCAACGTCGTCCCCGTCCTCGTCCTCGTTTGATCTTTGCCATCGCATCCTCCACTCTTCGCACCGCACCTCGCCCGCCCTCGTCACCCCACTCCGTAGTCGTCGTCTCGACGTCGATCAAACCATCATCCATCACCGTCGCCTTTGGCCCATCACGTCCACGACCCTTCCTCTATATATGACGACCTCCACCATCCGTCTCCCCCCTTCGCCCCGATAAAGCCCGTCGACGCCACTCGTCATGAAGCGGCTCTTCCGAACGTCCAAATCCGAGGTGAACCCCCTCCCACCACCATCTCTACCATCCGACCACGCCGCCCAGGTCCACTCCAACTCCGGCTCCGGCGTCAATGTGAAGAAGTCTTCCTCGGCGCTCAAACTCCAAGGGGGAGATGGTAATGGCGTTGGACACCTCGATCACATGTTGCGGTTCGGGAGCAAGACACCTTCGCAAGGCAGTGTCACGCCGTTCCCGATGGATGTGGGCAGGGAACAGGCGGGGATAGGTCTCGGCCATCATCAGCAACAGCAACAGCAACAGCAACAGCAACAGCAACAGCAACAGCAACAGCAACAGCACCAGCACCAGCACCAGCATCAACCGTCTGCCGCGCCGCAGAGGAGGTTGAGCAGGCGGGAGAAGAAGGCCGCCGCAGCGGCAGCAGCAGCGACCACGACGACGGTGCCTAGCCTGCTCGAGATGAGGACAAAGCAAGAAGAATCGAGGAGATCGCCTCTGCCCGTTGTCCCACAGGGTCAGGTTCAATCTCAGACTCGATCTAGAGGATACGATTCCGACATGTCAAGTCCGGACGGATGGGTCAACGTGCCAACGTCTGCTTCGCGCCCCGCAAACGTTGGCCCCGACGCCAACGCCAACGCCAACGCCAACCGTCCCCCCTCGCTCGCCGCTCCCGCACCACCCGCTGTCGCGGTGTCACCCTCACCCCGCCAAGCTCCTTCGGGCGCAACACCAGCTCCCACCGCGCAACAACTCTACCTCCCTCCCGGAGCGCGACCTCCGACCCCCCCGCCCTCGGTCCGCGCAGGCACGCCCACACGCCTCGTCTACCCCTCCAACCTCGGTCAATCCCAGTCGAGCCTCCACTCGGCCGGCTACGATGCGGAGCTGTACAATGCGCAGCCTCGCGTCAATCGGGATCGGGGATACAGCTCCGCCTCCGCCTCGGCGAGAGGATCAGACCACGAGAGCTCACTGGGTCATACTTCGGTCCCTCACGGCGCTGCTTCCAAGCCGTCCAAAGGACCTGCACCACACCAGACCACCCGATCACCACTCGTCAACACCTACGCCAGCCCGCCACAGCAGTCGTACCCCGCCCCGGCCGCGGCCTTTTCTCCACCACCGCAGGCCTTCCCAACCCCTCAGCCACACCCGTACAATCAGTCCCCCGTGTATCCGAATCCGTACTCGCCGCTTTCCGAGGACATGAACGCCCTGCAGATCGAGCAACGCCCTCGGGAGGAGTCCGACGCGGGGCCGAGGGAGAAGAAGAAGTTTTGGGACATGGGCTGGGCCGGGAAAAAGGACAGGGACAAGGACAAGGACAAGGACAAAGCGAAGAACTCCGAGGCGCGTTACGACGACGGGAGGCGCAGCGTGGATATCTGGAGCAGAGAGGTCGAGAACGTGCCCCAGCAATCATTCGAGGAGGAGCGAGGCAGGGCATACGAACGGGGAAGGATGGACGACAGGGCGAGGGTCCTGGCTGTGGACCCGGGGCAGAACGACGCCGCGGCGGCGAGAGACGTCCAGACTGCTATCCGTGAGTCTGCCCTTTACGACGGCGCTGACGCTAAGAACTCCTCTGCACCCACCCCGACCCTTCCTTCGGCGCCATATACGCGGTGTGCGACAGGATCAACCTCTCCGAAAACCCCGAGTCTGTCAGCAAAGAGGCCGCGCGGGCGATCCGAAAGCAGTTCAAGCACGGCAATGAGGCCGAGCGGAAAAACGCCGCGAGGGTCTGGCTCTTCATGATGAAGAATATCCATGCGGCGAGCTTCAGACGTGAGCACGCAGAGTCGAGCCAGGCTGACAGTGTAGCCCACGCAGCAAACAAGAAGATGACTGCCTGCCTCGAACCCATCTTACTTGCTCCTCCGACAAAGCCGCTCGTGTCGGCACCGACGCACACGGCGATCACCGATATCCTCGCTGATCTGACGTACAACTACGGCCAAGAGAAAGGCTGCGAGAGTCTGGTCGAGCTGTGGAAGAAAGTCAAGCTGCCTCAGGAACCGGAACAGGTGTGTCCGCCCCGTTTCCACTCGCTGACAATCAGGGAAAGCCGCTGCCCGCGGATAACCAAACGTTCCAACCCGAGGCAATGTACCCGACTCGCTTGTTCGACGGTCCTTACGGCACGCCTCCAGTCTCGCGCACCGGATCCAGCCCCTCTGTGGGCCACATGCTCAGCGGCCCGCCTCCGCCCATCCCCTCCCGAGGCCGCTCGCCCGAGCGCTTCGGCCCGGGCTACGCGCACCTGCCAAGCCACAACGACGACATGCGCAGGCTCACCGACGAGTGCATCGCGGCGAAAGAGTCGGCTAGGGTGTTGTCCGAGGCGCTGGTCTACACCCGTCCAGACGAGCTTGAGCTCAAGCCGGTGATCCGAGTGAGTCGGTTCGCTTCGACCGGTTCGATCCTTTCTGACGATTCTAGGAATTCTACAACAAATGCTTCCACGCGCACGAGTCTCTCACGGGGCAGATCGAATGGGCCCAGGCCGAAGCGGCCCGGTCTCGCGACAGGGTCATGAACAACTCCCTGACTCTTGAAGCCAACGAGACACAGCCGCACGAAGCCACTGTCGAGGAGCAGGCTCTGGCGACGCTCTTCGATGCGCACGGAGCCCTCGCCGAGGCGCTCAAACAGCATGATGAGCTCGAGAATTTGGCGGCGGACGAAAAGGAGCTGAGAGAGGTCCGGGAGAGGAGCAAAAAGGAGACCCGCATGGATCGCAACGTGAGCGACGGCGTGGCTGGCACCGATTGGTTCGTTTCGTGCTGACATGACCAGAATCTGGATGTGACTGGTGGATTCCTCTCCGCGCCCAAAGCCTCGGGCTCACGATCCCCGTCTCCTTCTGCTGCTCGCCTCGGCGCTTCGCCGCGGGACGACCTCGCCCCGCTTCCGAGTATCAAGCGAGAGGGTTTCAGCTATCTTCGACCTAACGGTGATGATCGTTCCCGAACGCCATCTCCCGATAGGCACCCTCTGCCTCACCCCCCGAAACTCTCCTCGTCGCCGGCCCGCGCTGGTTCGCCACTCGGCCGGGTCCGCATTCCGGGCCCACGGCCTCTGCCCAACCCGTTCAAGCTGGCCAACGGGAGCTCTCAGAGCTTGGGTAGCGTTCAAAGGGACCATCACAACCCGTCTCGTTCGGGGACGGGGAGCACAAACGAGAGTAGCGCCGCGGTCAACGCGGATGCCGAAGTCGAGGAGGACGATGCGGCGAAGCCGGCGAAACCCAGTCGCAAGGCCCTGGGCAAGCGTCGAGCCGTCGTAGACGAGGACAGTGAGTCGGCGCCGTCCTCGGTCGAGATAGCTGGACTGACCTCGGACCTCGCAGACAACTTTGATCCGGACGACTTGTTTGGCATGGGCGGCAAGAAGGACGAGTCGAGCGAGTCTGACGAGTCACTCCTCGCGGACGACGTGTACACTTCCAAGCCGGTCCAGTACGCGTACGATGCGTATCAGGACAAGCTGGACAGGCTGCGTCGCGGCGAGGTTGTCCCCGATGCGACAGATGCGGGCGTCGAGAGCGGTCCGGACAGGGCCCGAGTGGCTGGCGTGACCGGAGTGGGGGCCAGTGGAGTGGGGGGTAGTGGTGGGAGTGGTGGACCGGGGGATGATGCGGACGGCGGAGGAGGTGGAGCTGGCGTCGGCGGCGGCGGCCTGTTGAATGGCATCAAGGAGGTCCTTGCGGCGCGAGGCTAGGAGTGAGGGACGGGTTACCCCGGAGGTGACACGCCCACGCCAGCTCGAGAAGGTCAAGATGGGACGGCGAATCGGTAATGATCGGGTTGGGTTGGGTGACTTGACGGGGGGAATGGGGGGGAATGTACTTGACACCATCACGCCTATCTGTAGATTGACGCTTTGATGTACCTTGATGACTGCGAGCGGGCGGTGAGGCCGGGATGACCAGTGCAGAGCGTATAGTAAAGGACGAGTACTCGTTGGAAGATACTATGGCGGAGCTCGCCGCCTTGGCGCGAAGCTGGGCTGTGACTGCTGTTCAAAAGTTGGTTATTTGTCCTGAACCCATTGCTTCCACTCCCACATTTCCCTCTACTTCTCGCTGCATCGTGGTTCGGCGCTGCAGGTCCAAACGGGGTCCGACGCCTCCGCCGTCATGCGAGTCCGACTCTCCCTCCTGCCTCCATTTCGGGAGAGCAAGATCCTCCTCCCCCTCCCGTTGGAGGTGACGACGATCTCGGAACTCCGACGACACCTCGTCCGGTCGCTGGCGGTGGTATCGTCGGTGGTGGACCATGCAAGAGAGGTGGTTTTGGAGATAGAGGGGTTTGAGCTTCTGGGTGGAAGTGCGGTTGGGGTGATCGAGGACAAGGACGTGGTCTGGTGAGTTGGAAATAGAATCATGCGCGTGTAGCGTGTCGGACTGTCGGACTGGGATGTGTTGGGTTGGGTCGGGTCGGGTGATCATATCGGGGTGATCATATCTAGGGTGATCCTTTACACATGAAAGCGGCTAATATCTCTAGTGTACGGGTCGCAGCGGGGAGCTCGAAGCCTGACCCAACCCAGCCCGTCAGAGAAGCTGCGAAGAAGCAGAAGCGTAAATCCCGGAGATCCTCGCCTGGGGAGATCGCTCCGGCACCTGCCAAGCGGGCGAGGAAGAGCACGGCGGCGAGGTCGGCGTCGACGTCGATGTCGACGTTAGTGTCCGCAGCAAGACCAGGACCACAGGAGGTGACTCCCAAGTCGGCCGCCCCCGCTCACGCCGCCGCCCGCATTCCGATCGCAGCAAGGGAACGATCCGGTTCTGTCAGCTCCTCCGCATCCAGCTCCAGCAGTGACTCGAGCTCGTCGAACTCGTCGAGCTCGGCAGCGTTTTCTTCGTCATCCTATTCCGACGCTTCGTCGTCATCTTCATCTTCATCTTCATCTTCGAGCGCCTCCTCCTCGTCCAGCGCTTCCTCCTCGTCCGCCGCCTCGTCTGCAAGCGAGCGGCCAGCGAAGCTCAACGGCAGTGCCAGTGCTGCTTTCCCCCTTCCACCTTCTTCTATTACCACGAGCACACAGTGAGTGGCATGGCGCGCCTTCGCTTTACCTACGTACCCTGAACTCACCCCGACCGCAGGGCTCTGGGCATCGCGCCGCCGCCTCCGGGACAGGGCAAGCCCGAGACGCATAATCGTAATCTCCGGCGGAGGAAAGCTCGGCAGATGAAGAAGCTGGCAGCGGGGCAATCCGAGCAGTCCCAGAAATCCCAGCAGTTCGCTGTACCAACCACCTCCGCCGCGGTGGTTACGAACGGCCACGCCTCGAACCATGACGCTCTGCCGCACAGCCGCATGGAAGGTATTCACATTCTCGCGACCACGACACCGACGAATCCGGGGCTGCAGATGCCAAAGGAGATGGCTAATCGGAACAAGCGGAAAGGGTTCTTCAGAGAGATGAACGCTTTGCAGGGAACGCGGACGGTTTTTAGCGATCAGGCGGCGGAGGCGCCGGCGGCGGTCGGTGCAGCTGGGCCAGTCGTGAATGGGGAGCATGAGGGGCATGGGGTGCATGGGAATGGAACCCCGAAACGAGTGAAGCAGCTGGCTTTGGATGGGGTCCACACGCCGGTGACATCGCCACTGACAACGACGCCGATCACGACGCCGAGGACCACGGTATTACCACGGATCGTCCCTCCTTCGGAGAAGGTATTGCCGAGTAACGTGTTCGTCACGAGCCGAGAGTTTGAGCGGGTTCGCGCGCCGAGCGCAGTCAACGGATACGCGAATGCGGTCGATCGCGAGGAGGTCGAGGCGGGGGAGACGGAGGAGGATCAGGCTCGAGTGCAGGAGGAGGACGACGAGGCGATGTGGACCCGCGTCGAGCAAAGCTGGGATAGGCTCCCGGCGTTTATATCCGGAGAACTAAGCAATTTCAAGGAAGGAACGCTCATTGCTTGGAAGGTGAGTCGTGCTATGCGCCGCCCACTCGGAGTGTTGATCCGTGCCTTTTGCCCACTCGAAGTGGAAATTGACTTTTGACAGGAGCTCGAACTCGACTTGAACACCTTTTCGCCGGAACTCAAACTCCACATCGCGCGCGTTACCGCTATCTCAACTGATGGGGCGGCACAGCTCGATCAGCTGAAGCGGCCGGTCCCAGAGGACGAGATCTGGGAAGATTACGAGTACGAGCAAGGAGAGGTCGGGGTCGAGGAGGAGACTACTTTGAGGCTGAGCAAAGAGGATGTGCAGGCCGGGGCGGGCAAGTGGAGAGTTGTTCCGAGTCTGAGCGTTTGACTTGAGGTGTCATCTATAAACATGCATATGCATCGATGCGTTGTCCATATCCCCTATCCCCATCGATCCTAGTCCTTCGGTTCGCTCGTCTGCTCGTCGCTCGATACGCTCAACGTGCCGAGCCCGTGGACCCCGACGCTCCCCGCAGACGCAGACCCAGCCGTCGTATTGGTTCCAGCGCGTAGCGAGCGAAAGCCGGGGCCGCAGCGATCGAGACGCCTATCCGTACTGGTAAAAGTGCCTCGCCGATGTCAGCACCTTGTACCGATCCTCGACGGGCCTCTGCTCACCTTGACGACCACATACGCTGCGATGGCATTCGCGACTCCCTCTCCTGCGCCTGATCCGGCTGATCGCTCGGGTCGACGAGTCAGATCCCTCCCGTTGTGTGCCTCCTTCACCACCTCCTTTCCCTTTTCTACCACATCGCCGACATCTTCTTCTCCCTTCTTGCGATATCCCAGGATCCCATACCTCCGACCGACCCTCTCGACCCGTTTGTGCCCCTCGTTTACCCACCCTCCAACAACGCCTCTCCAATCCCACGCCGAGTCGGACTCTCGCGATTCGGGATCCTTGTGCGCAAGCCCCGATAGGTACGCTACGAACGCGGCACCGGCGCCAAGGGATTGGAACACGAAAAAGAGGATGACGAGGGGGATGATCGCTGTGAGCTCGTGCAGGATGAGGAAGGCGATGGCGAGGGACGGGAGGGGCACGCCGGTACGGACGGCGAGGGCGTGGAGGCGGGGGGCGTAGCGCTGGACCAACGGTGACTTTGGGACAGGTGGGGTACCTGGAGCGACTTCGGCAGCCTTCTCCACAGGTGGAGCTGTCTTGCGATGTTCGGAATCGCTGGGATCGCGGGGGAATCGTATGAGAGGGGACTGGACGAATGACCGACGGAGCGTCGGCGCTGCTGGTCGAATCGCGCCAGAAATGTCAATACGCCGAATCAAGATGCCTCTGGCACCGCCGACTGCGAGCATGCTAGCCTGTCGGATCATCTCAAGACGAGTCGATCAGCTTCGCTAAGACTACTGGATACAACGCAATGTCAGCATTGGAGGTGTCAAGTTCACTCCCGAGGAGTTGAAGATCGTGCGTGCTGCAAATATCTCTCTTGTCAGACGCGACGGTTTGTCGCCAGAGGAAAGAAACGGTACTTGGTACTGGTCGGCCTCCACTCTCCCGTCTCGCCCCTCGTTTGGACGAGTGACCACCGTGAGAGAATTGACGACCGTTCATAACGCCTCGAAAATCCGTCTGCTCTTCGCCGGCGAAGTGAGCGAATTGATTGTTTCGGTGGATTTCGGGGGACTTCGCCAGTGCTTCGCCGGGCGAAAAGGACAGCTTCGGTAGCTTTGGTAGTCTCGCTGCAAAAGTGTAAAGGAAGCATTTGCAAGTGAGCGCAAAGGTGGGATGTGGTTTGAAAAGATTGAAAAAGACTGTATCATCTTGCTTTCCAGCAGGAGCAGCTCGTTTTCGCCACAGTTACCAACGGTTTGCCGTGTACTCACACGCTCGTGTGGCAACTGGTGGTCCTCGGCGTCGCTCTCACGTGTGCAAACAAGAGTTGTGCCATGTGTGCCTCCGATTCCAGCGATCCGGCACGGACGTTCAGATGTCGTTGCACCTTTTCCTCATCCTGGACATCGAGACGACTGGGCATTTGGGCTCGACTTGTACTCGTACACGTACACTTGTCCTCGTGCGGCTGGCGTCGGTGACATGACGTGACTTGGGGGCGGGGTTGGCTCACGTATTGACCAAGAGACTGAGAGCGGATCGGTAGCGACTGTGGCTCAAGCAGGATAAGGAGTCTGGGTGGCTCGAGGCTGAGTTGCTCTCACTCGAAACCGTTTCGTCTTCTCGTAGACTCTTACGCCGACGTCCAAGAGGTCCGCCAAGATGGGCGCGGCGCGAAGGTCATCATAGTGAATCGGAAGGAGGAGCAGGGGGAAAGGGGAGTCGGCGATCGAGGACATCAAGGCGGAGTGTTCCAAGGAGGGCAAGTCGGCCGAGGTGGAGTGAATCGGACGTGACTGGGGGCACGTCAAGCTGGTGAAAGAAGTGGTCAGTGGGATTCGGGAGAAGCTCGATCGTTTGGACCTGGTGTGTAGTCGTACTGTATCCCACCATTGCCCCTCCTGTTCTCGGACTATTGAGTACGGCGAGTCGCGCTGACTCGGTGCCAGCTCGTCAGGGCCAGTGGCATCAACTCGAACAAGTCTAGCAAGTCTGGCCTGGACAACGACGGTATCGACAGGCATTTCGGCGTCAACGCACTTGGCCACTACCACGTCATCAACCTGATCCATTCTCTGCTCCGGAAGACGTCTCGGAAGCCCGACGTGCGCAAGGGGTCTGTGCGCATCGTGCTCGAGTCGGCGGGATGCATCGCGCCGCCCCCGGATCAGAGACAGCAAGATACGAGGGCGCGGCGTGCACTCTGGCTCGGAGGAGGAGATCACAGAGGGACCGAAGGAGTTTAGTCCCATGGAGCTCTACGGGAGGACCAAGCTCGCCATGATTCTTTATGCCAAGGCTCTGAGGGACAAGGTGATCACCAAGAACGGAGATGATATCTACGTGTTAGCCTGGTGCATCAATTTTGGACCCGTGCTGACCCGCTGCAGCCTCGCGGTCCACCCAGGTGGGGTCAACGCGGCGATGGAGCAACAATGGGAGGACGCGTACCCGGGATTCACAGGCTGGATCACCAAGAACCTCATCCTGGCCGCGGGTCGGTCTCCGGAGCAGGGCTGCTACTCTGCACTGTACGCTGCGCTGAGCGACGAGGTGGCTCACAAGGGCTGGGACGGGGCGTATCTCGCCGACCCGGTAAGTCGGCGCAAGGGGGTGTGGAGGAAGGATCCGGTCCTCCAGACCGACCTTGACGCCAAGAAGTGCAACTCCATCTCAATTCGCGCTGGCTGCGTGGGCTGACTCGTGCACAGGGCAAGCTGGGAGGCGAGTCCGCAGGCTTGGAGCTGAGGGCGGCGCCGCGCGGCGGGACTTCGGGTATGAACAGCATAGGTGCCCAGGTGCAAAGTTGCAAAGGCTCATCGGTGCTGGATTGCAATCATGCAGAGCGTTGGACGGAGTGACCGTGAGCCACTTGTAACCATCTGCGCTGGTCGCGGTCACTCACCTCGGTGTTGTTGTAGCGGTGCCACACCCGTCCCTGGGCCGCGGAGAAACTTAGCCTCTACACCGCCTCATCCCTTTGGACGGATAGTCAAACGGGGAGAGGCAAGTACGACGTGCCTCGTGCTTCTTGCTTCGATCAGATTCTCAGGGGTAACCCACACAGACTGCGTTCACGCGGGACACGCGAGGGTGTGGGAAGGAGGCTCAGGGACAAGATCAGACGCTACAGCATCTTTTCAGGGTCCGGTTGGTTCTCCCCCAGGGGAAGGGGGACGGGGAAGGGGAAGGAAGGGGCAGGGGTAGTTGGCATCGCATTGGACAGGGGAAGGAAGCGGAGGGAGGGAGAGCCGGGCAGAGTGAGCACGACGATGCGAATGCAGTGCAGTGGGTGTGTGTGAGTGTAGGTGTAGGTAGTAGTGGCGGGTACGGATCCGCGGACCAGTGTAGGTGCGATGTAGAAGTTTGGGTTCTCGACAACCCGCAGAATCTTCGATCTCATCCTCACTCACCCTCCAGCCTCTCTCCTACATCTACCTACCTTACCTACCTACCTACCTACCTACCTACCTACCTACCTACCTACCTACCTATCCCAGCGTTGAAACGCCACTTGCTCGGACCGGGCGGTAGGGTCGAACCGACGTTGGGAGGAATAGGAACCCGCGCAAAGGTGAAACGCAGTCAGGGTATCGTATCCCACACTGTCCGGAAAGGCTCTTTTACCCTGGAGCGCTGGCTCACCACCACCACCACCGCAACCACATCGCCGTATACAACAACAAGCCCACCCATCCATTGTATCATCCATCTCACTCATTCACCATCAACACCGTCGCAAAGGACAGGACAGGGCAGGACAGTACACCTCGTCTTTGTCGTCCCGCCCACGTCAAAAGGACCCAGCTGCGACGCAACCAGCATCCGATCACGTCCGACACCGACACATAGCCGAAACTGTATTGCCTTGCCGGGCGGGTCAGGGATGGCCATGGTGAGTGTCGTGTCGTGTCGTGTCGTGTCGCGAACGCGAATGGACTGTTCTTTGCTGGGTGGTAGCGGTGTAGTGGGGGTGGTAGTCGCACCTGGTGGAGGTTTCGTCACATCTGGTACTCCTCGAGTCGGGACACTCCCTTGGCATGGAACGCGAGCAGTTTCGTGCTTGGTCGGGGAGGTAGGGTGGATGAGGGCCGGGTCGGTCGTCATGAAACGGGGCGAGGGGAACAATACAACCGCGCAACCATCCCGCAACCACCGCAACCAGATCTCCATCTCATCGTCGTCGTGATCAATCGTTGCGATGGGAACAACAAGATCGCTCGTCTCGTCGTAACAGTCGTTCACATCCCCTGGAAACTAACTGTTCGGAGCGACCCCCACCTCATCCTCGCCTATACATACAAAAACCGTTGCGAGGCTGACGCTCTTTCCCCCTTCCACGCTCTCACTCTCCCAACTCGATATCACCTTCCGCTTGGTCGCTGGTCGATATCCAACCCACCCGTTCCAACTCTATCACCTCGTCATGTTCGCAGACCTCATGATCCCCCTCCCTTCCCCCGTTCACCTCTCGCACCGCAGCCACTACTTTTCACCTCGACTACATCCTTGTCAGCCACCTCACGCCCAACCACTCTCCCCTCTTCTTCCCAGATCACTCGCCCCCCTCGCCCTCGACCCGGTCCCACTTCACTCCCACTCCCACTCCCTGAAGCGACCGGCACCCGTCTCCGTCGAGTATCCCGATCACGCGTCTGACAATTGCGGACGAAACCATTGGAAGAGGTTACGGAGCGGTGGTAGATTGCCTCGCGACGGACGCCGAGGCAGCTGGAACGGGAACGGAGGGAACAAGGACAACGGAGCGCAGCCGCAGGCGCAAGTAGTGGTCACGCGTGAAACGACAACGGCATCGGGGGAGGAAGACGGGGTTCCTTTGAGAATGGTCTCTCTTCCCACGATGCGGCCGACAATGGAACATGTCGACGAGCGCGAGCGCGACCACGACCGCGCAAAGAACATATCATCATCACTGCCGACAGATCCGAGCGAGGTCTACCTTGACGACGATAACACACCGAACAAGGTCGTCTCTCCCGACATGATCCCGTCACCTTCCAGCTCGCCCCGCTCGACTCGCTCGAGCGGCTCGGATCGCACCTCGTCCCCCCCGACCCTCCCGCCTGTGATGCACCTCAAGCGGCCCAACCCCAAACGGCTCGCTTTGTCCCTCTCCCTCCCTCCTTCCTCTGACAGCCCCACTACCGCATCCACTGTCTGTCCCTCCCCCGACACCGTCAACACAGAGACCACCACGACTCCCTTCACCCCGGGCCCGCCCAAGACGCCGGCGCTCGCAATGTCGGTGGGCCGCGCGACGACAAAGTCTTTCCGCCGGGCAAGCCTGCTCAGCCTCATCACCCAGCCTTCCACCGCCGCTCCTGGGGACGTCCCTCCGACCCCTGGCGTCAGTTCACATCCCTACGCCACGATCCGTCAGCCTCGACGACCTCGCGCGCGGAGCAACACTGCCGAAGAGCCGCAACCGCCGCCGCCACGCGATCCAAGAGCATCCCGATCAGCCTATCCGGGTCTCGGCGGCTACTTCAACGCGATCAGCGAGGACAACGCGGACGACAACAGCCTCGCCGCGCTGGCTTACGCCCTTCCTTCCACATCCTCCACATCCACCTCGTTCTCGTCCTCCGCTTCGGCCTCCACCTCCAGCGCGCCGTCCTCGCCTCCACCACTCACCCGTCGCCCCGCCGAGCCCTACGAGGATGGCCCCATAGAACTCCTCCCCGGTATCTTCCTCGGTGCCGAGCAGTCCGTCTTCCACTACGACTCTTGGACGCGCGGTCGACGGGTCCGCGTCCTGAACGTGGCGCAGGAGATCGACGATCCATTTGCACCGCACCCCGAGCCGTCGCAGGGCAAGGGCAAGGCGAAGGTCCGTCTTGCCAACTACCCGGCAGAGGGAGATCGACCCGAGATGGCGTATACCCACCTCCGGTGGAGTCACGGCGAGCAAGGGTTGGCAGAGGTGGATCGCGAGGCGAGGCTGGATGAGATCCTGCTTCCCGCAAACGTGGACAGGGACCAGTGGAGATTCTGGGAGGCCATCCGATGGATTGAGCGAGGCAGGCGGGCGCAAGAACCAGTCCTCATACAGTGAGTCTTATCTGTTACACAGCGTTCTCTTGTCGCGACGTGCTGACAGTCGCAGCTGCCAATGCGGAGTTTCACGCTCGGCCACCCTCGCCATTGCATATGTGATGGCTCTCGCCGCGTCGGGGGCGCTTCCATCCCACCTCGGCCACATCCGCGGCATGCAGGATGCGTACGACTTTGTAAAGTCGAAATCGCCCTGGATCGGACCCAACGTCTCGCTCGTGTTCCAGCTGGTCGAGTTTGCACGCAACCTCACGACGTTGATAACTATCCATCTGGAGACTCCGGGGGGAGCCGAGCTCAGGGGCAAGACGTCTTTCCCCACTGCTGCCGAGGCGGCCGTGAGCGAGGACGAGTGGGCGAGGAAGCGCCGGGCGTTTGATGAGCTCAGCGAGGAGGATGAGGGGGATGGGCAAGGAGGCTTGACGCCAGAGCTGATGAGCCCCGAGGAGGCAGAAGGGGAGGCGAGAGCGCTAGACGAGGCGATGAAGCGGAGGGCGATGGGAAGGGTGTGACGCGACGTGACGCGACGCAACGTCACCGCGGCGAGAAGAAGTCGGGACCAACAATGTGACGATTATACATCTGTCATATCTTGTACTGCCGTACATATACACGTCGTGGTGTCGCCGGTCGACCATCTTCTTTTGGGTTGTATGTATCATCCTGGTCTCGGCTGCCTTCGCTGCACGCGGCTTTGACGATCTTGAGCACCACGCGACGATCGCACGCGCCACACAGGTTCCAGGGGAATTCGGCGCAGACCGACTCCAGCAACCTTGATAGAGTTATATGACAGGGGGAAAGATTCGAGATTCGAGTGGCAACGATCATCCGCTCGTCTTGTCCGCTCCTCTCTACCGCCCTTGGGTCCAGCGACGCGTTTGCATGCACAGCACGCGTCCTCGACTCACGAGAGCTTGCTCACCTTGGCCGGACCGTCAAAGATGGCTGCACAGGAGATCAGGATGGTGCGGGAGCTTGTATGTGGCCGACCTGGTTATGCTAGGTTAAGGGGTGATCAAGCATCCGCTCTCCACTTCTTGTCGCCACCGGGGTGTGGCCATGCAACCATACATAAGAGCCATGCCCCCGGTCTGACTCTCCTTCTCTGTCTCTTCCATCCCAGCTCCCAGCTCCCAGCTCCCAGCTCCCAGCTCCCAGCTCCCAGCTCCCAGCTCCCAGCTCCCAGCTCCCAGCTCCCAGCTCCCAGCTCCCAGCTCTCAACTTGAACGCCGTGCAACGATCTGGTACTACCGTAGTCTACCACCGTAGCCATACTTCGAGTTGATACTTGTCGCACCATGTCCGATCTTCGCCCGAGCATCACCTTCCCTCCCCGCTCCAAGCTCCACATGCCGGGCGTGTACCCGATGGGCTCCCCGCGTCCCACGGGCCCCGTCGACCCCCTCTATGCCGGGTGCTACTTCCCCGCGCCCTTCATCCAGAACGACGGCTCCGACTTCAACCACACGGGCAACGTCTTCGGCGTGTACTCTGCCGACTTTGTCGAGCTCAACTGGAAGAAGCAGCTCCAGGTGGATCTGTTCGGCAAGCCGAGGAAGCTCTTCTTCACCAACTTCTCGTGGCAGGACGGAGACGTCCTCAAGGAGGTGAGTGGGGTTTGGGTCGGGTACCACGTTCGAAATTCGCCTCCAAGACACCCGGACTCGAGGATGACCCGTTTCGTTTCGTTGCTGATTGTCCCAGACCTCCCGCGAGCAGATCGCGAAGGCCTACTTTGCGTTCGACAACGAGAGCAAGAGGTGGAATCATCTCGTGTATCTTTGCCAAGACTCGCTTCTCAACGACCCGCACCCGATCTGTACCCGAGCCCAGCTCGACGGTCTCGAGAAGATGGAGAAAGAGGTCTCTGAGAGGAAATGTGAGTGCCGAGTGCCACGAGCCGTCGTCGAGTGTGGTCAAAGAATCAACTGGCATTTTGTTCGATGTGCACTGCATGTATAAGCTGAGTACTGACTGGGTTGGTTCAGACCACCTGAACAGGTTCTGCGACTACCTCAACAAACTCGAGTGGGAGTACAAGTACCCCCCGCGTTGGGTCCCTACCAGCTGCGATCTCGACGCCGTGGTGTCCCACCGTGCCTCCTACCCTCCTGCGGAGCGCGAGGCCATGATCACCACCACTCTCGCCTTCCGCCTCGTCGAGGCCGTCGACCAAATCACCTCGGTCGCGTGGTACCCCGCCTGGGTGCAGAGCCTTATCCTCACCACCGGCGTCTAGACTCTCTCTACCGGCAACGAGAAGCATATCAGGGTGTGGGGCGAGATGGCTGCGAAGTCGAAGTGGGTCGGCAGGGTGAGTCGGCGAATGCGCTTCTGGCTCATATGACTGCACGATTCATCGAGCTACTATACGAACGAGTGGCTGAGTGAGTGACTCGCCCAGGTCCCTCCGGTCAAGTTCCGAAAGCCCCTCAAGTACAAGCTCAAGGTCTTCCTCCGCGCCCGCCGCGAGGCACTCAAGAACTTCGTCAACCTCGTTTGCATCCCGGAGCAGGACGACGACAAGGATGAGATCGACGACGAGGAGACGCTCTGCGACTGGAAGGATGACATGGTGATTGCGCAGGCCATGGGACTGGCTCTCAGGCGCTGGTAAGCACGTAGGTACGGTACAAGTACTCGTACGGTTGCCTGCCTCGCCTGCCTCGCCTGCCTCGCCCGCCACACCCTGGTACAACTGTAGTGGTCCGTGATATACTTGTACTCGACTCGAAGATGCTTGATCATGCATGCTCGTATGCGTAAGACCAACTCGTATTCAGACGACGGCTCCGGCCAACACGCCATGTCATGTAGTGCACGCCGTGGGACGCGTTGCGCGACCCAGCGCAGGAGAAGCAGGCTTTGAGCATGTGCCACTCGCTGCTCGCCACTCACATTGACTGGGTGTGGCGGCGGCAGTGGCAGTGGCAGTGGCAGTGTGGCGGTGTGTGGGTGTGTGTGTTGTGTGTCGGTGCTGTTGATTGACTTTCTACAGACGTCAACACCGCGACGCCGTCTGTCTCTCAATTCTCACATTTCTCACCATCTTCATCCGAATCTTACCTCCATACCCATTACCCGTCGTATGGCTCCACCTCGACCAGCATGATTCCACTCCTGGTGCTGTCCCTCGTGCCCATCCCGTCCGCCGCGCTCCTCCTCCTCCTCACGGTCTATCACCTCACGCCCCTCCTCGGACTCTTCCAATCGTCCACTCCCCTCCTGGAGAAGCTCTCCGGGATCATACCCCACCCACGACGACCCTCCAATCTCCCTCGCGAGTTCTTCAACCTCCCGCCTCGTCCCGGCAGCCCATCCGCTTACAGGGTGACCGCCTCCGCACTCCTGGGCATCCGAGGCAAGGTGGTTCTCTTGCTATCGACTCAGGCTTCGCTGAGCATTGCGTGTGGATGGGCTTGGATTATTTCTAGAGACCATCATGTCGTCCTCTTGGCGCTGTCCCTCACACCCCTGTCTTCTGGGGTGTTCACGCTCTGTCTCTTCTCGGCTCTCCATCGTCCTCGTGGGGACTGGGATGCCGGGAACTCCTCCAAGATCCGCAAAGCACTTTTTGGCAAGGCTGGAGTCACTCACTCGGCCTTTCCTGCCATCATAACCTACTCGTGCTTCATCACTCTGCTCATCGCCGTCGTCACCGGAGTCGCTCCTCACGGTAACAAGATCCTGCTCGGCACAACCTCCTTGCTCGTCGTCTCGACAGTGACCCTCTCCCTGCTCGCCCGCCGACATCACCGAGGTACACGGAGGATACGCCTCGCCTCGCCGTCCCCTTCACAGCTGGAAAAGCGGTTCGTGCCCACGCCGACCCACGACGAGCTCGAGGCGATGAGGGACGGGGACTCGTGGCTGGAATCTCCTCGTGAGTAGATGCGACTCACGTCTGCTGTCCGCCCTAGAGTCATCTGTCCATCTGTCTTGCTTTGCTGACACGAACAGCGCAAGCGCGTAGCATCGTCTCGGCATTCTCGTATTCTCCGGGGTCCGACCACGAGCCAAACAGTCCTCGAGACACCGAGGACTCGCCCAACGACTCGTGGCTCACCGAACCCACTCGAACGCAGTCGTCCATTCCCTCCTGGAACTACTCCCCATCGATCCACTCCCCCGAGCCTGCTCGGACGCGCTCCCGTTCCCCATCTCCCTACCCTGACCTCGAGCACAACCTGCCTCAGCCAGCCTTGGTTTCGATGGGCCAGGGCAACGCTCCGAAAGGCTCCACTTCCACGATCGCCGATCGATCTATGAACGCCTCGACATTCGCGCTCACCTCCACGCCCGGATCCGCGATCCGCTCGGCGGGGGGATCGATCATTGGCTCATACAGTCCTGATCCGTTCCAACCCGTTCCCCGCGGTTTCGAGTCCCTCGCAAGCTTCCCGCTCTCACCCGAACAGATGGCCTCGCAGACCAGTCTCGCGGCCCGGACGGCCCATTCGGCACTCACATTCGTGCCCTCGGAACGCATCACTTCGTCTGCGTCCGCGTCTAGGGTCAACAGCTCGACGTGGACACTGGAAATGTATCATTCCGCCCAAGAGGACTTCACGACCCCGGCAAAACAGATCCGCAGAGCCGCACCCCCGCCGCCCATGCCGGTGGGTATGCCACTCCCGCCCACGCCCACCGCGGCGAGGAGCGAGACCGTGTTTGACCTCTCCGAGGGCCAGAAGGGCAGCATGGAAATGCTCATGGGGGAGAAGGACTGGGTGGAGGTGGATCGCGGAGTCGAAGGGATCAAGAGTTGGGGCAAGGGAGGGACCGGTGTCGGCACCGTCGGTGTGCTCGGGATGATTGCTTGCTACGTAAGTGGACACGAGTGACGCAGTGACGCAGTGACGCAACACTGAAGATGCTGTAGGCTCTCACGACTCCGCTCCTGGTCATCGGAATCACAGACACGACGATGGCTCTGTACCTCGTTGCCTTGGTCCTTCCGGCTCCGGTGCTTGCGCTGGCATCCTACCTCCTGCGATATCGCCCGCCGCCGACCACCCGCGCAAAGAACCAGTCCATCAAGTCCGTCTCCACTCACCGATCCCTCGCTCTCCAAACTCCCTCGGAGCTTTCGTTGCCGGTCTCAATCTCGCCGAAACTCACCCCACCCGCTCCCAAACGAGCGAGCACCGCTGCTGTCGGCGAACGCGTGTCCAAGCTGGTCGAGCCGAAACCGAGCATCTCCAATTTCGGGTACACGTACACGAACACCCGCCAGCGACCGCATACGATCTACGGTCTTTCCCCCACGATGCGCGACCTGCACGCCGAAGAAGCGATGCGCCGAACACTAGCCCGTCGTTCGGGGGATGTGTGGATCGAGAGCGGACATGCATTGGAAAGTGGCGGACTGTGGTCCAGGGCGACGGAAATGCTCAAGCCCGTCCCTGCACTTCGGGTCCTGGGCGACCGGCCGCGAGGAGAGGGTATGCTCACTCGGCTCCGTGGCGGGGTCGTGTCGATGCTCCCCAAAAGACGGAGCGGGGTGCACGAAGAGTTCGCCATGGGTCAGTTTGACGATGCGCCACGGCGTATCCAGGAGGAAGAGGTCCATGCTGGTCCGAGTCCGATCCGAATCAATATTGAGAGTCCTAGCAAGTACGATCGGCGATTCAGTGCGACGTCGGCGTTCGAGGAGGCTGTGGGCGAGGGAGACGGTGAGGGTGAGGGTGATGGCGAAGTCGAGGCGGAGGTGCAATACGCCACGAAAGGTCGGATGAGTGCGAGTCCGACGTTCTACTATGCGCCAGGGCATGGCCAGCTCGACTGGTTCACGCGTGGCGTTCTCCCAGGGTGAGCGAGCTTCTGCATCGTGTTTACCGCTCTTGCTGAAACCACAGGCTCGTCCCTTCTCTACGGTCCCGGAACGGCGATACGCCCAGGTCCAAATCTGCCGGAGACGCGGTGCGGCGAGCATCTCTCGACGCGACGCCCCGATCACACGCCCGCACGTCCTCCATCGACTTTGCCCATGCCGACTCGTCCACCCCCGCGGGCTCCGGCTCCATGCGGAATCGTCGTCACCCATCGTTGCGCCACAAGTCGTCTTTCAGTCTACCCACGATCGACACGGCAGAGGACGACGACTTTGATGGTGTCCGGCGCAGCTTTGACGAGTGTGGTCGGGACGAAGTGGGCTACGAGACGGGGATGGACTTGCCGCCGTTCCCTATTGATTTCTCCCGTGCTCGACCTCGAGACCTGTCTCCCGTGTCGGAGAGGGACGAGAACACCACCTGCTCCTCTCTAGGCGAGATGGCAGCTCTTGCTCGTCGGGCGGAAGCGACCCTCAAATCCGCGTATTCACCCGCAACCCGGAGCATCGGCACCGCCAGCAGGGTCCGACTGGAGAGTAACGCCTCGACGGACGCGGGTATGACATCCACCATCAGCGAGGACGAGGCGCTCGCGCAGGAGATGGAGTTGGTGCTTGCGATGGACACTCCCACCCGGGCCGAGTTTGTCATCTCGCCACCACCTTCCGAGTTCACTCCGACCTCGCGTAGGGCGTCTACGCGCACTTCATCCCGCCAGAGCTACGCCGACTCGACCACCCCGCTCCGACCGCAGGTGTCCAGCAACACGCTCCGCTCGAAAGACTCATCGGGGAGCATCGCTTCCGAGTACACATACACCGACGCGACCACTGACGGGGAAGGGGTGACCGACTCGCCCGCACCGCCCGTCCCGGAGTTACCGGGCAACTTCCGGTATCCCACCGCATACCAACCGCCCGTCATGTCCCACCCGCACCCGCCTCCTTCGGCAGCGAGCTTTGACGCGCACCGGCCAGTCAAACCACACCCTTCGCTCCACTCGCTCGTGCCCCGCAAATCAATCGAGACGATCTCGTCGCAGTCATCTGGCGAGGCGCTGAGCCCGATCCGACCAGAGTGGAAACCGAGTCGCAAGGAGCTCGAGCTGGTCAAGGCGCTCAAAGAGAGAGCGGGGCAGGGGAAGAAGCAAGACGCGAACCCCAACGCGGGCAAGACGGAGGCAGAGGTGAAGAGACACAGTCAGGGTCTGCGGCCGCTCCAGCTGGTGTCGGATAAACAGGCCAACAGGCTGTCGTCGGGCCCTGCGAGCGGTCGAAACGCAAAGGGCAAACTGCCCGTGCTGGAGGAGTCCAATGGGGCCACCGGGCTCAGCAAGGGGCCTACGAACTTGTCGCTTGGGTCGGATAAGGAGAACGTCCGTCACGCAAAGGGTTCCAAGCTCTCGACCGCGTCGGGCGCTAGCATCGGTGGGATACGGGTTTAGGGCGAGGATGGCGCATATACATAGCGAGAGCGTACTCGTACTCGTACTGGAGTTGATCAGATAGTGATGTCTCTATGCATGGACATTTCCATTGGCAACCGCACCCTATGGGCTGGACGACACCAGAATTTATCTCCAAGATCCAGCCAGCGTCTCCCAAGCAGAATGTTGTTTGCGCTGGACCCACGCGCCGAGGCCATGCGCGCATCTACACCTCTAGCCGTCCCGAAACGACTTGGCCATCTATGATCGTTGCCTTTGCTGCGATCTCTAGAATCTCCTCGATAGGCGCGGTGAGCAAGTCGTCGTCCCACACGACTGCGTCGAAACGTTTCCCGGGAGTGAGTGAGCCCGTCATATTGGAGAATGACGCGTATGCCGCTGCATCGCACGTCAGCGACAATACTTCCACACGACTCCAGAACGTTAAGTGGTAAACTGTAACCCACCGTCCGCTGTCATTCCTCGGAGTGCTTCTTCCCGCGTGAGCTTCTCGGAGGGATACCACCCCCCCTTGCCATGTGGCGACTCGCCGCTCTCCGACAACCTGGTCACGGCGGCATAAAACCCCTTCAGAGGATCGATGGATTCCACTGGAAAATCGGAGCCGAGAGCGATCCGACCGCCGTGACTACTGAGGTCAGCGTCTGGTCCGTCTCCTCTCCACAGCGACAGAGAGTCTCACTTGAGGTAAGTCCGCCACGCGTAGGCGCCCTTGATTCGTTCCGGACCCTACGGCGTCAGTGAGAGAGGAGAGTCGACAACGTACCAGGCGTTGTTCCGCGTACCACATCTGCTGGTCGTCAACATATTTTGCACCGAACGGTCATTAAATACGACGGAGCTACTCACGTCGCTGGTGGCATGTGTAGGCTGAAAGCTGGCAATAACTGCGGGTTCAGTTGGTGTGAGCGATACGTGGTCTGCGCAGGCACTCTCACTCGCACAGTGGGACTCACTGCCGAGTTTCGCCGCGCGCTCTAGATCCTCGGGCCGCATGATCTGAGCGTGTTCGAGACGCAGGCGTCTCGCCCTCCCACCATGCTTGTCATCACCAATGACCGCCTCCATTGCATCGATGACGACCTCGTTTGCGCGATCTCCAATGGTGTGAACGTTCTGGACGATGAGTGTCAAGGTCCGTATCCGCTCGTCGACCACATCACTCACAACCTGCCATCCCTTAAATCGTCAGCAAACTCCAGGAGCCTCACAGCAGCCTCACTTACAGCCTCGTACCACTGGCGAATTAACGGTTCCCATTTATCCTTGTCCTCCAAGAGCAGCCCTTTCCACCCTGGCTGATCCGAATAGTCCTCCAGCAACGCCGCACCCCTCGATCCCAGCGCCCCGTCACCAAACAGCTTGACCGCCCGGACTGTCAGCCTGCCGTCTCCGGCATCCTGCACTTGTTCGACCTTGTCCCCGCAAAACGTCGGAGGGTCCCCGCAGTGGATCATTGTGTAGAATCGCATAGGTAGTCTGTTGTCTCCAGCCATTCTGCGGTACGTCAGCAGGACGATTCGGCAACCGGGCAAGAGGACGGGGGGCCACTTGGAAGTGGAGAAGGAAGCAACACCGACCGCTTGAAGAATGCGACGTCCTCGAGCGATGCACGCGCATTGTGGACACCCGTGAGACCCTTGCTGAGGCCGTCTGCAGCCATGCGAGCGAGGTAGACCTCTCGCTGCTTGTCCGACATCTTTGGCCGGATCTCGTTGAGCAAGTTGATCGCGTTGTCGACCTGGACTGTTAGCCGGACGGCTACGGCTTCATGCGGACGTTGAGCCGAGGTGGACTTACGAACACCCCCGTGGGCTTTCCGTCGGGGTATCGCACGATGTGGCCTCCCGGTACCTCATCTGGCAACGGACCCAGCATGTCCAGGACCGCCTGTGACACCCATTCCGCATGGACGTCTATCCGCGCGAGCGAGATCGGGAGACCACGGAGCACGGCCGACGTCTCCAGGTCCGCGGCAGTGGGGAAGTCCTGCGGCGACCAGAGATTCTGGTCCCATCCCATCCCCTCGATCCACGCGCCCTCGGGGAGGGTGTGGGGGTGATCTCGGACAAACGCCTCTACTCGGTGGACGACTTCGGAAACCGAGCGGGAGCCTTGGAGGGGCAGTTGGAGGTAGTAGCCGTACTCGAGGGGATGGCCGTGAGAGTCGATCAGGCCCTGCGGACAATGAGCGCGGAGATGCGTCTGATTTGTATTCAGAGAGGTGTACGCACCGGTGTCAGGGAGTAGCCCGGAGGAAGGTAGAAGATTTGGAGTCCACCCGCCTTGCGCAGGTCTGCAGGTGACTGGTCCACTCCACGTATCGTAGCTCTATCACCCCAGCGCCGTCGTACGCGAGCTCACAATTAGCTCTGTTGAGCTGACCGCGACTCACCCAGACTTCCCGTATCCACGACCTCCTTGCCTTTGACAACGACGCATTCCACCGCTCCCAGCGCTCCCTCGGGTGGCACAGTATAGACCTTGCCCTCCCTGGAGCACACGCCGTAATACTCCGGCAGCCTCTTGCCTCGAGGTTCAAACACTCGTGGGGTCTTTGAGGGGTTGTTCTGGGAGTAGACGACAAAGAAAGCGAGGATGAGCAGGGAGATGGTGATGTTGAGCGTCCGGGTGGACCTTCGGGGTGGAGGTGGTGCGCGTTGGTAGCGTGGTGGTTGCTGTGCTCGGCGGTCCACCAGCGGCTGTTTCTCGGTGCTGGCCGAGGCGGGGCTGTCCATTTTCCTGTTACGGAGCGCGGCCATGGAGGCGCGGCAAGGGGAGAGGAATGGAGGGTCGATGTAGTGATTGTAGTGAGTACTCATGCTGTGATATCTTCGGACAAAGGCGAGCTGCCTCCATCTCGTCACTTTCCCACGGTGCAGTCAGATTCATCCGTCGTCCAATTTGATCCCGTCAGCCTCCCCCCTTGCTTCTTGTCGCCTCGTTGCCCCTGGCCTTCCCTCTCTCAACTTCCCTTTGTGATTCATCTTCTCCTCCACATCGCATCCTAGACATAGCCTCTTCTGATCCCTCGTAACTATCCCTCTTTAGCCCCCTCGACATGTCCGACGACAAGGATCTCTACAAGGACGACCTCTACGGCGGTGGGTCCATGTCCATCATTCCACGCGTCTCCCTCCTTCATCGCCTCGTCACCCTCGTGTTGTCCCACCGTTGCATCCGCTGACACCCTTCTCAGATCTCGACCTGGAGGACATCGACGCGTCCGCGCTGGAGGAGGAACTAGTCGAACCACCAGAGTTCGACCAGCCTCCGGCCTCCGCGCCGATCAGTCAGGGCCTGAGCCATCCCGCCGCTGCTGCCCCCGCATCCGCCGTTCCCGCTCCCGCTCAACCGGGAGGAGGCCAGTCCTTCCAATACGGTACTGGCGCTGCTGGTGCTGCTCCCGATGGGCAGGCTGGTGGATCGGGAGGCCACCAGGGCGGCGATGACTCCGGCGTTGACCGGATACGGCCGAGCGACATGCCGGATGAGGGGTTAGTATCGTGTGCTTCATCTTGCTTCCAAGGGTCTCGGTCCGGTGGTACGCCGCGTGCACTCTCTCTGAGAGTAGCACCGGGATAGAGAGCGGAAGAGAAGAGCGGACAGGAGAGATGTTTCGTTACGGGTTCGGGAAACTCCGCGTCGCGGAGGGGCATAGTCGACCGTAGCGCTGGCATAGTCGACCGTAGCGCGGGCATAGTCGACCGTAGCGCCAAGTATCTACCGAGGTAGACAAACCAGCACCACAGCTACAGCTACAGCTACAGCTACAGCTACAGCTACAGCTACAGCTACGGCGAGGAAGAACGAAACCCCGGTATACAGCGCAGACAGAGACACAGAGACAAGATTAGCTACGTACCCAGTCACCTTTTATCGCTCTCGCTCTAATCGTTTTCGTGTCGTCTGGATTCTAGGCAAGTAATCGCGAGCTATACTGATACGATGTAATCCCTCATTGCATACGATTCCTACCAC
Organism: Saitozyma sp. JCM 24511; assembly: GCA_001600855.1. Taxonomy (NCBI): domain Eukaryota; kingdom Fungi; phylum Basidiomycota; class Tremellomycetes; order Tremellales; family Trimorphomycetaceae; genus Saitozyma; species Saitozyma sp. JCM 24511. The sequence continues at coordinate 376,023 of BCLC01000013.1, read as the reverse complement.
ACTCGCACTCGCACTCGCACTCGCACTCGCACTCGCTTTCGCACTACCACTATCAATACTTCTACCACCGCTTCCACTGGCGATACGACACGACGCACACCCACGCGGGCGCATAATCGTCTCTCGACAATCCCCCGCCTTTGCCTCTCGACGTGACGTGGCGTGACCATGACCACATGACCATGCTTGTGATGTGCTTGCTCACAAACAGGAAAATGTTCATTGGCGGTCTCAATTGGGAGACTACGGACGGTAGGTTCCAGGTTCCCTGACCCGCCTGGTTTGGGACCGTGTCGCGACTGGCGGAACCACGGGACTGGAGAATGGCCGGTGGCTGACGAATCGTCAAGATGGCCTGCGCGCGTATATGGCGCAGTACGGCGAGATCGACGCGTGTACCATCATGCGCGACCCCTCCGGCCGATCTCGAGGTTTCGCCTTCTTGACGTACAAGAGCCCCGTCAGCGTCGCCAAGGTTCTCGGCCAGACGCACCATCTCGACGGCAAGCAGGTACGCATAATCTCGCCGCAACATGGTTTCGGTTTCGGTCACGTTTTCCGTTTCGCGGCTGCAGACCCGGACTGACAGATATCCCAGATCGACCCGAAGCGAGCGATCCCGCGCGCAGAGCACGAGCGCACAGCTAAGGTCTTTGTCGGAGGCCTCGCTGCGAGCGTCACCTCGGACAGCCTCAAGGTGTTCCTCGGCCAGTTCGGGCAGGTCATGGATGCGACGGTGATGTTTGATCGCGAGACAGGGCGGAGCAAGGGCTTTGCGTTCGCGACATTTGCGGATGAGGATAGTGTTGGTCGTGCGATGGAAGCGAGTGGGATCGAGCTGGAGGGCAAGCAGGTGAGTCGGGCACGGAACGTTGCACCACGCAACGCGCGGTCCACTTCTGTCCCCGGGCCGGGAGAGTCCCTGACTAGCCACCAGATCGAGATCAAGAAAGCTCAGCCCCGTGGCGCGGGCATTCAGCCGAAGAACTTTGGGGCAGCACAGGGCGGCAGGTTCAACCAGAACTTTGGGGCCAACGCGGGCATGAGCGGCATGGGCGGAATGGGCGGAATGGGCGGTTTCGATCCCAACGCCATGGCGATGATGTACCAGAACATGATGAAGGGCTCGGGAATGGGTGAGTCCGGATTTCGTCCTACTGACGTTACTGGGCAGAGGAAAGGTCCCTCGGTTGACACGATCAGGTAACATGATGGGCGGTGGTGCCGGCGGCGCCGGAGGATTCGATCCGAACGCCATGGCGATGATGTACCAAAACATGATGAAGAGTGGGCAGACCAACTTGCTTGGCTTGGGTGTCGGTGAGTGTAAGCTGATGATGTACGTAGACATGGGAGGGATGGGCAACGCGCCTGCGATCAACCCGAACATGGCGATGCGCAATATGGGGATGGGTGGAATGGGAGGTATGGGCGGCATGGGCGGTATGGGCGGCATGGGCATGATGGGGATGGGAAACATGGGGGGGATGGGAAACATGGGGATGGGCATGGGCAACATGATGGGTGGGATGGGCGGTGAGTGGATCCACACTGCATGCTCACGCGACATGCTTCCTTCATACGCTCGAGTCTGACGAAACAGCAGGCTTCCAGAACCAGGGTCAAATGGGCATGAGAGTGAGTACGGTTCCCCTTCGCCTTGGCGTCCCTCGTGGCCCTTGATCCCGCATCCATCCATCCCTATATCTTGCGTTACTTTTGTCTGTCGCCATTCACGTCGCTTGGAGCCAGGACGCTTAAGATCGTGCAGAACGCCAACGCCAACGCCATGCAATCCCGGCCGATCCCCAACGCGCCCCGGGGGCCAGCAGCCATGCGAAACACCGCCGGGGGCACCACGCCAGGCGGGACCGGCGGAACAGGCATGGCAGCGCCCATGGCCCAGGGAGGGACGGGTGCGCAGCGGTACTCCACCCAAGGGTCCGCCAGGGCTAAGCCGTACTAAGCGGGGCGTATGGCCTCGTGCGGAAGAGGGAGTGACCGTGTATGCGAGTGGAGTGTGGGGTCATGTATTGGTGGCGCGATAGGGATAGGTCCAATGGCTGGCGCATGTACAAGCATATCACACGTTGAGAAGGGTTTTGTGTTGGTCGACGATCAATTGACAAACTGTTGACAAACTGTCGACGAGCTGTCGACGAGTTGTTGACGAGTTGTTGACGAGTTGTTGACGAGTTGTTGACGAGTTGTTGACGAGTTGTTGACGAGTTGTTGACAAGTTGTTGACGAGTTGTTGACGAGTTGTTGACGAGCTGTTGACGAGCTTTTTACGAGCTGTTTACGAGCTTATGTTGCACCGCCGTAACCCAACAAGCAGGCGAAAAGCCTCGGCGAGATTCTGCGCATCCAAGGTGATCCAATGGCCGAGAGCAGCGTCGACGTCCAGTGGGAGCACTATAAGTAATCGTATCACATCGTCAAAGTCGTAAGATCGCTAAATATGGATAAACAAGTTTCCGCACGGCCCGCGTGCCCTATGCCCTGCGCCTCTCCTCGGATCCGCCATTAATTGTCCTAATCGTCCAAGTGTATACACATCTACCGCACCGGCGCACCAGGTATTCGCCCGCTCGCCAAATCAGAGCCGATGGCCCGGTACCAACGCAAAGATAACCGTGAGAACCGCTGTGAGGACCACGCAGACCGCCTCGATCCACATGGCGCGGATTCCGATGAGCTTGCGGACGTACACCTCGCGGACGCCGATAAAGCGGAACGGGGTGGTTTCGGATTGTTGGAACAGGGCCAGGAGGGGGTCGAGGGAGTAGTATGCGGCGAGGAGGAGGTTGGTAGCCACGAAGAAAGGGAGGATGATCTGGGTGTGGCGTCAGTGAGTACGACAAACGAGGCCCAATGCCGGGGGCGGGGTCAAATTGACAGCAGAAAACTGGGGAGACAGGCTGGAGTATGATATCTGAAGAAGCCCAAGCCCACTTACCCAAAGACGGGTCACCTTCGGCTTGTAATCCAGGAAGATGAGAGAGAAGCCAAGTACGAACGCCCCCCAGAGCACAAACAGCCCGGCGATGAGCCGCACAAACGAGCTCAGGGGTGTGAGGTTGGAGAAGGCCTTTGCGCGGAGGAAGCGTGGGAACGCATCCTGCTCGAGGGCTTTGAAGATGTAGACTTTCTGCGCGTGGAAGAGGTCGGGGATGAGTGGGGAGGCGTCAGAGCCGGACGAGATGGGGAAGTTGGTCAGACGCAGCGAGGGGCTAGATCGGGTCAGTGAGGGGAAGAACCGGACGTCGGTGTCTCGGTGTCCACTCACGGAAGGTAGATCTCCCGCTCGGCACCTGGGAGGAGGTAACGCAGATAGATGCGTTCTGCCGACTCGACGAGCGCCGCCTTCTCGATCGCCTTGTCCCTTGCGAGGATCGTCGGTGCCTTGCTCCTTCGCTCGCCCCATCGTCCTCGCATGCTCATTCTTCCACCTGGGCCCGCGCCGCCCGCGCCGGCCGCGCCAGTCTGCTCGGAACCCTGTTGCAGTTGGTGTCCCTGCTGCTGTTGTTGGGCAAAACCCATCTCGCCCATATGGGGCAAAGGGGAAGCGGGAGAGCGTTGTCCGCCGTGCGACTCTGTGTCGCGTCGATCGCGTACACTCAGAGAAGGCGGAGACGGAGCGTCGTGCGCTGCAGCGCCAGAAGCTGCTCCCGGGGAAGGGTAGATCTCGGAGGATCGGCGAGCTGGTGGAGAGTCGGGCGCATCGGCATTGGCATCGACGCCAGAGTCCTCGGGGAGAGAGAGGAGGGGGGAGAAGTGAGAACCGTTGGTTCGAGCGTATGCGGCAAACTCGGGCCAGTCAACTTGGACGGAACGCCGTGATCGGCGCAAATCCTACAAGCAAGTCAGACATGTGAACGGTGCACCGAAGTTGAGCATGTCCGACTCGCCTTGAAGTAGGCTTTGCACATGTTCTCGTGCTGCTGCACGTCGAGCCAGAAGTCGAGAGCATCCTCAGCCGACTCGCGCTGGAGGAAGATCTGCGCGGGGTATCAGCGACCGTGTTGCGTGACATCTGCGCGCAGAGAACGCCAGATGCGATGTTTTGGAGAGGATGAACACACGTAGAAGCAGAAGAGATCAAGAGGTGGTCGAGTACGTCGGTCGAGGACCTCTTGTAGGGTGGGGAGACGGTTGAGCTTGAGGTATCGCGTGGTGGAGAGACGGCGCTGCTCTTTGGTGGTGGTTTGATCGACCGGCGCGGGGGCCTTCTCGTCCATTATGGGAAAATCAACGGTGTTGATGTGGCCGGTGTGCGAATGAGTGGATTGAGGGTAAACGAGTGTTCTTGTGCTGTGGGCGAGAAATTGCTTGCTCTCCAACGGGCGAGCTTGGCGAGTCTGAGAAAGTTGAGAGAAGGCAAGGGAAGAGATTGAGAAAGAGACTGATAGGATGAGGATCGTTGATGGATGTGTACTCGTACGCTTGACACGAGACGCGAGGGGAGCGAGGGACGGGCGTGACGTGGCAATTACAAGTTCAATTTTGATTCCGTCCCCGCCCCGTTATCACTCTGCCCACCCAAACCAGACAATGGCAGACCAGACAAAGACAGCCTTTTCACCCTCCCTCTCACTCCTCTTTCGTCCTCCCCCATCCATCCTCTTCTGCATGGTATAACCACCCTCATCCCCACGCAGCATCCCCACACTCCCCCAGCTCGAACACCCCGAGTCGAGGCCAGGTAAAGGAGCGGGGATCGCGTCGACGTTGGCGTTGGCGTTAGCGTCGGTGTCGTCGACAACGGGGCGGCCCCACGCGGAAGGATGTTCTTCCTGGTTGGTCCTGGTCCTGGTTCTGGCGCGCTGCGTTAGAGCAACCGCGCTGACACGGGGTTCTTCTTCTCGCGCGATTGCTTTCACGCCATGTCCATTCACTCTGTCTACTCTTGTTCGTCGCAATCGTCGCAATCGTCGCACTTGGTTCCTTCCGGATTGTCGTGACCCTCCCACCCGGCCTGCAGCGCGAACTTTCGCATACGATCCTGCTGCATCCGTCGTACTTCGGTGCTCAGCTCGAGGACTACCTCCGACAAAAGCTGTACGAGGATGTCGAGGGGACGTGTAGCGGGCGACACGGGTGGGTCATGATTCCAAGCTATTTCCTGCCTGCGGTCGTTGGCCATTCTCGTGGCCGGACGGCACGGGGCGATGCGAGCTGAGCTGACGCTCTGTGTCAGATACATCATCTCCGTCATCCAAATCACTGATATTGGCGAGGGCGTGATCGTTCCCGGAACAGGTCAGGCGCGGTTCAAGTGCCGATACACCGCCGTCGTGATGAAGCCGTTCAAGGGCGAGACGGTCGACGGAAAGGTCGTCAACGTCAACAAGATGGGGTTCTTCGCCATGGTCGGGCCCTTGCAGGTGTTTGTGTCGTCGCATGTGAGTGGAGAGTTCGGTGACTCTTGGCTCGAGCTGGTATCCTTCTTTCCTGGGGATTGCGGATTGAGGATGGGAGAGTCAGAGTCACGGTGGACGACCGCCTCTCGACCACTCTCTGCCCTCCCTCCTCAGATCGCCCTTTTGCCTCCCCTTCCACCTCTCTCCCGACGACGGTTCTTTTTGTTCGAGCCCCTGTCCCCCATGCCCATCCCCACCTTCTCCTCCGTCCCTCCCCTCCTCCCACCCCTCCCCAACGTGATGAATGCAATGCATAGGGACAACAGACCTTCGGGAATGTTGATTTATGCTGGGAAATGATCTTGTAGTAATTGATCAACGCATCTGATCCTCCGTTTACTTGTCCCTCCCGTTCGCGTCGTAGCTTTTCGACTGTGCAAGTCTGGAGCCAACGCTGATCCGTGATACCTCACGTAGCTCGTTCACGCAGACATGCGATTCGACCCCAATGCCTCGCCAGCATGTTATCGCTCAAAAGACGAGATTATCCAAAAGGACACTAAAGTCCGGATGCAGCTTGTCGGGTGCAGAGTCGAGGCGAACGACATGGTGAGTAGGATTTTTCACCCTGGTGGTCTGCGCATGTTCTGCGTGTTGTCCTTGCTCTTGCTGATGCGGAGCAGTTCGCCATCGGGACGATCAAGAAGGATTTCCTGGGTCAGATCCGGGAAGACTGATCGACATGTCGTTCTGACGGACTCGTCCCTCTTTGAGCCTACTCGAGTATTGACTCGTATCCGTCTCACTGGGCCTTAGGATCGATCGGATCCGCCCCATTCGTCCCAACTCGGGGTAGCTCTACTTCTACATACCGCTTGGACTACCTGCGATCATCTCCATACTCGACCGCATACACCTCACCCCCGCAACCCTCCCCGCCACCCCCTTGAGATCTCTGCCCACTCAGCTCGTGTTTTTCTGCTGAGCCCAATCGAACTCCGAACCCGACCCAATTGTAGAGAAGAAGAGAAACGTCGTCGCGGGTGTACACATACATACCCTCATCGTATATCAGAAGCCGCATGCAGAAGTTTTGGCACCTCGGCATGAATGTCCACATCTCGAAACGGATCATCCTAGCACCATGGTTGAGCAATGATAACTAGCGACCAGCGACATGCCGGACCAAAGATCACGCTCTCTTCAGCTGAACCAGGTCGCAGTGTGACCGGTCCATCTCCCCCGATCGCCGTGTGCAGATCATTCATGTCATCTCGGAAACGTTTGAATTACTAGGCCAACTAATTGTATATAGCTTTGCGGGACTTGGTACACAGTAGAGTACGAGTACGACGTGGAAGGCGAGGGCGAAGGCGGTTGGACTCCTTCGCCGATTCGCCTTTGCGTATAGGGAGAGAGACGTAGTAAACAGATGGTAGAGGAAACACGTACGAGGCGGCCGGAGGTTACAACTTCGGGGACGTGTATGACACAGATGCAAGATATATACGGTGGCGGGGACATGTGACAACGAAACGACGGATGCGAGGATGTATAAGCAAAGAGGTAGGCTCGGGACGAAGAAGGCTGAAAGGCAAGCGTTGAGGAACTGGGGCGGAACGTGAGGTCGCCATGGGAGCGCGGTCGTCGTTGTGATTGTTGTTGTTGTCGTCCTTGTCGTTACGACCCGACGAGCATGCCTGGTTGGGCATAGATGCCACCGAAAACACCGAGGTTGAAGTTGGCGATTCGGCTGATCCTCCCAACGAGGGCGTGGAGCTCCTCGGACAAGACGTCGAGACCGTGTCTGCGCATCTCTGCTTGCTCGGCGAGCTGTGACCGGTGAAGCGCGGCATCGGCCCTTGCCCTGACTTCTGCGGGCGCCGGCTCTCTGCGAGAGGTAGGCTCGGGCGCGTCGAGCATGAGTTCGTCGCCGTCGCCGTCGTCGTCCGCGAACATGGGCTCATCCTGACGATCGCAAGATGCGAGACTTGCGTCGTCGTGGTGAGATGCCGATGCCGGGCAGTAGTCGGAGCTGTAACGCAGGAGCTCGTGGGTGAGCATGAGGCCGACAGAAGTACGGACATGTCCGAGATTGGCGACGACGAGGGGCGAGGGAGCGGGCTGGCCCAGGTGAATGAGCATGAATGTGTCGAGCGTTGACGCGAGACTGTCCAGCCGCGCGTGGGTGGACGTAGAGTAAGGAAGTGGGCCGAGGCGGAGGATGCGACGCGCGAGTTGGACGGAAAGCTCCGAGCGGGTTTCGGACGGACCCGTGGGAACGAGTGCAGGAAGCGAGGCGATCACGAGCTGGAGATCGGAGTGGATCGTTCCCATAATCTCCTGGACCTCGGCGGATGGCAGTCTGCCGTGCACAGAGGAGATCAAGTCTCGGCACGCCAAAAGGAGCGTGTGAGTCACAGCGATGTTGATTGCCTCGGCACTGCGCACTCGTCAGCCGGGACCACGCCAACATGCGGGGAGAGGTGATTCTGGACTCACTTGAACCCCCTGATCCTCCGCTCGTCCATAGCAAGAGTCTCTGGGAGGTCGAGCTTGGGCTCTCCGCAGTTCGACGCGAACACGAGGTCGACAAACCCCTCAGCAAGCGATCGCGCAACGAGCGGGACGTTGTCGGGCCCGCCGTGGCTGGATCCGCAGCGACCGATGAGGTGCACCCTGTCTCGGGGATCCGCCGCGGCCAAGATCCGGCGCGAGGCGGCGTGGATCCACTGGCGGGTGCGGGACGTGGTAGGGGTGAGACTGGACTGGGCTAATGCGGTGTGGAACGCTGCGTGTTCGTGCTGGGGCGCGCAGTTCCAGAGGTATGGCCTCAAAGCGTGGACTTGGTGATTCGCAATGTCCTGGAGAACATAAAGTCAGCCACTACGACCCGACTTGCTGGTCCGCTTGCCGGTCCGGATGCGGGTGTTGCACTCACCAGCTTCATGACTTCCACACAGTCAAAGCACTTGCGCAGCGCCAGAGCGACATCTCCGCCCGAACGACTGCGGAGCGCCGTGCGCACCATGTCATCCACCATACCATCCCTTACGGGAGCGCAATGGACCTTCATCGCTTCGCCGAGGAGCTCGAAGATGCCGGCGCCAAAGACGCCGCGGCGGACCTGGATGGTGAGGAAGTCGGGGTCGAGCGCGGCGTACAGTTGTGGAACAAGCGCGTGAGTCACTGTCGGGCAGGTGGCTTCGTGTTCTCGGAGCGCTCTGCGCGAGTACGAGTGGACAAAGTGGTTTGGGCATGGAGTGGTCGAGCCCATCAGGGACACTAGGAGTTCTCGAAGGGCTATTCGCGTCAGTATGTGGATTTGTGGAAAGGGACAAGTCAGCGACACGAATCGACTCACTGCGTACGAGCTCGGGAAGACGAGATGGCCAAGCCTTGGCCTTTCCCTGCCATCGCCACCACTCGGCCTCGGTGAGGTCCATCCTCCACTTGCCGCAGCAGCATGACGTCGCGCGCTCCTTGCGAGCGAGAGCCTCTGCATCGCACGTCGCGGCCTTGCCCCCGGGGATGTACCACCTGGCGCACCGACAACCCGTTTTGAGCTCCTCGGCGACACTCTCCCAATACATGTCGGAGATGGCGCAGCTCGCGCGAGCGTCCACGACCGAAGGGCCACCCACGGCCGTTGAGATCCCGCCGCCGATGGTCTGAGCGGTTGGCGATGTGGTTGGCCCGACTGGTCGAAAGGCTAGGGAATCGAAGAGGAGGTCGTGCCGCAACTGAGGAGCCTTGAGGATCTCGTGGGCGTCCAGCGACTTGAGCGTGTGAAGGTTGATGGGAGCTTGTCGGGAAGCTACGAAGATTTGGTCCGACTTGCGAGACTTTGATGCAGATGGGCCGCGAAGGGGACGCCCAGCAAGCAACTGGCGTCCCAAGACAGCGGCCTTGGCCTGCTGGATCTCGATCTTGGAAGGGTTTCGACGAAGGGGTGCAAAGGCTCGCTCCCAGGGTTCGGAGGGTGTGGGACTGTCGCCTTTGCGTCGCTTGAAGATGGGCTCAGCATTTGGCAGCGAGGCGGAGCGGGCTCGCCGCTTCCCCAGAGCGAATTGGAAGCTTGGACCGGCGTGCTCGGGGGATGGGGAGGACCGCTGCGAGGAGGAAGCCGAACGGTTGAGGGGCTTGGACGTGAGGAGGGAAGACGGCAGAGACAGTGGCAGAGGTGCTGTCACCGCTCCGCCGAGGGGAGGGGACGAGCATCGACTGGAGGAAGCGAGGGGCTGGGTGGAAGGTGCTTCTCCCGACCAGTCCGCTTGCTTGGGTCTCCACTGTGCGATCTCCTCGTCCTGGGACGACTGCGAGGCGTATGCAACCTGCACCTGCTCGTCCTGCGGCCACCCGCCGAGTCCGGCGGTCGCTCCAGCAGGGCTGGTGAGCGGGTTGCTCGGCCTCGGTACGTTGACGGTGGACCCGAGCGCGAGCTTGGTCTTGTTCGGACCAGGCTCGGAGGGGTTGGAAGATGCCGGAGCGGCGTTGGGACCCTGCGAGGAAGGGCGGTGAAGAGGAGACGAAGGGAGACGCTTCTGCTCCATAGCGCGGGTTTGATTTCGCGGGGGAGGAAGTTTTTGCGACGACGGGAGGGCGGATGAATGATGAGGAGCTGTGAAGACGAAAACGAAGAAGAGGGTCAGCGCGATGGTTCTCGTGTACTCTCTGTCCTCGGCGAGAATCACATCGATACGACGGCGAAGAAGAGGGTGATGACGACGACGACACAGAGAGGACAGCGTCGAGGACAACGACGACGAGGAAAGAAGAAGGGCGAGTCCCCGTCAACGCCCTGCCCGTGCTGGGTAGACAGGTGGTCCTTTGCGCAAAATGCAAAAGCTGTCCGGAAGACGCGGCGGCGGGAAGGAGGGCGTGACATGACCTTGCTTCGCGACGGGCAGGGATGGGGGATGGGGGATGTGGGGTGGGGGACGGGGTACGGGGATCGGTCGTTGTGTGCGAGCAAGAGGGCACCGCATGGGTCGATTACCCTCTCCCCTCTTCGTAGAGATGGACACCAGCACCCCACCCGTACCAAGCCCAGCCCGGTAATGGACGGGGAGGAGGGATCGTCAAGCGCAAAGGGAAAGGGCGGCCACGCATAGAAAGGAGGGGACAAGACGAGGCGGAGTCGTTTCGAAGAAATCACTCACGCCGACGTCCCGAGACCTGTGATGCGATGCAATGCGATGCGGTGCGATGCAAGTGTGCTCTGCTTAGCGAACTTGGGCGCCGGGACTCAGACTTTGAGTCTATCAGATGGAGATGGCCTTGATGCTTCCGATCACTGGCTGGTACTGGCTGGGCGCAGGCCTGATCTTGATGTCTCGGCTCGGCGGCAATGAGGATGGATTGGACGGTCCGCTATGATCACCGTCAGGTCAGCGACGCTAGGCGCTGGTGATCCAGCTAGCTACACAGAGCTGCGGACCCACCTCAAAAGTAGCGGCAGCGCCGTGCCCGCTCGTTTCCAAGGAACGGCTTGCGGGCGGCGATGAGCCTGATGATGGAGGACGGGCGGACGGTCTCGTGTCCTTTGGTGAGGCGTGGCCGGCGTCCTATGGTATGTGACCTTTGGTGCTGCTGCCCTTTGGATATTCAGCGAGGGTGGGTATCTATCGCGAATCAGTTCGTGCACTTCACAATCCACGTAGAGGTACGAAGGGAAGAAGCGAGATGGAGTCAAGTGAACGAGAACGAGCACGAGCACGAGCACGAGCACAGTCGGGACAGAGGTGTGTCGTCGGTGTCACCGGTCCGTCGCTTCTACAGACTCTGGGTCATGTTTCACCGACCCGTCACATATCCCACCAAGTACTTGCGGTGACCGGGCCGCGACCACTTCTCATCCCGACGAGAACATCTCGGAACCAGCACGAGCTCCGTTTCGGACGACGGAGGGCAAAACCCGATCACCGCCCAAAACTCTCCCCTCGTCGCCGGGGGACGGGGGGACCAACTCGTTCCCACTCCTTCAAACCGTTCCTCGCGCTTGGTCGCCGCGTAGAGTCGGGCAGATCGCAGTAGCTGCCTACTCACCCGCGACGACAAGGAGGCCGAAACCGCACGCGCAATGCTTTACCCACCTCCTCGTCCCCTTCGCTGCGAGAGCGATCCCCTTGGTGAAGAGTGAGTTTCAGAGGAGCGGAGCGGCTTCCAGCATACCGAGACGAGGCGAGACGAGATGAGACGAGACGAGACGGACGTCGAGACTGATACAGTATGAAGACCGAGAGGTGAAGCAAGGACCAGACGACGAACAATGGGTTCATACCCTTCGTCGCACACAGCCGGGACGTGGCCGTGGCCGTGGCCATGGTCATCGTCACTGCGGCCCTTGCTCGTCGGGCTCGAGTCCCCACAGATCCCCCTCGACCACCCCTTGAACCCCGGATATGGTTTCCGGAAAGTTAGGAATTTGGAGACAGACGCGACACGCGAGGCTGGTTGGAGCAGGGGAGAGGGGAACGGTAAGGGTGGTGGTGTGGTGTGGAAACGGCACGGGGTTTACGGCACAGGCGACGACTGTACACGGGTACGGTATCATGGCACCGACTATCGACCGACCGCCGAGACCGGAAGCGTAATGAGGAACGAGAAACGAGAAACGAGGAAACCAAAGAGGCGCCCTCTTCCCCACCGCTTTCGCATCCTCCTCGTCTCGCCGCTCTCGTTCCCGTACCCCGTAGTACCGTACCGCACCGTACCGTATCGTACCCGACACCCACGACAACGTAACAGCGCAAATCTCAAGCGCAGCCTCGAAACCTTGTCATCCTCCGAGGAATAAAAACGATCGGGCCACGCTTGGTTGCTGCGCCCACGCTACGCTGCGCTGCGCCACGCCCCGCCACGCCACGGTCTCGCAACGCAACACGACTCCCAGCTCCCAGGGCCGAATTTCAATAGAGCATGGTCATTGTCACCACCACCACCACCACCTCCACCCATTCCCCCATGCGTCATGCATTGGGTGGGTGGGATGGTTCTGCGGCAACCGGAAACTCTATGCGCGAGCATCGGCGCCGAACACCGGATGCGAGGCAGAGTGCGTACTCGAATGACCCAACCCCAAGAGCAGTCGAGGGAGCAAGGGTGGGAGAATGGAATTGATGGGAAACGGCACCGGTGACGGGCTGACGGCGACAGCATAATGGAGCGCGGTGGAGGGTCGACAAGGTTGACGGAAGCGAGGCCACAACGCAGCACTCTCGTGGACCGGTGCGACCCGGTCCGTGTGAGAGGATGGGATAGTGACGGTAACGGCGTGACGATCAAGCCCCGGCGCCCATCCATCACCAGACCAAAAACCAGAGAGACCACGACGAAGGCACTCACTGTTGACGCCAACTAAGATGGAGGCTAATGATCCCCTCTGGCTAGGCACACACCTTCTGCTTAGCGCGGTACGGTGCCAGTCGGAGTCGGAGTTTCTTGCGAGTCGCGAGGTCCTCGTTCGGGGTCGGCCCGAATCGTTTTGGTCTCCGAGAGGTCGAGGTAATGCAAACCGTGTTAAGCCCGTCCGTTTGTCGAAGAGGTGGGATGGGGTGACGGTGGCAAGATGTGTCGTCGGGAGCAGCCAGTAATTAACGTCTGGAGGTAAAAGTTGGACCCACTCGTACTCGCGTGAGGGATTTAAGGGGAGGCTTGGTCGCATGCATCCACACTGATGCATTCATTCCAGTCATGCGTTTTGCCGCCTGCTTACTTCCCCTGGACCGCCAGACCGAGCCCGCAATTGTCGGGTCGAGAGGCAGGAGGCAGTGAATATCATTATGATTCATTCGCCGGGACGCAGAGATGACCGCACAGTCCGAGCAACCCCGAACCCGAAACAGCGAGGCAGACGACTCTACTCGCACCGCCATGATCCTTCCTCTCACACCACTCCCCAGCTGTCAACAATCCGCATACGATGCTTGACCGGGCGTCGGTACCCGTACCGTACCACCTTTTCGGTCTGTGCTGATACGCCGCCCAGCAAACCACTGACGCTATTTTCGAGATACGAAAACCTCCTCAGCCTTCGGTCTCCACGGTTGGACCCCTCCGGACGATCACTTTCTCACCTCCGAGAAGACTTCCCCTGCCTGATCCCGATGGAAGCCACCAAAAAATTCCTCTCGTCCTCCTGCCCTTCCGCCTCACCTCCCACCGGCGGCCGCCCTTCGCTCTCACCGCCCCGGTCCTCGTTGCGATCAGAATGGATTAAACGCTAATTCCCCGAGACTGCAGTCGATCCGCTCGTGCGATAGGATGGAAGCAATACCCAATGCCATAAGCGAGGGTGGACGTCGGCGGCCGGAATCAGGCTGACTGAGAGCGCGACAACAGAGGCCTTCCGAATCTTGAACGAGTGACACGCGCCAGTCCCTCCGGTCCCGGCTGGTCCGGAGGGATCGTCACGCGCGTCGAAACAACCGCCTCAAACCTCGACGTCCAACCCGAAAGCGCTGCGTGCGTGCCAAGCCCGCTGCGGGAAGGCGCCGGAGCCACGGACCCTCGGGGCCCGTCGATCGCAACCCGCCTCGAATGTTGTGCGCCTTTTGGGGGGGGAATGCATGCGCACTGAGCAGTGAGCGCTGAGCGCTGAGCTCTGAGCACTGAGCGGAGTCTAGGCGGGCGGCGGCGGGAGTGAGCGGCTGGCATGCGGGAATGAGGGCGATGACAGAGGGGTTTGTAACGCTTGCGTCTGTCTGTGGGCTTCGCTTCCCGAGGACGACGCTGGGTCTGGGGTCTGGGTCTGCGTCTGTGTCTTTTTGGTCGTCGAATTGGGTACTGTAACATGTGGGCGACGACGCCACCTGAAAAACCGGGGACCGGGGAGCAGACAAAGACGGGTCGGGCGGGTTCTTTGTGATCGCCCAAAATTCTGGCTGAACCTTCTCCCGCCCGGAGTTTTTCCCCTTTCCCTTTGCAGTAGTCTTCACTCGTCGACACAATACCTGCAGGCTGTACCCCATGTACTCCGAGACAACATCGACGCGGTCGGTCAGTCATTATTGACTCAGTCGACAAGCGACTCTCTGTTGTTGGCTGCACGCACGCACACATCATGTCTCAATTATGCACGACCGATGATGTCTATGAATCGCCCGGCAATTGCACCGTCCCTGACCCAATGTGTTCCGATCCCATTAGACTACCGCCGGAGTTCCTTGTGCTACTGTGCTGTTGCATGCTATTGGTGTATGGTCACGCACGATGAGGTGACACTACCCACTGCAGTCCGCTGCAGCCCGCTGACCGAGGCCCGAAGCATGATCGATCGGCCCGAACGCTTCTCAGCGACTCACTGGTGCGTGGTCAATGGCCGTTCCGCCGGGAAGGTCAGCCCTTGTCCGAACTCCAAGTAGACGCAGTAGTAGCGCGCCTGCGTGCAGAGTACAATACAGCACTCTTTCCACACCGTATCAGTCCCTTACAATTAGCGGGAGACGCCTCGGCGTGACACGTTGGCGTGGCGCAGCCGAGTTGTTGGCGAAACCAATCATCCAGCCGCCTTCCGATGGCCATTGTTTCGAGTCAAGGCTAAGGTCAGTTTCTGAGCTAACACATACTGTAGCACCTCGGGATTTTCGGAAGGGCGGATGGATGGAAGGCTGGCTGTTTCTCTTTCTTCCTCTTCCTATCCTGTTCCATCGGAACACGATCTGAACAAAGGATGGAGGGGCGATGGAGGCGCTGAACCGAATTCCGTTTGATGCAGGGCCGGTCGTGACTCGTCTCAGAAGAAACCAGTACGGCATCGGTGCTCCCTCGGAGGGATTTGGCTTCCATGAGGCGTTCTCCCGCGGGTGGGACCACGCTTACTTCCTGACTACCGGACCTTTGGGCAGCGGCGTTTGCGTTCCCAGACTCGGTGCGCAGTCCCGCGGCGATATCGATCGACCTGTACTTGTGGTACCGGCACGCAGGTGCTGCTGTGCTGCTGTGCCGGTGCGGGGTGAACAACATTCGGAGCGATTGGTCGTGCGCCTCTTTCGGGCCTGTGACGATTCCAAGCCATAAAGGCACAGGGCACCGAGCACCTGCCCACGAGCTGCAAAATCCCACAGAGATCCGGCATTGCCTTCGGAAGACAGCTCCAAGGGGCAGAATTAAGCTCAAGTGGCTCGCACTTCGGACTCTGGTACTTCGGACTTACCCTCGAGCTTTTCGTCTTGGCCCTTCCCAGCTACGGCGACCGTGACGCCGACAATTAGTGCCAGAACGAGAGAACAACTTCGGGTGCAAATGACCAAGGGGTTCCAAGGGGTGGGGTCCGTTCATTAAGCTTAGCTTTCCGGGGATTCGGTCAGAGTTCTTTTATACGGAAACAAAAGGAATCCCAACTTTACATTCGGTGCGATCGAGAGCCACGATGCTATGGTGAGCCACGATGCTATGATTGGCGCCACTGACACGCTATTGTCGGAAGGACTAAGGAGTACGAGTACGAGTACGAGTAAGAGTCACGAATGCGAGTAACTCGTCTTGTCCCATCGTTGTCCTCTCCTATCGCTGGTGGTAGGGTCTGCACTGTCTTTCACTCGAGGAGCCAAGTTTCAAACTTCGTCGAGACCATGCCGTTACGGGAATGGCTCACCTTTTGCGTGCCGTGCGACGCCTTCGGCACTGGGGCTGTGAGAACATTCCCACAGTATCGCTACGAGTCCCATTGTCCCACATGGTCAAATCGGTAAATCGCCACAACGTCGCGAAACTGACACGGGGAGACGACGAGACCACACGCGACCCTAGGCTTGACGGCAAGTAGGCTGACTTGACTTGGCTTGGCTTCAGTTCAACCGGGCCACGAGTCGGGGAAGCATATGCTGATCGGGTCATATGCATCTGAGAAAGGAAGACCCACACTCATCCCACATTACGTATGAGCATACGCGCGGTGTCGAGACACGATTGGAGCATCTCGTCGAACCGGTTATCCTCGCCACGCTCCTCCTTCTCCCCCTCCGATACCAGCGTGGGGACATCGATGACCTCGATCTCGATCTCGAACGATACGGTAGGCTTTGCTGTCTCGTGAGGCTGCAGAGTTGGTCAGCGTCGGGCATCACGGAACGGGAAAAGGAATGGATTTGGCAATGGCGCGTCACGTCGGGAGGGTTAACATTCCAAGCGGGGGCAAAATGACATCTGGTACGGCGCGGCAACGAGCCAGGACTTTTCAATTCCACTCCACTCACCCGGGCAGTCACCACGGTCAGATCGACCTCGACGAGTTGGTGAAAGTAACACGCCCGATCCTTCTCGCGACTGTATATGGGTTCTCCTCTCGGCATGTCACCTATCGGCAAACTTCAGCACCGGGACAGTATGCAGACGTTGACTACTCGTCTCGGTGACACGTCGACGCGTTCTCGGAGACTCGCTCAGTTTCCGGTATCGAGTCTCCGCGAACAAGTCGACGGACTGTGGATAGCACCCCTCACTCACATGGATCTTCCGTGTTCACGCTGACCCGGAAATCGAGCGCCTCTCCAGGACAAGTAATGTTGAGATCTCCCAACCTCCGCTTGCGTATCACCCCATTGGGTATCACCTGGCCCGCGCGATCACGCGATACACGGACCTTGCCCCCGCCGGAGCCGTCGTAAAAGCTGTCGATCTGGCGGGCGCGGGAGAACCGCACGGGGAAGGGAGAGGAGAGGGACGATTGGGCGGCGGAATTGAGGAGGTTGTTGAGGGATTGGTTTTGTTGCTACGAGGTAGGAGCGTCAGCGGCTTCACGCACGGGCGAGGGTGAGGTCAGGCATGGTAAGGCAAGGGCGCAGGAGATATGGGGCAGGAGTAGAGATACGGGGCAGGAGTAGAGAAACGGGGCAGGAGTAGAGATACGGGGCAGGAGTATCCCAGGAGATGGAGAAGAGGTGGGCGAGGTGATGTGTACGGCACCTCGCATTGGGCAGGCGAGGATAGGTGTGGCGATACGGTGACACACACACACCTTGGTCATGTCGGCGCGAAACGGTCCGAGCTGGAAGTCCGTTGGCATAACTGCGCTGTCAGTCGGTTGTGCTTCCGCACGTCGGTACACCCACTCATTTCACTCAGTGCAGGCAGCCGTATTCGGTGGGACTGTCCGGAAGGGTCCGGCATCGACATGAGAATGCCCAGCTTGATCTCGATCTAGTCGGCGACATCAGCGTCAGAACATTCCGAACTCGCATTCGCAGTTGGAATCAGCCTATGATAGGCTATGCCCTGTGCGCTCGTCGCGGCCACTACTTGATCGAGCCCACTCATCCACTCACCTCCACGTTCTCTCTCCCTCTCGCGTGGTTCATGATGAACTCGCCGACGGTCCTGGTGAAAGGGTTTCTGGGCGCGATTCCAAATATCGAAGGAATGATGGGCATATCCGGATGGATACCTCCTCCATGAGATGGATTTCCTGGTGGTGGATGACCTCGTCCCTGTCCGTGTCCATTCTCACTGTGATCATCTTCTCTCGGTCGCTTCCGACTGGGTCCCGCCTCAGCCTCCTCGCGGGGCCAAAACCTCTTGGCCCGCTCGTCACCCTCCCCGCCGTCCGCTCCGGCTGCACCGTAGGTATCCTGACCCTCTTGATATTCGGTGTAGTCCTCCTCCTCATCTGTGCCCGGATAGGATTGGTGCGCGGCGGACATTGCGAGGCCTTCTCGTGTCCACGGGTATGCGACGTTCGGGTCGAGATCTGGCGAGGCGTATCGAGGGGATGGAGGACGACCGTCACGCGGAGGTGTGGGCAGGGAGGCGTAGTTCGGTGGACGGTCGTGTCTCGGGACGTAAGAGGGCATTTGCCCAATGGATTGTGAGATGCAATAAGAGCGACTACATCAGATCTGGTCTCTGAAAGTTAGGGCAGAGTGAGCGACCGCGACGGGATCAAATTGGCCACCCAACCAAATCAAAGTCAGTCAGATTCACGTCCCCGCACTGACTTTCGCTTTCAGCTACACACTTTCTCCTTCATCATACATCATCTGCCTGTCTCGCGTTTTTAAGGCGGGAAGAGCAGACGTGACTGAATCTAGCACGCGCTCATCTTTCAGCCATGTTTGGGAGCTCATCGTTTGGGGCTCTGGGCGTGGATGAGTCCTCCGCCGCGGGTCCAAGCACTCGGGTATTGGAAGGAGAAGAGGTGGACGTGGACGTGAGTGCGGTTACACCATCCGTCCTCCGTCTTTCTATGCCAGTCCCTGCCAGCTGTCCGATAGGACTGTGACTGACTTCGCAGTGGCTCCGTTTGGTCAAGACCAACCATGATCTGACGGTCCGCGTGTCCGACAAGGTCGACCTCGATGGCCTGCCCTACGAAAGCAACCTTCTCGCCGTATCGAACATCTGGGGCTTGCTCATCGTCGGCAGCAATCATGGCGAGTCTGGACTTCACTTTCAGCCTTTGCCTTGTCTGGATCGCGCTCATGAAGAGTAGATATCCGGATACACCGCCTCGGCGAAATCCATCGCTTGTTCGAAGACTCACCCAAGGACGCTTCGCCGATCTCGAATCCAGTGGTTACCTTGACCTTACCAGCCCGACCAATATGGGTCAGATTGGCGCAGAATGAGGAGCGGCTGGTAGTCGCGACGCTGGATGGAGGTGTGCAAGTCTGGAACGTGCGAGATGTGCTGGCCGGCAATGTGAGCTACAAAACGAGGTTTCTATCTACCCCTGTCTTCGCGGCCGCTGACGTGGACCAGGCCACTCCGTCACATATCTTTTCGTCGGGCTTGCCCTCACCTATCATCGACGTGTTGCCGAACCCAGCAGCGTCTTCCGAACCTGCTGCGAGGCTCGTCGGTCTGCTGGGAAGAGAGGGTGTCGTTTTCGCGGACATTCAGGAGAGGAGGATGTCAGCGCTGGTACCAGGACCATTCACGTGCGGTACGTCTTGGACTCGTCGCTGCTTGTCGGTTGTTCCGGAAGCGATGTGAATGGGTGCGCGGGGCGGAATGTTGTCAGACTAGAAGCCTGTCAGCGGCGGCGGGCGCATAGGAGAAGCAGAGATACTGGGCGTCCGCCCGCCCACGGCGAGAGGGAGATGATGGTCGCTGACATTGTCAGGATGCTGGTCTGCGAAGGGCAAGCAGATCGTGCTCGGCACGCCTTCCGGCAAACTCGTCCAGTACACCCCGGAAGGCGTTGCCAAGGCCGAAATACCGACTCCACCAGAACTCGAGACCGGTTTTTACCCCACATTTGTCCATTGGCTGGAGAACGATCTGTTCCTGGCGGCCTACGCACAGGAAGGAGCCGACCCCGCCGATCCACTTGAGGTCTTCGTGATCCACCGCAACAAGGAGGCTTTGACTTACACCAAGTTCTTCGACCCGAACGACACGATGGGTGTCCCAGGGCGATCTGGCGCGTTCCGTCTCTTCGTTGGACTCAAGGCATGGGGAGGAAATACCAAGCATCTGGCCTTCCTCGCCTCGGGTCTGGCGTCCGAGGTCGCGGTGTTGCACGGTCAGCCAGCGCAGGACAAGGAGGCGCCGGCTTGGCAGACCCTGATCCTCGAGGAGACGGCGAGGGCAATCATGCCTGCGGCGAAGAAGGGGGTGTGCGACGACACTTCGGCTATCGGACTCGAGCTCGACCTCACGAGTGATAAGCCCATACGGAGAGGAATCGTCGGCGGCGTTGAGCTCCCGGACTTGCCGCCGGCGCCCAGACTCCTCGTGTACAGCCAGGAGGGGTTCATCATCTCCTTCGATGTGCAATACCCCGACAATGGACCGTATCCGGGCATGACCCGATCGCGAGATATCTCTTCGGCCGCTTCAAGCATCGCCCCCGCGGTCGTGGAGGAAGCTATGCCTACCGCCGCGCCGACACCTTCGGCCCCCACCCCTGCTCCGGCGGCAACCCCCGCGCCAGAACAGTCAGAGCCGCCCAAGGTGACATCCGGGGTCGGCGCGTTTGGAGCTCCTTCACCCTCTTCATCCGCATTCGGAACGTCTGCATTTGGAACTCCATCAGCGCAGGCCAAGCCAGCAGCATTCGGTGCATCTGCTTTCGGTCAATCTTCAACTCCCGCTTTCGTTCCAAGCTCCAAGCCCGCGGGCTTTGGTGCCTCGACCTTTGGACAGCCAGCTGCACCTGCGGCTGCATCACCTTCTGCATCTGGAGCAGGATTCGCCGGCTTTGGTCAACCGGCCTCATCCTCCTCGCCGTTTGGTCAAGCTTCTTTCGGGCAATCATCTAAACCAGCTGCGTTTGGCGCTCCCTCGACTCCATCTCCCGCGGCCTCCGCATTCGGCCAGTCGTCATTCGGCCAACCGTCGGCGCCCGCGCCCGAGGCGCCTTCTGCGTCTGCATTTGGTCAGTCTGCATTTGGTCAACGACCGAAACCCGCCTCATCACCTTCTGCATTCGGCTCAACCTCCACCGCACCAACCCTTGGCTTCGGCGCTTTCTCCCCGAAACCCGCTAGCACCCAGACGGGCTTCTCTTTTGGAGGATTCGGCCAGCAGAGCAAACCCGCCACAACGTCTTCGGCGGATGCGACCAAGTCTTCGCCATCGCCATTTGGAGGTGGCGGCTCGTCGTCCAGCGCTTTCGGATCGGGAAGCGCGTTTGGTTCTGGCAGCGCCTTTGGTCAGAGCGCTTTTGGATCCAGAACAACAGCCGAATGCAAACCCGCGTTTGCTGGTTTCGGGCAACAGTCGGTTGCACCAGCGGACCCTAAGCCTTCGCCTTCTCCCTTCGGAACACCCAGTCCTGCCGCGGACACGGAGCCGAAGCCCGCATTCGCTGGCTTTGGGAAGCCTAGCACCCCTGCTCCTGCTCCTGCTTCTGCATCTCCAGCAACGCCTCCGTCTGCCGACAAGGATGACTTTGGACTTGGCGGCTTCGCGTCAGCTCTGGAGACCTCGAAGTCTGCCACGGTGCCTGGTCTCGAAGACTCACCTCCCGCATCGCCAGTGATGAGGCCGGGCAAACCAGCCGGGCTCGAGGATGATTCGCCACCTACCTCGCCTCGACCGGCGCCGAGAACGGCACCGGCGCCTCCTTCCGCTACGTCGTCGTTCATTAAGCCTGCGACGGCATTTGGCGGATCATCCACGGGTTTCGGTGCGTTTGGTCAGACTACTCCCTCGACTCGACCTTCCGCATTCGGGTCCGGGCAGCCCTCGGCGTTCTCAAGCTCGCCTGCATCGTCGCCATCATCTGGACCCTCGGCATTCGGTGTATCAGCATTCGGCAAGCCATCGACTCCCAGTACCGGTGCCGCAGCCGCTCCCGCTTTCGGTAAACCATCCGCGCCTACCAACAACGCTACCTCGTTCGGTACCTCGGCGTTCGGACAATCGTCCAAGCCCGTCGGTTTCGGACAACCGCCTGCCGCGGCAACGTCCGGCTTTGGAACGATCTCGGGTGGGTTTGGCGGTTTCGCCGCGAAGTCAGCTGCTACTGGTTCCGCTCCGTCCTCGGGATCGGGATCCGGAGGGTTTGGGGGTTTCGCGGCGGCTGCGAAGCCGACGGCCTTTGGCGAGGTGAAGAAGGACGAGGGAGGGTTCGGGGCGTTGCTCAGTGGAAGCAAACCGACGACGCCGAGTACCGCGCCAGCCAGAGCACCATCAGCACCAGCACCCCCATCGGCGTCCGGCGGGTTTGGTGGATTTGGAAGCACATCAGGTGCATCGGCATTTGCAGCGAGTCAAAAGCCAGACGGCGGCGGTGGCGGTTTCGGGGCGTTGTTGAGCGGCAAGCCAACGTCGACAACGCACGTCGCTTCTTCGGAGCCGAGTCAACCACCGGAAAAGCTCGTTGAAACCCCCATCAAGCAAGAGCCGAAGTCGCCTTCACCGCTCGCGACCAGTCCCAGTGCCGTTGATCAGCCTCGCGACGTTTCCGAAGGTCAAAAGGAGGTCAAGGATGCCAATCTAGTAAAGGGGGAGCCAGAGCTCAGAGGCTATGAGGTCCCTTCGCCACCCGAATCTCCTCAGGCGGTGTCGTCTCCGAAGGAGTCCGCCGAGTCGCCCGTGATCGTCGCTGCCGCCGCTGCAGAGGAGAAGCCAACCACGTCCCCAAGTCCGACGACTTCCTCGTCGCTTGAGAAGCTGGATATCGCGCCGGAGGTGGAGGAGGCGGAAGAGTCAGAACCCGAGGCGGACAAGGCGGTCTCGGGTGAAGGGGAAGAGGTCGAGGTCGTGGATGAAAAAGAGGAGATTGTCGAGAAGCGAACCAAGGGAGATGTCGAGGAATGGGAAGGCAAAGAGGCGGAGAAGCCAGAGAAGGAAGAGCAAACAGAACAGACAAAACAGGAAGGAGGGACAGAGCAAGAAGCCGAGGGGGAGGTGCAATTGCAGGTGGAAGAGGAAGAGGATCAGCTGGTAGATGGGAGTGAGGAAGAGGGGGAGTGGGACGAGGAAGAGGGAGAGAAGGAGGAGGGGGAGGAAGAAGAAGAGTACGAGACTGAGGAAGGGGAATATGAAGGAGCAGAAGGAGAATACGACGAAGAGGAGGAGGATTACGAGGAGGAGGAGGAGGAGGAGGATTTCGAATACGAGGACGAGGACAAGCGCGAGCGCTTGCGATCCGCCTCGCTACCTCCCGACATGTCGCCGATCAAAGAGATGCCGGAGGTAGAAGACGAAGGAGCCGAGGAGTTTGCGGGTGACGACCAGGATCAGGCGCCGAAAGGCGTCAAGTCTCCTCCGACATGGTTTGCCAAATCGGCTGGGAAACCGCCGTCGATCCCTATCAAGGACACGGACGACCGAGGACCTGTATCCCCGACCCCACAACTCGCCAAGCAAAATGAAGCTTCGTCTCTCCTCTCTCGCCTCGGTCCGTCACCTACCGAAGCTGCCCCCACTCCACCTATGACGGATTACGGTCCGGGTACACAGGTGCCCGCCGCCACACCTGCCAACAAACTCCCTCCGGCTTTCGCACTCAAGCATGCTGCAAGAACCAGTTCGCCGCTTGGTAATCAGCCGCCGCAGAACGCACAGCCGGGCACGCCCGCGGCGTCGCCGGCCAAGCCCAGCGCATTCAGCTTCTTTGGTCAGCCAAAGCCAGAGGTCGCTAAGGAGCCTGTTCCAAGTGGCGGCTTCAACCTCTTCGGGCAGCCCAAGGCAGAGAAGGAGACCACTCCTGCGACGCCCGCCCCTGCTCCGGGCGCCTTTGGATCTGGCCAGCCGAAAACAGAGCAGGCCAAGGCCGCCGTCCCGGGGCTCAGCCTGTTTGGGCCCAAGACCGAGGAGAAGCCTGCTCCTGCTCCTGCCAAGACTTCGACATCGCCGTTCGCACCTGCACCTGCCCCAGGGACTGAGGCGCCGAAGCAAGGCTTTGGTTTCGGCGGACTGGGACTCGGTCGACCATCGTCTGCGCCGGGTACCGCCGGTCAGCCCCCGCAGGCGAAGCCGTCACCACCGGGACCACCATCGACGATCGCTCCTGCTGCGGCGCCTACTATGCCGAGAACCAGGTTCGACCTACCCTCAAGACCGGCACCGCCGCCCGTGCCGCAACGGAAGCACGACGGCGACAAGTCACTCGCTGGCGTACTCGCTCGCATGATGGCGGATGTGGTGGAGGATATCCGTCTCGTGCGTTGCTATGCTCTGCCATGGTCTGTGGACATGTCATGCTGATGGCAAACAGGTGAAAGCGACTCTGGATGCCAGTGCGAAGTTCCACGCGGATCTGAACCCCACCTTTGTCAAGCTTTCAGAGGCGGACCTTGTCAAGCATTCGGCTCTACCATTCTCGTCATTGGAAGACATCGCGGCAATCACCGAGGCGCTCACTGCCGAGCTGCAGGCGCTGAAAGCTCAAGAGAACCTGGGCGACAACGAGTTGTCTGAAATCCAATCGCGTATGCTAAAGAGTGCGTGTCCTTTTCGTCGGGAGGCCACCATCCATGATACTGCTCTGCATCTGGCTGAAACGTTCTTAGCGGACTTGAAAGCCGGACAGGCCGAGAAGATCCTCAAGGCAAGGAAGGATCCGGCGTTCGCCAAAGTCTTGAGCGGGAAGGAATTGAATGCGCAACAGAGCGCGAGCCAAATTGGTCTCCGCAGGGCTGTGAGAGTCGTCGAAGCGCGGTTGGAGGAGCTGGACGAGAGTATCGCCGGCCTGAAGAGGAAGTCGTCGAACCAGGATTCTCGCCGACGACCATCGACGTGAGTTATCCGAATCTGTCGGATCTGCAAAGTGATCTCCAGTCCGAGGCTCGTCCGCTCGTCTCCTTGTCCGCTGATTCATTTTCCTTCAGCTCGGCATTGGAGCGCATACAACGTTCGGTCTTCAACGTCGACGCTGCGATCCGGGATCGATCTTCTTCCATCGATGTGCTCACGCAGCGCGTCAGTCGACTCAAGCTCTCGAGCCCTTCACGAGGCGCATCGCTCGCTCCGTCACCTTCGCTCAACCGGTACTCGCTATCGTACGGCGACGCACCTGAACGCTCTCCCTCGCCCTCACTGAGCTTCTCGAGCGGTTTCTCGCGGACGCAATTCGAGGTGCCCGAGGCGATGGCAAAGAATGTCCGGGCGTCGTTGAGCCAGAGGCGGAGGATCGCGGATGGGTTGGCCAAGAGGTTGCAGAGCACGACAAGCACGAGAGTTATCCAGGTTGCGGATGTTGTCGAGCAGGGCGAACTCCAGGGTGGTGTGCGGAAGAGTCGAATGAAGGCGCCGGTGCGGCTTGACGAGATGCCGCTGCCCGGAGAGACGTCGCAGGAGTTCGAGGCGCGACGGGCTGTGGAGGCGCAATCAAACACGGGCGACGCCAGTTCGTCGACAGTTGCCGCGACCTCGCCATTCGCCGACCTCAATTTCGATACCTCTCTCGCCGCCCCGACTGACTCTAATACATCGCCATTCGCCAACGTCAAGTTCGATTCCGCTGCGTGGTCGTTTGACCCCGCAGCCGTGGCGTCCACGCCCGCAGCTCGGACATCGCGCGGCGGCTCGTCTTCCCGAGCACATGCAGCCGCTGCAAAGTACTCGCCTTCCTCGACTTCGACCCAGCCGCTGGGAAGTGGGAGTGGAGCCGGGACGGGGGATATGAATGGGAGCGGAGCTGAGAAGGGAAGTGGACCAGGCACAGGCGCGGGCGGGTTCAGCTTTGGTTTCCCGACGGCGGTCAAGAAGGAGGGAGGAGACGGGAGCGGGGAAAGCAAGGCCCCGTCGGGGTTCTTTAGCCTGTCGGGCTTCGGCGAGAAGAAGTGACAATAGGAGAGAAACGGTCGGGCGGTCTTCATTCAATCAAGCATCCCATATTGCAACGTAGCATTGTTCTTGGCCATCGCCATGCCAGCTGCCAACATCCATCGCATCGCATTGTGGCATCGCTTTATCGTACATGTCACGTACTTGCACTCGAACTCACACTGCACTGAATTCTGGTCAAAGCTGATCGGATCTCTTACTGAAACACCTAACCCACACGAGTCCCCGACAGAATCAATATTCGGACATGGTGATTGTTTTTCCTGTTCCAGTCAGGATTGCTCCATAGTCCAGTCATTGGAACCGAGGTGACGATGACCGCAGTGCCCGAACTACTGAGATGGTTGTTTGGTCACTCACCGATCTGCGGTCTTCGCCTCTTTGCCTGTGGCGCCGTCTCCTGAGCAGCACCAACATCGAAGAAACCGAATCCGCTGACTGGAGCAGGGTCAGCGTTGTCTTTTTTCGTGCCGACGACCCGCAAGGTCACGGCGAAGGTCGAAGGAATGGGCAGGGGGACGAAACACCACTTACACATCTCCTCGTCCTCCTTCTCATCCGCAGCCTCCTCGATGGCCTTGCCGGTCCGCGCGTCGCGTAGGACGCCCGCATGATCCACGAACGCCTCTGGTCGCTCGTTGGCTTCGCGCCACAGGGCAATGAGCATGCCCCGGATCTCGTACAGGTATGCCTGGAGAGTGGCGAGGAGCCGACGTGTCTGGAGGTGTTTCGAGGACATGCAGATGGAGATGCCCTCTTCCTTGATGATGTACCCTGCAAGGTACCCATCAGCACTGCCTGATGACTGGCGATGCAATGGCGGAACCAAGCCCGGAAGGGAGAGAAGGTGAAATTAAGCCAGAAAGTATGACAGGATTCCCAACCCACCGATACCATAACCCTCTGGGGTGACTGGACCGAAGCCGAATAGCCTCAATGCGGGGTTACCGCAGTTCGACGTTGACAGCACGGACGTTCCGAGGAGGTTGTATCCCGGATCAGTGAAGACGGAGGGGACCCTCAGCTCGTCGTTGCTAGACGTGGAGCCGGGCGACGAGTTGGTCTGCTTGGCGTGGATGTCCCGTTGGATCAGCGAGTACATGGCATACAGATGGCTGCGAAAGTCAGTGGCCATTCGCCGTGGACAGTAATGGTATCTGGGCAGGTGCAATCAAAACAATTGTCATGACACGACAGAGGATGAAGGATGAACGATAACGGATAAAGGACGAAGGTCGAAGGACGGAGGTTGAAGGACAGGAGTGCTCACCGATCCTGACCCAGACCGGCGGAGCAGTCCCTGGTGAGTTGAGTATGCCTCTTGCAGGCCGTCCGCAGCGCCGCAACCTTTTGCTGTACCGTCGCGGTCTCGGAGCAGAACGTCTACACGGAGGATCAGTCGCACGAGAGTGGTTTGCCCGGCATGATCCCTCGCACCTTGACGAAAGCGACGCTTTCAGGCTGCACAGTCCTGATCGCCTCTGTCCGACCATGGAGGAACGCCTTGGTCATTGCGGGCTCGTACGTGCTCTCGACGCGACCTATCCTCAGTCAGACGTGCCACCACCCCACCGCCGTCCGAATCGCACGCACCATACAACCCGTAGTAAGCCGCCTGGAACGCCATCTGGACAAACGCGTCGGGGCTGAACCCATGCCGCTTGATGAAGTTGCTCCCATAGGCCTTGAATTCCAGCGCCTGCGAGTCGTTCTGGCAGATCAGGTCGGAGATCCTCGTCTCGGCGTAACGCACGCCGGCGCGGAGGTCCGGCGTGAGTCGCCACTCGAGCTTCTTCGGTGAAGTCTCGATCTCCTCTTCGACTTCGTTTGGGCCGGGCTTGGTCTTGGATCCGTGGGCCCAGGGAGATAGCTTGGCCTTGAAGATGGAAGGGGTCGAGGGGTTGATCGTCTGTATGTGAGATCAGCTTGGGTTGAGACCGTTGTTTCGTCCAAGGTAGAGGAAGAGGCACTCGCCTTGGCGAAAAGCAAGACCAGCTCGGTGTAGACATCTGCAGCGTAGCGTAAAACGGTGTGACCGTCCACACCCGTGTGCTCAAAGTTGACCCCCGCCTCGCCGTTGGAGCACACAATGATCTGAAGCTGGCAAATCATCAGCCGCGATAACTCTTGCTCTCGTCATCAGCAGGCCTATCCCGACACACCTTGTCATACCACCGATTCGTGCATGTCCCCACTTGGATCCCGCCGTCCAGCTTATACCCTCCGCAAAGGAAGTTGGCGCACATCTCGCCCAGGTCCTCGGGCTCGTAGTCGTCCAGACACACCACGAACAACGCCGACTCGACCACCGCAAGCGACTTTGCATTGGACTTGTTGGAGTTGATGAGCTGGTTTCGCAGTCCCGACCAGATCTTTCGAGACTCGGTGGTCAAGATCCCCAGGGCGTTCTGGGCCACCTGTGACGATACGAGTCAGCAAGAGGCAGGACGCACGCGCGCCGCAATGCGAGGATGGAGACAACCGACCTGCTGGACTGGCGTCTTGTCCGCGTCTTTGACGATCGCCTGGAGATTGCTCAGGATCTCCCGATCGTTCAGCAACGGGCGGTTCTTCGAGTCAAGGCAATCGAACCAATCTGCGGCGGGATCAGCACGAGCTATCGGAGACTCTCACTCTGAACGAAGCGGGTCTTACTCACAGAATTGACCGCGGCGGAGTACGACGATATGTCGACTGTCGGTGTGAATCTCCATCCGGCACCCATGCTGGATGTACTCAGCTAGAGGCCCAGCGCAGTACCTGACGTCCGACGCATTGTCACACAAGCCGTCGCGAGCACTCACGTCCGTTGGCACCCGACACGTCGCGAACAGTCTTTCGTATTGGCTCATATCGAGCGGGGTACCCCGTACCGCATCGGGCTGAAGCAGCCCCGAACGGAGATCATGGATGAAAGCGAGCGAGCCGAGGATGAGGGACGCCGCTCGCGAGAGTTGTGGGTCGGCACGAGGGGTGACATCCGAGGAAAGGACGAAGAACGGATTCTGCGCAAGTCAGAGGGGCCGGGCGGCGTCGACGCTGCATATATCTCGATGTTGGAGAGGGGCCGGGCGGCTCACCAAGCTGAGTACGACCGAACTCTCGTGTAACAAATAGCTCTCATCTGATGGGATTAGTATTAGCCTGACAGTCAACCGATCGGAGGGTGAGACGGAGACGGAAGCAACACGCACACCAGAACTCTTCGATATAACTGTCGACCGTGCCGCTATACTCCTCCAGCCTCTTCTGCCACCTCGCCCCCTCTCCCGACGTGAGGAATTCATTCACGACGGCAACTGTCCGGGCGTGCTCCTCCTCGTCCTGCAAACCCTCCAGCGCGCGGAGGTAGTTCTTCATTGAGTCCTCGAGTTTGGGGATCGGGAGCTTGGGCAGCTTGGACGAGGGTCCGACGGAGGTACCCGTGCCCCCCGTGGTCGTCGAGGAGGGGCCGTTGGGGGTGATGGATGACATGGAGGTGGGTTCGGTGGAGGCGATGCTGGGCGTGGGGGTGGACATGGCGTGGGGCGGTGGAGGTGACTGTGGACGATCAAACCTCAGATGGGTGTTTGGGAGATGAGGATGCGGGGTTGGAAGGGGTCCCGCGGGAGGTGTTGTATAGCGACAAGAGGAGTGTCGTGTGCTTGTGCATTCACTTTATGTTGTCGCCGTCGGAAATCCTAATCAATGACCATGACGCGGTGCCTCTTGTCTTTCTGACCGGGTGTTCGGGTTAAACCCCGCCGCGGAACACGGCAACGCGGTCGGGTAATCGATAACCGGTCACCTGCCCCACCTCGGCATCTACGGCCGATGAACGCCGCAAGCCAGAGCCGTTAATGGTCGACAGCACATGATTGTCTCATTGCCATTGCATGCAGTCCCCCCCGCCTGGTACAGCCTACTTCCCGCCCAGAGCATAACGGAACACGTCTCTAAGCAGGTACGCGCTCTTCTTCGGAGTCCGCTTGAACCCATTATCACGCTCGACGACGGTGATCCCAAAGCGAGGTCCGTAGCCAAACACCCACTCAAGGTTGCTATGGTCCGTCAGCTCGTGCCCGGGGGACCGTCACACCGTCACATCGCAGACCGAGCCCGACTCACTCCAGCAAGGACCAAGCCATATAGCCCCCCATATCGATCCCATCCTCCTTGACCGCTCTCAGCAGCTGCTCGACGTATCCCGCATAATACGTCTGCCTGAGCGTGTCGTTCACGGCCTCGTCGATGCTCAGCTTGGCCTCGCCTTCGACGGGGAAACCATTCTCGGTGACATAGATCGCGAGGTTGAGGGGACCGGTGTATCGGGCGTGGATGTAGCGCAGAAGCTTGCGGAATCCCCACGGGACTAACAGCCGGCTTTCAGCAGGTGTGGTGTGAGGAATCTTGATCGACTCCGCGCGAGTGTACGAGAGTCGGGCACACGTGAATGGCAATTCCGAACCCACCGTCATACGGATGTCCGTTCTCGCCCTTCGTCCCGATCAACTTGCCATCTTTCTCGTAGACACGCTTGGTCCTCCCGAACGCATATTCCACGGGGCTCGCCGTGGCTCTGTCAAGCCTCTCGCCGGTCGTGTACGACGTGCCGTAGTGATTCAGTCCGAAGCTGCGATCGTCAGAGACATTTGTTGAGACGGCGTTAGTCCCACTGAGGGAGCGGAGATGAAGGCGATAAAGGAGGCCACTTACAACTCCGAAGACCCCTTGACCAGGGCCCATTCCTCGTCGGTGAACGACGGGGCGTGCTCGCCAAACTCGGACTTGAGCGAATCGGGGAACTTGCCGAGGTCTATTACGTCGTCTCAGCTGTGTCGACACAAAGAAGGACATTGCCAGAGGGTGTCCTGGATCCAGATGTAGCCAAGAGCAGGGCTGTGTGTTTTACTAACAGACTGGATCGGCATACTACACCGACGTCAGCGCCTGGGCGACGCATTGCTCCGGTGCAACTTACGAGACCCATAACTAGATCCAGAGTCACTTGTGCCGCCTCCTTGGCTGCCGCGGAATCATCGATGGGCTCAGCCCAGTCGCAGTTCTACCGCGTCAGCCTACACCCGGTGCAAGAGCCATGGAGACGTACGAGGGTGATACCGATCTTCCCGTTTTGAGTGGGTTGGAACTCGCGGCGGTAGAGGTCGACGGTCTTGGCGTGGCACAGGAGTAGGGTTTTGGCGAGTCTAGTTGGTCAGTGCTTGTCGAGTAGGCGATAGGGCGTGCACGAGATATCGTCGACGCGGCGAGTCTGGCCCTCGGATGTACGCCTCGATCTAATGCCCAGCTCACCTTGCGTAGTCGGTGTCCTTGTTCCACCTATCTTTCATGTATGTCATGCTGCTCAGCATTGTGAAGATGTGCGGCTGCCCCGTCAGCACCACACCCATACTCGGTAGATCGTCCACAGGTCCAGTGGGAGTCCAACGCAACGACTCGGGCCTGAGCGGACGACTCACCTCGTTGATGGTGATCCAGTACTTGCACCGATCACCGAGCCTCTCAAAGAGCACCCGGGCAAACTCCACGAAATCGTCGACGATCTCGGGAGAGGAGAAGGAGCCGTAGCGGTCCTCGAGGGCCTGGGGGTGGTCCCAGTGGAAGATGGTGATGCAGGGTTGGATGCCGGCTTCGAGGAGTGCGTCGATCTGATTGGTAAGCGGGGGTCAGAGGTCCCAACGGCGTCAATGGCAAGGTACCGCAGTGATGCGGGGCGAAGGCCACTCGGGTCGGACAAGATGAGGAGAGTACCCACGAGGTTGGAGTAGTATGCAATGCCCTTCTCGTTGACTTTGTCGTTCTTGTCCCCTATCATCGTCAGCACTAGACCCCCACACACTTCTTTGCGCTAAGCCCCCCTCAACCCCCCTCCCCCATCCTCGTGTTCCCACAACCCCCGCGAACCTGTCCACAATTGGACGTCGGCACACATGCTCACCTTGCGGTCTGATCCTAGCCCAGCTGATCGAGAACCGATACGTCCCACACCCATACTCCTTCAGCAACCCCACATCCTCCCTCCACATCTCATAAGAGTTACACGCGTCCTCCCCGTTCTCCCCTTTCTTGTCTTTGAGGATCTCGTCCCACACGTTCCGGCCTTTCCCGTCCGCGCCGATGCATCCCTCGATCTGGTGCGAGGCCGATGCAGCACCGTAGAGGAATGAGGAGGGGAGGCAGGCTTTGAGGGTCGGGTCGGAGAGGATAGCTTGGGCGGGCGACATGGCGAAGGTAAGCCTTTGCGTGGGTGGGGAGGCAGGAAGACAGACGTGCAGTTTCAAGGTATGTATTGATGCTCGACAGAGGGGACGGGGAGCAGTGTCCCCCCGGTCAGTAAGCGGCCACTTTATATGCCTTTGTCGTCTCTCTGGGTCAGCAGCGTCCCGCAGCTCTGCGGCCATTTTCCCGCGCCGTGCTGAAAGACAACCGGCGCCACGGGGCTCTGGCGCGTATAGCTCGGAATATCTTCGGAAAAGGACAGGACGCCGGCGGGGCCCGTGGCGGGTCACGTGGATCAGCTGTTCGCGTCGGCCGAGTGGCACATGGCACAGTCGATCACTCCTGGTCACGAACGAATTGCGCCTTTGGTGTTATCTCCACTACGGTGATTGACGATGCACGGCAGGGGTGGCGAGGGAGTTGCATATGGTTGGATAGATAGATGTGGACCCATAACTCCCTCCCTCACTCCCGCCCAGTCCACTCCCTTCCTTTGCAAGTGCAGCAAGCACAGTCACTCGCGAAACAATGTCGACGATTCAGAACAATCTCGTCAGCAAGAACCAGCATTATGCAGCGGCTTTCGACAAGGGTCACTTGGAACTTCCTCCAGGTGCGCGGTCCGATCCCGCATGATCTGCTTGCTGATCAAGTGCACGTTCTTGATTACTTTTATACTCGTACCTTACTGACGCCGCTAAGCTAAGAAATACACTGTCGGTACGTGTGATCTCCTCGCCTGTTTCACCTATCCCTGCGTCGTTCGTCCTGACCGCTCAGTGACATGCATGGACGCGCGGATCGATCCCGCCGCGGCGTTCGGGATCGACCTCGGCGACGCGCATGTGATACGCAATGCCGGGGGGTCGGCGAGGGACGCGATCAGGAGCATCGTGATCTCCCAGCAGCTCCTGGGGACTCAGGAGGTGCTGCTGGTCAAGCACACCGGTACGCACGCATCATCTATCCCCGCATGCCATCCCAGATAATCCCATCTCATGGGATTCGAACCGCACTGTGTGCTCGGGATAGCCCGTAGTGACGAGCAGGCTGTGGCATGTTGACGTTCAATAACGAGGACGCAAGGGGCCTTGTGCACAAGAACCTCGGCGATCCCGCCGTCAAGGACCTTGGCGACCTTGACTTCTTGCCTTTCCCAGAGTGAGAAGCCAAGTCCTTCACTACAAGCCGGCTCCGCATCCGCACTGGCACCGGTGCTGACGAGTGCAGGCTGGAGGGCGCTGTCAAGGACGACCTGGCGTATCTGGGTGGATCCAAACTCGTCCCGGATAACATCACGCTTAGCGGATGGGTCTACGAGGTGGAGACTGGCAAGGTGCGACAGGTGGCTTGACGTGAGAGGTGACTTGGGTGCTTCAGACCGGGCTCTGAGGGTGATCACTCGGGTCTGCTGCGGTTGCTCGTCTTGCCTCTCGAGTAGTGCAGGTAGTATGCAGGCATAGGAGTGAGTGCCAATATAACTCTCGTCGTACGAGTTACAGTGTTTAGTGGGCAGCGCCGTCACGTGACCGTTTACTCGCTGCCACGTCAAACGCCTGCGTGGAGGTCGTCCACCTGAAATCTCAACTAGTCTGCGGTCTGCTTGTGCTTTCCTCCCCTCAAAGCAGATCTGAGCTTTTAGAACCTCAAACACACTCTCGAGCCGTCATGTCGGGCGCCAGAGTCCCTCTGTCGAGCATCAAGTCTATCACTCTGCGCGCTGGACGCGACACCAGAGCTAGGAGGGGGGCGCCGATCCGTGAGTGGACGAAGTAGTCTCCCCACTCGCCACCGATTTTGCTTTGTCCGAGCCCGCTGCTTTGTCGCGATACCGAAAGATCGGCAGAGGAAACGAGGATTCAAGAGCACGAGGACACGACGAGGTAGTGCTCACTCGTATCAGCTCAGCTGCAGTGTATTGGCAAGGCCTGCGAGGTGTACCAGCCCGACGCGGTGCAGTGCACAAACATGGGCGATGACGGGACGGGCAACATGCAATGGAAGGTGAGCGCGGCGCGCGGTTTCTGCGGACCTGTCGGCTGCTTCGTATTGCTTCCGAGAGAGTACACAATTGAATCTGCGTGAGGGAGTATATGAACGGAGGTGCTGATGCGTGACAGTGCGATGCCGATCTTCCCCGAGGCTTCCGGTTCGGAGAGATCAACATGAATTGTGAAGGATGGAATGGGCCAAACGACATTTTCGTGATGCACGGTGCGTACCTGTGACCTGCGCTTCCCGTCCACGCGGAGCCGTCTCCACTGCAAACAAGTTCGAGAGGCAAACGTCGCGTGTAATGGGTCGGGACAAGCCAGCTCACGTCCGCAGGATCTTGTGGACTCGAGTACGAGCTCCGACGAGTCCACACTGGTCTCGAGAGGGGCGAGGATCCGCCGATCCGTAGTGGAACAGGTATGTCACACCACCGCATATGACCAAGTCCAGCTGACATGCAAAGACTCCCTGTGGTCGAATCTTTTCCTCCTCGCTTTCTTCATCGTGTTCCTGGCGATTCTGTACGGTTTCATCCGATCCGTGATGCTGTCGATTGCCCCTCGTTGGGCACCTCCGGCACTGTGGTCGGGTCCGTCTGGTCCGTCTGGCCCTGGAGGGGGCGGCGGCGGGGGCGGCGGGGGCGGCGGCGGTAGTGGTGGCGGCGGTGGTGGTGGTGGTGGTGGTGGTGGTGGCGGCGGCGGCTCATGGTGGAGTGGACCCACCAACGATTCCCCTCCTCCACCATACACGAAAGACGCCCACGCTCCCTCGTTGGGCCAAGGGGGCGGTTGGAACCCCGGATTCTGGACTGGTCTCGCAGCAGGCGGAGCAGCGACGTACCTCGCCACGAGACGCGGGGATACGCAGCGAGCGGAGCGAGCTGGCGAGAGAGATTGGGCAAGAGAGAGGGATACGAGAGGCTGGCAGGCCGGTACCGGTGGGGCTAGGTATCGTGCGGCAGCTGGGACGCCGCAGAGAGAGGATCGGTTCGATACGTGGGACAGAGGCGAGGGGAGCTCGACGGGGCTCAGGAGAGCGACGGGATTTGGAGGGACGACAACGCGCTGAGAGTATGTATCGACTTGCGCTGCACTTGTACACGCGAGACTGGGTGAGGTGTTCCCTCCGGAAGCGATGCGAACCCCGGGGGGCAGGCAGATGATCCCCTTCTTCGCAATGCTTCCTAGCTGACTCGCCGAGAGGTGAGTCAAGTTGGATCAACCTTTGTTGCGATTCTTCACGGGACCGTCGGTCTCCATGTTGCTGCTCATGTACTCGCCGCTCACGGAGGTGTCGGCATGACGAGGAGTTCCCGGCTGTTTGCCGCAACATGGTCGATGTCAGAGTCTGCTTCTCAGATCGACTCACACATTCCGAACCAGGTAGCTCGGGACGGTCTGCAGGGAAGCAGACATCTCATGGTTCTAAGCAGGGCTCGTCCATCACCAATTGCAGCTACCCCGACCCGAGTTCACACGCCATTGCCACCGGCGCACGCTGGCCTCCGGACTTCGCGAGGCACAAGTCTCGATCACGGGGTCTGATGGGCATACAGGATGGTCTGTAGTGGCGACTGTATCTCTTGCGCCGTGACTGGCGCCAGTCACGCCTTCTCAATGCGAGTGGCTGACGAGAATGATCTCGCGATCGAACGACGAGTCTCGGTACCGGTGTCTCGGTGCGAAATGCGCCACGTCGTTGAAGTGAAAACCATATCTGAAGCGTTTGTCCGGATCGATCTACGGCGCTCGGAATCTGCGTGAGAGCTCCTCGCAGTGGCCTGAGTCGGCATACTCGCACTACACGTGGGGTTCCATCCACCTGATTATACGTCGGCGGAGGGAGCTTTCCGAGGGGCCGACCTAGGAACCCGCCCATTTGAAACAGAGAGGCACCTGGACCTCTGGATCTTGGCTTCGCAACGATCCACAAGACACGAGCAGCATTCCCGCGACGGTCCGTCCTCCGCAGTTTGCCTTCACAATCGATTTGCCACCAACTGATGGTGTCTTCCACAGATATGAACTGTGCTCGAGCGATTTATCAGAGAGGCCTGGTGGGAAAGCTAAAAGGTACCCGCCAGCTCGTCCGGAGCGACCACTCGTATCACTGCTGCTGTCTATATATGGCTGCCAAGCTTCTGCCTCATTGAACATCGTAGCCCTACCCCGCTGAATCGCGACATACTTTCCCCCGCACCACAGCGTCGCCTGCTTGTCATTAGATCTCCCTTGATCCCCTCGCCTTTCCATAGAACGACCTTGGGATTCCCAACACTGCCCCGATCCCCCAGTCGGTCACGGCAGACGACACTCTCACGTCACATCGTCATAATGACCTACAAATATCGAATCGTAGAGCAACAAGGCCTCGAATTCCAAGCCGAGGGCCAAGGGGGAGACCGCAGCCAGGAGTATACCCTCGAGGATGACGAGTTCGCGGGCCCAAGTCTCGAAAAGTTTTACGAACAACAAGTCCGGACGATGACAAAGCAACAGCTCAAGGACGTCTATCAGGACTTCCGGAGGTCATACCAGCTCCTGGTAATGAAATGCGATGGGGTTCTCGGGGATAGCTCGAAATTCCCTGTCTGCGGCTGCGGCTTACAGATGGTGACGCAGTCGAAGCATATCAAAGCGAAAAGACTGCCTTCTGCTCTGAACTCTATTACGGCTATTGAGCGAGTGCACAAGGCGATCGTCAAGCTCGAGGTGGAGTTCCTACGACAGCCACCGCCGACTGGAACGGCGAAGACGCCCGAGATCAAAGTGCCAGTCCGAGCTGCCCAGCCGGCGGAGTCCGAGCCCAATGAGGTCCAGGAAGCACAGCAGACTCCGCAAAAGGGCAACCGATTTTTCTCACGCTTTCAATCACACAAAAAGCCACCGCAAGTACCAGCGGTGTCTTCCCTCCCGGCACGGGCAAAGGCAGTGGCGCACCACCCTGCCGCGGCGAAGAACGGCGAGGAGACCTCGGAAGCGGCATCGAAATGCAAGTATGGTCTTGGTCGTGACAAGGACCTCGTCGACGTACGGAGGCCACCACCCAACGAGCAGCCAACGACGTCCACGGCCAAGGCGGCCACACCGGAAGTCTCCGACGACAGCAAAACGTTGCTACAGGCAAAGTCGCAGAAAGACCTGGCCAGACACTTGACCCAGTTGAGGAACAAGTTCGTCTGGGCGACAGCTTTTGTCGAAGAGTTCAGGAGGATTTACGACCAGGATACAGCGAAACATGAGTACCGAGTGAATGCTGCGTTCGCAGGTATATCCGCCATAACCAGTATTGTAGGGGCCGCAAAGCCCTGATCAACAGCGACTGAGGTCGAGAAGACACAGGCGGCAGGAGTCCTGAGTGGAAGTGTCCGACCGGGTCCACTTACCACCCCTCCCTTCAAATGCGGGACGGCGTATTAATCCTTCGAGCGGTGCGAATTTGGGACCACAACGGGCTGAAGAGCTGGGATGGGGATCTGTATTGAGGCTGGATTATAGGTTCAATGAGAGTCCGTTGCATCAGACTTCGGCCTCGTGTTATACACGGCGTCGACATCGGGTATAGAAGTGCATAATCAATCGCGAAGGAAGTGAAGAATCTACACTCCTCCCTCCCGTCTCGCAGTCCGCGCAACCGACGCACTTGATCAGTGCTCATGTTCATGCTTCGGGAGCGGTCCCTTGTCGGTGCTATCTCCGACTATCTCTCGTCAGCTGGTCCGAGTCCGAGTCCGGCCCTGCCCGCCAACCCGGTGTCACTGCCACTTTCACTCACCAGTTCCGAACAGGTCGATCGAGTCAATCCTCGTCGTCTCGTCATCCTCCTGATTGCTCTTGACGAGGATATGTAGGCTCCTAACATTCTGGAACCTCACGAAACGGAGCTCGACCTTGTTCCCTCCGATATCTTCCCTGCTCAGCTCGAGTTCCTGGGCGGGGGCGAGGTTCTCGGCGTCGCCGAAATCCATGGAGAGCTGATTTATGTACAGCTTGACTTCCTTTGGAGCCTGGGAGGGGCTCACGCCCCCGAATATCGAAATCGCCTTGAGCTTGACGGGCTCGTTGAATGGGATGGTGATCAGGAGTTCGGCGTCGGCGTCGGATTCGAGGTACGATGAACCCCGGGGACCATGGCTGGGGCCGATGATGGAGGAGAGGGGGTGGGAGGAGGATTCGTTGAGGCACGTGAGACCTCGTGCGGAGATTTGAGAGAGGAGGGAGATCATGTTGTCCGCGGGTGCAGAGGGAGCAGAGGGGGTGGGAGCGGCACCGGCACCGGCACCGGCGGAGGATGATGAGCCGGAAGTAGTCGCTGGGGTGCTTGGAACTGGACCAGCGTGCTGCGCCACAAGGGCATTGAGCTGAGGCGGGGAAGCGCCACGGAGCTCAGCAATCTCCCGACCGCCTTTGAGGAACTTGAACGTCGGCATGGCAGAGATACGGAAACGTTGCGCGAGCTGCTGATTCCGGTCGACGTCGACTTTCTGCGAGAGAGCGAGCGAGCGCGTCAGCGCGAGCGCAACATTGCACTCCCACTTCCACTTCCACTTCCACTTCCACTTCCGGCGCCGATGTCACTGTCACTTTCACTGTCGGTATCAGGGCAGTGGAGTAGAGCTCTGTGAGATCGGACCAGGTGGAGATGAGGAAGCCTGGCGATATATGCAGCAGGACTCACCACGAACTTGACGTGCGCGTACTGCGAGCGTCAGTAGCCTACGCGAATGGATGTGATAGGGACGACGACGACAACATACCTTTGCCGCGAGCTTGGCATAGACCGGCGCGATGGCATGGCAGGGACCACACCACACCTATAGTGGGGTTAGCGAGCGGTCCAAGCGCCTCCACCAAACGCGTCCATCTCGTTCTGAGCCATCAAGCTTTCACGACACCACCAAAGTCGAGGAGAGCGTTCACGCACCGCGTGGAAGTCTGCAAGAATGGGTTGATCAGCAACGCGTCTGGCGGACAATCGTGGCCCCCGGACAGATTGCCCGGGGAGAGGGGAGACAGGAAGGGGACATACCAATGACGAGCAGCTGCGTAGGCAACAGCCCCTTGACGAGATTATCGAACTCTGCGTCGTGCCCCATCAGCCCATGTCCATGAGCGGCACCATGACTCATCCCTCCCTGCCGTGAGGACGCCACTACGCGCATTCCCCACTCGCATACGACCACTCACGGAACACCGATTCCACCTCTGTGATTCCCGGTGCCATGGCGTGCGTCTTGCGTGGTGCGGAGGGATCGAGAGAAGAGAAGATCTTGTGGAAGGACATGCAGAGTGCACGGGTGGGTTGGGAAGAAGGCAAGATGAATGGAAGCTCGGCGGCGGGTGAACGGGTAGACGGGCCCGGAAGGCGCGAGAGGCAAGCGGCAAGAGGGTTGGGTCACGTGATCGATCGTGGCCGAGAACGAGAACATCTACCTCTCGTGGACCGTGTTCCGCCTAGCTAACCTCTATCGCCTCCACTTGTCTCTGATCGAGTCGGGGCTGTATTGGGTAGGTGCGAGATTACCTAGCGGGCAGTGCATCCAATGAACGTAGCTCAGTCCTGCCATCCCGCCCACGAGAGCAGGGCAACAGGTATCGGTCCAAGATACCCGGGTTAGCGATCACCTATGAGCCAAGTCCGCGGGGGTACATCATGCCCCTGAAAGTGTGTGTTCCGGCATGAAAGGTCGGGAGGTACCCGAGATGCCCCGAGTTGCGGGCTGCTTATGCTAGCGCTCGTGGCTGCTGCTGCTGCTGCTTCTCAAGCCTCTGGTCCGAGTCTACGGGTACGCTACCCAGTGCCAAGTGCCACGTCCAATCGTTGGCTATTACGTCAGCTCCACATCGGCACCACCATCACGCATCACCACCCACCACCACCCACCTCTGTTGCAAGAATCACCTCGTCGTGTCTCTGTCTATCCTCTTTTCAGGCAGCACCCAGCTCGTAACGAGCACCGCCACCATGTCTCCATCCCGAGGTGGTCTCCGCCTCACTCCCACCCTCACTTTCCTCTCCCTCATCTTCCTCCTCGTACCGGCTCTCGCGCTACAAGCCAACCTCGCAGGGATCGTCGACTGGCATCAACCTCTTATCGGCGTCCCGCTCCTCGAGCCGACACCTCCGAGCATCATCGACACGGCGTCGGGACGGGCTCTCATCTCCATTACGAGGAAGAACGTCCTGGCGGTGCTGGATCTGGCGGGTGGGGATGTGCGCTGGCGACAGCGGCTGGAAGATGACGATCCCGTTGTGAGCTATCATGTTCACGACGACGGTGAGTGGCTGCGAGCTTGTTTGTGACCTGTACACGTACACTTTGCAGGTGGAGGTGGAATGGGGCAGTAATTGACTCTGACCCAGCCGTTCTGCTCCTTTCTGGACCGTCCGCATCGACCGCTCGACTCTTCAACCTCACGACAGGACATGCGATCTGGGAGAGGACGCTGCACGACGCTTCCACCGCGCAGCTCACGGTGCCAGTCCACCTCGGCACCGACGCGGCGTTCACGAGTGAGCCCGAAGGCTCTGTTGTGATCCTCAGTGATGGGCGGCGGGCCTCCAAGCTCTCTCTGAAGACCGGCGAGGTGGGTTGGTCTCTAGACGCTCCGGGAGCAGGGTGAGTGCGGCCTGCCTTGGCTCAACAGAGATCCGAACCGCGGCTCACTCGACCACCAGCTCTACCATACTCTTCAAGCAGCTTCTTGTGTCCGACGACGTCGTCCACGTCCTTGCCATCACTTCATCCTTCGCTTCTCAGACACTCACCACCATGTCCCTCGACCTGGCCACCTCGGCTCCAATCGCCGAGTTCACGCAGATCCCCTCGATCGTCGAGTTCCCGGAGGACGCGCACCTCGCTTCGTCGGACACGTCGGGTTCGGCCCGTGTGGTGTGGTTCGAGCACGGACGGATCAGGACGGTGTACCTCGGCAAGTCGGGACAGCTGGGAGGGGTCAAGGACCTCTTACCGGGCAAAGGGAGGGTGTACAAGCGGATCCTGAATGCCTCGGCGCGTGATCAGGGCTGGATCCTCGGCCAGATGAAGAATGGCGAAGTGGACGCCATCGATGTCCGCGAAGGTGGGAAAATTGTTACGACCTTTGAAGCCTCGCGGGATTCGGAGGATAGATCCCCCTCGGTGTATTCCGCGGCCAAGACGAAAGAAGGGGTGGTGTTCAACCGTGTCTACTGGTCGTTCACCCACAACTGGGCGGTTTTCGAGGCGCTCAGCCTCTCGCCAAAGGGAGAGCTACTCTCCAGCGGCTACAGCTTTGCATTCGACACTGCAGCACACGGAGTGATCCTCGATGTTGCGGGATCGAGTAACATCGTGCCAGCCACTCTCAGGTCGTCCTCCCAGATACCCAGTATCGTCATCACCACTTCGAGCGGGGCGATCCAGCTCGTCACACCCGAAATCATCAAGTGGACGAGGGAGGAGAGTCTGTCAGAAATCGCAGCGGTGCGATTCGTCGATCTCGGCGAGCCAGAGGTCGAGGAGGCGAGGCATCTCATGGCGGACGAAACGTTCGCCGCGAGACTCACGCGTCACATCTCGGAGTTGAAAGTGAGTCCCGGGGGAAGTCCAGGTCCAGCTGGCTGTCTCTTGCTCCCGAGCGCTGACCCACTTGCCCGCTGACAACTCGTGTCCAGGACTTGCCGGGATACCTGGTCCGATTCGCCAAGCGACTCACCACCGCCTCGTACACCTCTGCCGTGGCCACCTCGCCGCTCTCCCCGTCCCGGCTCCACCGCGACCAATTCGGGTTCCAAAAGCTCCTTGTAGTGGCGACCAAAGGCGGCAAGCTAGTGGCCATGGACTCCGCGAACGGTAATATCGTCTGGGCGAGGAATCTCGGCACGACGAATGAGAATGGCACGGAGCTGGCTGTGTCTGGGATGTGGAACGTGAGAGGGCAGAGTGACCTCGGATCGCCAATGCTGGCTGTGATTGCGGTGCAGACGCGAGACCAGGTGAGTGGAGCAGGACTTGGTCCCCATCGGCGTCATGGGAATCCGGCTGACGCCTGGCTCTGGATAGGACATCACCACCGTTGGGTTCCACGTCAACGCGTACACCGGCGAAGTGTCGGGAGACAGGGATACGATGACTGGTCTGCCATCAGGCAAGACGATCAGCTCTGGTCACCCCGTCACTGCATTCCCCATCCCCTTTGAGAACTGCGGGACCAACGTCCGCGTCCTCGCTGTGGTCGATCAGAGCCAGCAGCTCAACATCTTCCCGGCGTGCAAAAAGGTCGCAGCGGGTCTAGCCGACATGTCGGACAAGGTGTTCTACACGACCCTCGAGCGGGATCTCGTGTCTGGTACGAAGCTCGTGGGGCATTCGCCGGTATCGCCTCCGATCAACATTTCCCTGAGGACATCGGAGAGGTGGACAAACACCTTCGCGCCGCAGGAGACGGTCTTGCCGATCGAGCCGGTCGTGTACGACAATATCGCGTCGTTCGGGCGAGTTCTGGGCGACAAGTCGACGCTGTACAAGTACCTCAACCCGCATCTCTCGGTGGTGACTACCATTACCGCGAAGGAGGGCTCGGGCTCGGGCTCGGGTTCGGATTCGACTGCGGCTTCGTCGAGCGTCTACGTCGTGGACACGACCACGGGACGAATCGTGTACTCTGCGACGGTGGCAACGACTCGGGCAATCGTGGCGAAGATGGTGGAGAACTGGCTGGTGTTTTCGTGGCTCGAGCCTGGCGGGTGGAGGATATCCTCTGTGGAGCTGTACGAGGATCGGGAATCCAGTTCCAGTTCGGATAAACTCGAGTCTCCCGGATCGACCGGTTTCTCCTCCTCACACCGAGTCAAGTCGGTCTCCAAGACGTTTATCCTCCCTACGGGAGTCAAGTCGATGGGGTTCACCACCTCGCG
Source organism: Saitozyma sp. JCM 24511 (assembly GCA_001600855.1). Classification (NCBI taxonomy): domain Eukaryota; kingdom Fungi; phylum Basidiomycota; class Tremellomycetes; order Tremellales; family Trimorphomycetaceae; genus Saitozyma; species Saitozyma sp. JCM 24511. The sequence continues at coordinate 333,367 of BCLC01000013.1, read as the reverse complement.
CTTTGGTATCACCGCGAGGGAACTCGTCCTCGTCACTTCCGAGGACCGACTTATTTCCGTGTCTCGACGACTCCTCGACCCCCGTCGTCCGATTGGGAAACCCACTTCTGCGGAGAAAGAAGAGTTCCTCATCCCATACGACGCGCTGATCGCCTACGACCCGAAACGGGTGGTTACCCACAAATACCCCGTGTTGGGTTTGGGACTCGGAGGGATCGCGACTTCGCCAGCACTCGTCGAGTCGACGTCACTCGTCTTTGCGCATGGTCTCGACTTGTTCCTCACAAGAGGCGTCACCCCGAGTGGAACGTTTGATATACTCAGCGATGACTTCAACAAGGCGCAGTTACTCCTCACCCTCGCAGCGCTCAGTGTGGGCATCGCAATTGCAAAGCCCGCAGTGGGGAGGAAGTTGCTCAAGATGAAGTGGTATTGAGTGGCGCAGGGAGGGAGGAGCCCGTACGAGTAGACACGCACACACAACACATTCTCACATACACCTTCATGCATTGCAGCCCGCTCGATTGTCTCGTTTTCTCGGATCTGTCTCTCTGACAAGATGCGGATAAGAGATTCTGTCGCATACTGGGAGCTTGGCTCTTCCTGCGAGCCGAGCGATACAACCCGTATTGTGCTCGTGGTACTGTTACAACACGACTGATTCGTACTGTTACAACACAACTAATTCGTACTGGGACAACTCTATAATACCTGACCAACTCCATCACACCTGTACTGGTACAAGGCCCTCACATGAACCCGCCTCCATCGACCTCGACCGGGCCTCCTGCTCCGACGGCGATACTGGTGTTCCACCCTTGTCCAAACGCCACGTTGAGGTTGGACATGTCCGACGCTGATCCGAGGACGTTACCCATGCCCATGCCCATTCCCATGCCCATGCCCATGCCCATGCCGAGATGCGTCCCGAATCCCGTTCCCAGACCGAGACCTATGGCCGGTCCTCCCAGACCGAAGCCCACCGTCGCGCCCGCTACTTCGCCTATGAAACGCCGGTAGCCCTCTTCGTCCTCGCTCTCGAGTATCGCCGAGTTGGGGATATTGATGGAGATGCCATAGTAATCGTCGGTGTCGGGCCATGACTCTTTCGGCTTGGCATTCGGGTCGGACCGGGAAGGGAGGTATGGGTGGTTCGGAAGTTTGGAGCGGTATGGATCCGGACTGGCAGGTGACATCCATGGCATCACCCTGGCGGAAGAGGGGGTGACGATGGAATAGCTCGAGGAGGAACCGATCGAACTGGGAGGGGATGTGAGTGTCGAGTCTTGGCCCGCGCCAGGCTCCGAAGTCGGTGTCATGTTTGGATGCGCGAGTGCAGCCTGGGTCGGCTCCGGGGTTCGCGGCTCGCCCCACACTCTTGGGATGGGGGGTGGCGGCGCCGCTAAGGAGGGGAAACACGCCCGACGCTGAGACTCCCAGTGAGCCTTGAGCTCCCGGATATTCGACTTTGTGAGATGGTCGATTCCGACGACCTTGATCTCTCTCAGCTTGGTAGGGTAGGATGGGAACGAAGCCGAGCCCATATCAGAGGAGGACTCGTACTCGGACGAGGAGCACACCACCCGCATGCCGCGAAGGGCGGTGAAGGTCGCTTGCTCCAGGCGGGATATGTCGAGGTACTCGAGCGACTCGGGAAGAGAAGCCAGGAACGACTCTACGACTGCCGAGCGAAGTCCTGCGCATGAGGCCAGGGAGAGGAACGTGAGGTTCCGGAACACCGAAGCGGGCATGGGCGGGGCGAGGAGATCGGGTTTCGCCTCCAGGGGTAGACTCGAGATGGACGTGAAGCTGAGGTCGAGGTGTGAAAGGCCCGGACCGTTGTTCCCGATCTGGTCGAACCATTCCAACCAGCGCGAACCGACGACACTGCTCCCTCTCAGATCAATCCGCTGGAGCCGCCCCCCGATCCTGCGTAACGCCTCGCCGAGCTCTGCGTTGGCGAGGTACGGCGCCGAGTAGGGCAGGGAGATCGACACGAGTTGGTCGGGGCGCAATGCCCTGAGAAGGGCGAGGAGGGTCGAGGATGGATGACGCGTGTTGCTCGCTGGTGAAGGGTATGGGAAGAGGTGGAGGTGGAGGGTACGTAGATTGGGCAGGACATATTGCGAGAGCACTCGCGGGAGTGGGCCGGGGGGTAAGGAGATGAGAGTGAGCGTCTGGTGGAGAGAGGGTGACAGAGCCAGCTCCGCGAAACGGGTCGAGACGGGTCGGGTGGACAGGATCTCTTCCCATTCGAGGAAACCCAGGATGTGGAGGATGATGTCGTCTGGAAGGGCGTCGATCAGGCATGTCCCGTCGCTCGGGGGAGCGGGGACGTGGGCGGTCCCGGTCCGCCGGAGAAGGCGGGACGATCGCGAGTTGGCAAAAGGCGAGGAAGATGGGCACGGGTAGTCCGCCGGGGTGTATCCTCGCGCAAAGCGGCCGCGGGTAGGTCCGCGGGGGAGCGCAGAGGGGAGCAAGCCGGATCCAGTGCCAGAAGGGTCGTCGTGGTAGATGTGGTGGGAGTGTCGCGAGAGGATCGAGGTAGGAGGCACGGATGTAATGTCCATGGTGGGTACGATTTACTGGCCGAGAGAAAGAAGAGTAAAAACGCAGACGGGTGCGGAACGGATTACAAGGTAGATGGGGGGTCGCAGTCGGATGTCGTCTGACCGCTCTCGGCTGACTGTGCGGTGAGTGCGGTTGTCGCTTGAAAGGAGGGACTTGTGTGTACCGCTGTGAAGGCGAGGTATGCTGTCGGTCCAGCCCAGCAGAGAGTGTTCGCGGCGTGCCGTAGCGATCTTATCAGGTCGTACAGGGATGAGATAACGGGAAAGATACAACGATGGTGAGAGAAAGGATGAGAAGTGCGGAAGAGATGCGAGGATGAGAAGATGAGTTGTTGACCCGACGTCATGAACCGACGTCGGCCGGAAAGGGAAACCGAGACAGGGGCGAGGGGGAAGCGAGGGGTCAATGTGCACCGTGGGAAACTACCCAATGTGGCGGCGGCGCGGGTTGGGGTGGATTAATTCTCCTATCTACAGAGTATCGAGACGCCATAACAGGTCTGGTAGCACAAGCCAGCATGGACAGAGATACTTCCCCCGTCTCAACTTTTGAATACAGCACAGCACGGAGATTAACGACGCATTGGTCGTGTGCGCCCTGCGGCTCGAAGCGTTTGGTTCAGTACAGTTTACCGTCCAAGTCGATTCCTAGGACCCGAAGTCGGCCCCGGTGTCTTTTGCGGAAGACTTGTTGACGAAAGACAAGCGTCAGCAGAGTGGGTTATACCCCTGTACCAGTACTCGTAACGCTTATTCTGACGTGGAGCTGGGCGTTTGCGCAAGCGCATCGATGCCTCGAACCGATGCAGTAGACGGGACAAGGTTAACAAGTATATGCTGGCGGCGTGGACGTATGCGGGCAGTGCCCATCCCAACGTAAGGCAGGCCGCAGTCCGACACAGGCAGATGGTTACACTTCCCGCCGGCAGACGTACTCGCTGTCATGTAGCATCTCTACGTGTACGCCTTCCCCCCCCTTGTTCCGGCTCCGACGCCGATGCAGTAGACAATTGAGAACCCCTTTTGACGGGTCCCCCCCAATATATTCTGAAACCGGCCCGCGGCGCCTCCACCCAGCCAGAGGCAGAGCCAGAGCCAGACCGAGCCCTCGTCATCATCCTCCAGTGGCCGACGACATTCAATCCATCCATTTCATTCGGCATTGCATTGCATCGTCAGTCTTGATTGCGCAAGCCCACGCCCGGTCGTACAATACCTATTGCGTTGGGGTACACTCGGAAGGAATCGGGGCCACAGTCGATTCGAGGTACCGTGCCGGTGCGAGCAAGGGCAGCGAGGGCTAAACATACACTTTGTGTGAGGTGAGCACCTGTCAGGCGATCGATCTGGGGACACAGGGAGACAACAATGTGGTACGATTCGCTGCGCCGCGCTGCGCCGCGCTGCTCCGCGCCGCTCTACACTGCCTCGCCGTCGCCGTGAGCAGACGACGGCTCCGCGCGCAGAAACAACGCCTTGTCCGTTCACTATGCGTCCCGATCCTCAAGGCAGGGGGTTATTCACCTGCACAGCATTCATTCCTACATCCAACCGCCCTACGTCCTCGCATTCCTCACGGAGGAAACCCACGTTCATCCTTCTTCTCGCTTTCTTAGCCACCACCACTTTCCCCTGATCAGACACCCACTCTTTCCTACCAGACCCTCTTGCACCCATTCGCTATCGCGGCATCGACTGTCCGACTGTCCGACTGTCCGACTGTCCGACTGTCCCGCCGTTCAATCGTCTCACCGTTCGACCGTCCCATCGTACGAACTGATCACTGATCCGCTCTACGCTAGCAGGGAGGGGACCCCGAGTTAGGTCGGGATGTCGTCGTCAACGTCGGCGCAGTTGCCCAACAACAACAACCCCCGCGCGGTGAGTGCGAGTGCCAAGTGCCAGCAAGTGCAATACCCAGCACCAAGCGCTATGGGTCAAGCCAAGCGTCGTGACCCTCGTCGCCCCTCAGTGCAACACTCGCCCGCGTGGTGTCATTGCATTGCCGCTTCGCCGGACCCGCGCTGACATTTGCGTTCCGCTTTGCAGATGCGGCGAAAGCTCATCATCGTCGGAGACGGAGCGGCGGGGAAGACCAGTCTGCTCACGGTATTCGCATTGGGACACTTTCCAGAAAACTACGTGAGTCCTCACAGCCTCAAACTCCGCTCAACAAGACGACTCCGCCCTCCGAACACAATTCGAAAGGGTCGCAGCCTTGTAAACGATGCGAGACCACGCTCGCGCTGACGCTTCTGAACCGAACCGCAGGAACCAACCGTGTTTGACAACTATGTCACCGAGATCGAGCTAGATGGGAAGCCGGTGCAACTGGCTCTGTGGGACACGGCGTGAGCATGGCTTATCCACGCGTCGGCTTCCACTTCACGCGTTCGATTCCATTCCGAGCGTTCGCCTCCATCTCACGCACTGGCTTCATTCCACTCATCGTCTTCCCCTCCACCCCACGCCCGCTCTTCCATTGCCCATGCCCGTTCCCGTTCCCGTTCCCGTTCCCGTGCCCATGTCCGTGGTCGCGTCCGTGTCCGTCGCTGTCGCAGCGCCCTAACGCCCTCAGCGGACAAGAAGAATACGAGCGACTACGGCCAATGTCCTACTCCCGCGCACACGTCGTCCTCATCGCCTTCTCGGTGGACACGCCGGACTCGCTGGAGAACGTCACGCAGAAGGTGCGTCGGGTCGGGGTTTGGTTGCGGTTGGGGTCCGGGCGTCGGGCGGGTTCGCCCTGGTCCATATCCGGGAGTGGGCACAGATTCGGCTTGGGATCGGCCTGGGGATCGGGCTAGGAATTGGGTGCAGGCATGGTCTAATCGCGGCCTAATGTTAGGGATCTGAGAGACTGGGAGATCGGGCATCTCGGAGGCTGGACACTGGGACTGGGACGCCGGGAATGAGGCGTTGGAACTGAGATGCTGGGACGCCGGGACGCTGGAACGCCGAGTGGCTGGGCCTGGGGTATGGGTCCTCGGAGATCGATTGACACGTGGAATGCGGAGACCGGGGCTCGGACGCTCCACGCTGGTTGCTGGACACTACCGCCGAAATTGTGGACGTCGCTCACGCCTCCAACAGTGGATCGAGGAGGTGCGGAGTATCTGCGGCAGGTCGATCCCCGTTGTGCTCGTTGCGTGCAAGGTGGATCTCCGGGACAAGGCCATTGAGAACGGGACGTTCACGCCGCAGACGTTCATTGACCGAGATACGGTGAGTGGGGACAGGGATTTGAGCGGCTTGGCCGGGCTTGGCGTCATGACCTTGTTGTTTGCGCGAACCGACTGCCTCTGTCCTCTTGGCATGTGGACCATGACTGCCTGTCCATCTATCGGCCGCCTTCTCTTCGCCACTTTCCCTCCTCATTCCCCTTCCACGGAGCTTTCTCTCACTCTCTACACGTCCGACCCATCCAACTCCTGCTCTCTCTCACTCTTCGGCTGCGCGACTCACCCAACCCACCCAAGCTTTCGAAGCCACCACTACCTTTCGTCTGACCCGCCAAGCGCCTCGCCCCCGCGCGTCCCGCTCGCCCCGCTGACACTCCCTAGGGCCAGAAAGTCGCCCAATCCATAAACGCCCGAGGATACTTCGAGACCTCGTCCCTGCTCAATCAGGGCGTCGACGCCGTCTTCGAAGCCGCCACGCGCGCGGCGGTGCTGGTTCGTGATCAGGGTCATGGCGGGATTGGGGGAATGGGCATGGGCGGAGGGCTGGGGCATGGGCACGGGCATGGGAGTGGGGGTGGGAGTGCGTCGGGGTACGGGAATCGGGAGAGGAGGTGTTGTGGTTGTGTGATCACTTAGCGGGAGTCAGGCGGGTGTGGCGAGGGGCGAGGGACGAGGGGCGTGGCGCGTGGCGCGGAGTGGGGATCGAAGCAGGTGCGATCGGAGATTGGCCGAGATGACATTCCGGCGAGGGAGAAACGGACATACAAAAAGGGGGCGCGGCGGTGTGTCGGGCTTGCATCGAGGTGGACTCTGCGTGTGCGTGTGCGTGGGTGTGGGTCTTGGCGGCGGCGTGATTGTTCATGGACATGGACTTGGCTTGGGGAGTGGCAGAAAGACTGAAAACCTCTGGACGAAGACCGGGCCATGCCATAGCGTGGGCCGGTTCTTTCGTTCGCATTGCATATGACGCGACGAGGAGCATAGGAGCACATGGCGAGGGACAGGAACACACTTGATATACTGTCCGTTACGATAGATGATGCATATGCCTGGGACGTTTCCGACGTGGCGGAGAGTCTACTTCTCGTGCTTGGATCCGACGGAGCCGGCGGACGAGATTTTGGGGATGGCTTGGGGGTGCATACGGCTATCGAACACGGTCCAAAAAGATTCATGAAAGCGTTCGAAACACGGTGCAAAATGAAGCGAAAGCAGCGAGAGAAGGGATCGGCGTCACGGCGATCGACCGTGGGAGGATATGGACGACGAGAAAACGCCGCGATTCTCCGGATTGTGTGACGAATAGCGGTGGGAATTCCCCCCGGGATTCACGCGGAATTCACGTGGTTATCACGTGACTATCTGAAGAATGAAACCCATTCAAGAAATCCTTAACGCCGACAAACCATCCCAAGTCTGAGCCACATCGGCGTTAACCCCCGGCAATATAGTTTCGCCGACGAGCACCAACCCCCACCGTCGTCTGCTGCTCTCACTCGTGGCGGCCTGTCTGCCGGGGCATGCACCAAAACCTCCAACTATCCAGCTTCGCCTCCTTCTCATCCATCAAGCCTAGACTGACTCTGACTCTCGACCCTCTTGTCCGGTTCGAGCGTCAACTCCCCCCCAACAACACTCGAAAAAAACAATGGCTGAGGGCGCTCGCGGTGGTTTCGGTCGTGGAAGGGGTGCTCCCCGTGGACGCAGGGGTCCCCGTCGAGGCGGAAAGAAGGAGGAGGACAAGGAGTGGTGAGTGGTGTGCTGGTGTGCGGTGCGAGGTGGTCTGGAACGAGCCAATGGCGAAGTGGAGTGGAGTGAACGCGACGAGGACTTGGGGTGAGGAGGACACGAGGTGTCAGATGAGTGGGGCGAGTGGTGCATAGGTGCCAGTAGTGCGAGTTGGTCGAAATGATGGCCGCGAAGACAATGTCACGGAGAGAGCGAGCGTGCGAGCGACAAGAGCGGCTTTCGTGGTTGCGCTTGCACTGGGTGTGATGCAAGTGGAGCGAGAACTCGGTGGTGGTCGGTGTGGTAAGACCTCCCGGCGCCAGATGAGCACCCCCTTGCTATCAACACTTCGTACCCCATGCTTTCTGTTGCCTTTTGCGATTCACACCCCTCGCCCTCGCTATCCTCACCATCCTCATCCCGTGTCTCCAGCTTCTTCCTTCCGTGTTTCCTGCCTCGATTGTCCCGAGTCTCATCGTCTCGCCGTCGCGCCGTCTCGCCCCGCTGACCCCGCAGGGTCCCCGTCACCAAGCTCGGTCGTCTCGTGAAGGACGGCAAGATCAAGTCGATGGAGGAGATCTACCTCTTCTCCCTCCCCGTCAAGGAGTTCCAGATCATCGACCTCTTCCTCCCCACCCTCAAGGACGAGGTCATGAAGATCATGCCCGTCCAGAAGCAGACCTCGGCCGGTCAGCGTACCAGGTTCAAGGCGTTTGTTGCCGTCGGTGACTTTGACGGGTGAGTGGGGTTTGGATTGGGTCCGGGCTTGGCGGTTCGGTTGGTCAGTACCCAGAAAAGGGTGGCGGTGGTGGTGGTGGGGTTGTCCAGTGGTGCGCGGTGGACTCAAGAGCAAGGGGAACGAGAGACGGGAGTCGGTTGATGACGGCGAGGTCCCCCGCGGTTTGATCGTGGAGACTGCCGTGTCAGGTTTCACCGTGTCCCTCAACTCACTCCCTCCCTGATCATTGCCCATACGTTGCTCTCTATGCCGCTCGCCGCTCGCCGCTCACCGCCGGCTTCGCTCGCTCTGCTCGCTCCGCTGACGCCCCCAGCCACGTCGGTCTCGGTGTCAAGTGCGCCAAGGAGGTCGCCACCGCCATCCGCGGCGCCATCATCGTCGCCAAGCTCTCCATCGTCCCCGTCCGCCGAGGCTACTGGGGTTCGCACATTGCCGACCCGCACACCGTCCCGTGCAAGGTCGCCGGCAAGTCGGGTTCCGTCATGTGCCGACTCATCCCCGCCCCGCGCGGTACCGGTATCGTCGCTGCGCCCGCTTCCAAGCGCATGCTCCAGATGGCCGGTATCCAGGACTGCTACACCCAGTCCAAGGGTTCGACCGCCACCCAGGGCAACTTCCTCAAGGCCACGGTCGCCGCCCTCGCCAAGACGTACCAGTTCCAGTCCCCCGACCTCTGGCGCATCATCCCCGCCGGCAAGTCCCCCTACGACGAGCACGCCGCACACCTCCGCATCGCCGCTGCCAAGGCCGCCGCGTACTAGATGTAGCGCGAGCGTTGCGTTTGGTCGTGGTCGTTGGGTGATTCTGTAGGATATGGTTTGGGATGCGACAGCATATCACGCATGATTTCGGCGAGCGTCACGGAGTGAAAGTCAATCGACGCTGCTTGCTACTTGCTGCTTGCTGGTTACTGCTGCCCATGCGTCTAGAAGTGGGAACTTAGCTATCGTCGCCATCGTCGCCAGTTGCGTAAATTGCATACTCTGATTGAGGGGAGAGGGAGGGAGGGATCATCGGATCCGAAACGAAACGACCGCGACGAGCGGCGGCGGTGACCGCAACGCGAGTCTGAATGTCCAAATGACCAAATGTTCCAAATGTCTGCCTGTTTGCTTTCTTACTCATTGTCACTAATCCATCCTCGCTCCCCTACTTCTTCCTGCTCCTCGCCGCGATGAGTGCGGACCTCCCTTCCCGGCCTCTCCCCGCACACCTCGCCTCGCGTGCCCTCCCCGCTTTGCTAGCCAAGCTGCGTCCCCTGTCCCCGTCTCATCCTTCATTCTCCCACTCCCTCCGAGGCGCCCTACACGCCCTCGCATTGACTCGTCTTCACGAGCCCCTCCGAGCCGCCCCACCTCATTCCGATGTCCCCCTCAAACTCCTCCTTGAGATATCGCAATCTGGCGCTCCCGAGATCCTCGACCTGGCCACGGTCGTCGACGCTGCTCTTGCCTATCCCACGCACCCCGCTCAGTTATCCACTCTATGGCGTCGGGCTATCGACCACGACCCGACACTGATCGACGCGGTCCGAACGGAGATCTTCCCCTCGCTGATCGAGCGACTCCGCCTATCCCCACAAGCAGGGACACTCCGAATGGTGACCTACTCGCTCCTCGCCCTCTCGCGGGCGCATGAGGAGCTCCTGGCGCTGCTGCTTTCCGAGGCGGACTTCATGGTGCCCGCGCTGAAGGATGCTTATGCGGTACTTCCCCCGATCCCGCGTAATGAGGATGAGGTGCGGGCAAAGGAGGGGACATTACTCCTTTGCAAGGCGATACAGGACGCCATGGGAGAGATCGCCAAAGAGGGACTGCTGAGACTCATGGGTCAGAGCATCTGGGAAGAACTAGAGAGGCTCGGATCGGGTACGACGGACAACGTCTTCATCTCTGCTCTCAAAATATCGCGTGATGAAGCGGCTCGCTCGGACCCTGTGAGTCAACGGATCTTCCCATACTGTGGCCTGAGCACTGTGCGAGACGACAGCGACGATATCCAAAAATGCAACTCCTGGCTGACGAGAACCACCCCAGCGCCTTACCCCTCTTCTCAGCCTCTTCCCAACCCTGTCCCCCCGCCTGCTTCTCTCCGCCCTCGACCATCCGGCATTCGCCCCCTCTACCTCTGTGGCGGGATACGACGTCCAAGCTGCTCCGCTGATCGAATCGATCCTTTCCGGGGGGTCGACCCTGCCCGCCGAGCTCGTCGAGCTGCGGGAGGAGGTGGATCACATGTCACGCGAACAAGGCGGTCTTGCCGCGGCGGTGCCTTCGACCTCGTCTGTACTCTGGGATGGATCGGTCTCAGAGCGGTCTCATGGTATCAACGGGACCGCGACCACGACCGCGCCCCCGGTTGCGCCCCCGGCACCATTCGAGAGACGAAACATATTCGATGACGAGGCACTCGACTTCTCCCGCCTCCGACTGGGCAAGGACGAATCGACCCTCCCCCAACTGGGCAATTCGATCCCGGACCATCTCCGCGACTCGATCCTCCGCCTCGTGGAGACGCAGAAGGAAGAAGCCGAGGCGGAAGCCCGCGCGATCGCCGAAGCCCGGGGAGAGGTGTATCTCCCGCAGACTAGAGACGACGATGGAGACGATCTGGATGAGAGCACGGGAGATGGGGCGCCGTCATTGCGGACCAAGGGCGGAGTGGACGGGGATGATAGTGATGCAGAGGAAGAGACGGGAGATAAGATCGTCGAGGTGGGTACGGTCGTGTCGCGTAGAGTCGTGTCGGGTTGGGTCGGGTTGCGTCAAGTTTTCGGCTTGTGCCAAGTTCCGTGTCCTCGTCCTTGCCTCGTTGGCTTGTCTCGTCTGGCTGGGAGTGAACAGAACCCACAGTTTCCCTGAGCAACCCTCGTCGTCACTGCTTGTTGGAATTGTCACTGACTCCACCGCAGCGCCGCCCGTCCCTGGGCCAGAGCTCGATCAACGTCGATATCCAGACCACGCTCGAGCTAGCGTACATCGCCGACGCGAGGGTGTTCGATCGCGATGCGAATACCCGCCGCTCGAACGCGAGGAAACAGCTCCGCGAGGAAACAGGGATGGACGACGGCCAGCTCGAGGGGTGGAGGGTCATGCTGGAGCGTAATGTGAGTGCGACGTGACCGTGGCGGGTGGTTTGGTGTGGCTGCGCTGTGCTCAAGGACATGGCGCGGTCTGTTCTCCGCGTTCCGCGTTCCTCGCTCCAAGCTCATGGCCGTAGCCACACAAAGACGCTATTCTCGCCAGACACACGCTGGTCCATTCTCGATCTGCCAGAGAGCCTTCCGAAGCAGGTACGGACAGCACGCAACGGTCCAGAGGGAGGGGTGGTGGGGGTGGTGGGAGGGGCGGAAGGGGAGGAGGCGTCGGCGGCGGCGGCGAAAGGGGAGGAGGAAGAGGCGGGGGTAGTGGCGGCGGCGGCGGTGGTGGTGGTGGGCGAGGACGGGGCCAGAACAAATCGAGCAGAGGACATCAGAACGCGGCGAGGACGAGAGGTCACGATCGCAAGATGGCCAAGATGGTTGGGATCTAGCGACGTGCGAGCCATATTGAGGAGGAGGATAATGTCATCATTGGCCACTCGCTGGAGGCTTGAGATCGACAGTCACGCATTGACGAGATAACACCATCAACTTTGAGTAGGTAATCCTCGCACTCGTACCCGTCGCATTATCGAGGTATCATGCCATGCAGATATCATAAGTCGTACAAACAAGCCCGATCGATCCAAGTCAGATCGTCCACGATCCGACGAACCCGAACCCGACGCCCCATTGCCATCCCGATCTTGGCCACCATGCCATACCCCTTCCCCATCCCCATCCCCAACTGCACCCCCGACCCCGAAACGCAGTCCAACACCTGTCCCAGCCACAGACTGGGGCAACTGGGGCAACTGGAACCACTGAGACGCGCCCAGACCGCACTTATCGCCTGTCGGTCTTTCCGCCCTTGCGCTTGCCGGACAACATCCACTTGGGTCTTGTGATTGGAACATGCCTGTCGGACTCTCCGGCCTTTGCGAGCCTTGCGGGACCTCTCTGGGCGAACATCCGCAGTTCGACGGCCTTGTCTGACTGACCCCTCGTGGCCATACCTGCCAACTGCCGATTGGTGCCGGGGGCATGAGCCGTGGCACGTCCCTTCTTGCCCTTTCTGCCCGTCTGCACCTCGCCATCGTCTTCGCCTCCCATCTCGACGTCGTCGTCTCCCGCTGCCATCTGCGCGTCTCGGTCTCTGGCTTCCGCGGCCTCCCAGGTGGCCTGCTTCTTCTCCATGAGCCGCTTCGCCCGCTTCTCGATGACCGCCGGGTCGATCCCGTTCTTGCGCATCCCATTCGTCATCTCGGACAAGGTGATGTGTCGCTTCTTCCGGGGGATGACAGCAGTGTTTTGCAATCGGTTCTTCTCCTGAGAAGCCTTCTTGATCTTGGCCTTCTTGACCCGGACCTGCTCCGCGGCGTCCCGGAACTCTTCCTCCTCCGAGTCGAGCTGAACACGCGATCGTCAGCGCCAAACACTTGATACACCCTTGTAGATCGCCCTCACCATCTCCTCCCCGTCCGAGGCGTAAAAGCCCTGGTTCTCGAGCGCTTCCTCCTCGCGCTCCAACGCCTCGAGCTTCTCCGCGATGTCCGGGTCGATGAAATCGGCCACATTCTTGCCGTTGTAGAACTCTGGCATGACGTCATATTTCCACGAGTCGTCGGCGAGGATGTAGTTCTCTGCGTGATGTCAGTAAGTGGATTCACGGGGTCCGCGCCGAGACTGGAGGTGGGATGTGAAATGAGATGGGGGTGAAGGTGACGGGAGGCACGTACTCTTGGTGTCGGCCGAGAAGATGCCCATGCCGGAATGCTCGAGGTACTGTTCCTCGTCCCTCTCGAGTCTTCTCCTGTTGGGGTCCTCCTTGTCGTACTTGACCCTTGTCTTGACCGCATCAGGGATGAACGGCGCCCTCTCGACATCATCTCGCTTCTGCGGGACCGCGACGTGGATCTTGTTGGCGACCGACTCGATGCGGTTGCCGCGGAGTTTCTGCTCGACGCGGTGCGCGAGAAGAGCGTCGCACGCGACGTTGCGGACGTTGACGACGCCTTCCTCGGAGTATGTCGAGGCCTCGACGACGGTGACTGTCTTGTCGGCGAGGATGGAGTCGACGAAAGCCCGGTTCTCGGGCGAGAGGTCGGACAGCCGGACAATGTCAATCTTGTTGATGACGAGGAGGGTAGGCTTGTTGCTGAACAGAGGCTTGATCGAGTGGAACAGCTTGCACTGGAGCGAAGAGTCAGCGCGAAATGTCTCGGCGAATTCTGTGGAGCCAGCTCACCTGCGCCTCGATGGTGTAGCCACACTGCTCGCTAAGGTCCATGAAATACAGGACCGCGCTGCGGAGGTGGGCGAGCGCAGTGATGGACTGCATCTCGATCGTGTTCATCTCCTCGAGAGGGTGGTCGAGCACACCGGGCGTGTCGATGACCTGCCATCGGAGGTACTTGTAGTCCATGTGACCGACGAACAGCGACTTGGTGGTGAAAGCGTACTACGCGAGGTCAACTCAAGTCGAGTGCTCCCCCGATGGCACGCGTCCCACTCACTGGCTGCACATCGACGTCCGCTCGGGTGATCTTGTTGACGAAACTGCTCTTGCCGACGTTGGGGTACCCGCAGATCAGGAGCGTCCTCGTGTTGGGGTCGATGGCGGGCAGACGCGAGATGTGCTGCCTGACCTGCTCGAGGTACGCGAGCGGGTCCTTCTGGCGCTTCATGATAGTCGCCATCCGACCGAGCGCGGCCCGTTTGAGCTGCTTGCATCGGTACAGCGAGTCGCCAAACTTGAGCAGGCGGACATAGTCCTTTGCGACCTGCGAGATGAGGTGGCGCGCCGTGTTGAGCTGGCCGAGAGCGAGCTTGTAGTGGTTCTTGTCGTACAGCACGTTCAGCAGGGAGGAGAGGAATGGGTGGAGGTTCTGCAGGCGTGTCAGACTTATAACCATGATCAAACCCCCGCCGCCATGGCTCGACTCACGTCGAGCACGGGGAACTCGGAGATGATCCGACCGAGCTTCTCGTCAAACGTGTCCTGCGTGAACTTGACCTTGCGCATGTAGACTGGTCTTGATCAGCACTAGCACCACACCCGACAGTTTGACAACCCGCTCACAGTCCCTGATACGCGAGATCTTGAACTGCCCAGTGTGTCAGCTATAGCCCGATAACCCTAACACCAACACGCCGACACCACGCTGCGCACTCACGTTCTTGTGGATGACCGTGGGCGTCTTCCTCATCGTGGCGTTGAGGACGGCATCGATGAACTCGGAAGCGGTGGGCACGGGCGTGATGCCCTGCAGACCTGCGACGGAGGACATAGCGGCGGGGACGGGGTGGGGTCTGAGGTGGAGCGGAAGGTGCAGAGATGGATGGGGGTCAGGATGAGCAGGAGAGGTAAAGGAGGTAGTGGCAAGGAGACCGTATACAGAGGGGGACAAGGACGAGTCGGCGGACGGTCGCTAGGTGGGGATGTACCAAGCGAGCGAAGTTGTTGTGTCAAGATCAAAACTCCCGGTGTTGGACCCAGAGTAGCAGATAGCAGACGAGACGGCGAAGAATTGCTCTGGGTTCGAGCCAGAATGGACTTGGGATCCGGTCAAAATCTCATGCAAACCCCTGATTCTGACGTGGTACTGCCCTGGAGCCGAGGTGGATCAGCGGGATCAATTGTATCTGACGCACACAACCTACTGGGCGGGATTAATCGGCGTTTGACTCGAATAGGACAAAAAACCGTGAGCGTGGCGGTTTCAGCGTGCTGCGCTCGCGCCTCGCCGCTGGCTGGCTCGCTGGCTGGCTGGTTGCGTTGTTCCTGTGCTCGCCTCTCTGCTCTCGCGACACATCATCATCACTTTTCATTCTTTCCATTGGCATCATCTCACACCTCTTCTTGGCTCTCCACCCGCCAGCCAGATCAAACAGTCGTCCGTCCTCACCCCGGCGTAACCACACCCGCCTCCAAAGCACAGCCGAGACCCGACTCCAACCCATTTGCTCTTCCTCGAGACAATTCGAGCCGAGCCGGTCGCGTAGTCGCCTCGCCCCTTTCAACCTTTTCGCATTTCCGTTTCCATCTCCATTCCCGTTTCCATCTCCATTCCCGTTCCCGCACCATGGCAACGACTCAAGAGCTGGCGAAGCGATACGCATCGCAGCTGCAGCAGCTGCACGCCATTTTCCCTTCATGGGACGAAGGAGACCTCGCCTTCACCCTGCAAGATGCAAAGGGCAATGTCGACGAAGCGGCCATGATGATCACTGAAGGTGAGTGATGGGGCTGTTTACCATCGCCTCGGCCTGCTTCACTTGGCTCTTGACCTCTTGAGCTCTTGTCGCTTCCCAAGGCTTTGCCGGCAGCTCCGCCGCTTGCGCTCTACAGCGAGCGGCGGAGACGGTCACGCTGCAGACTCTTTCAAGCCAAGTATGACATGGGGCGACCGCTGCTCGTCCCATCAGTCCTCCTCTCAGATCACACAATGACCTTGTCCGAACTGTTCTGGCCCCGCGTGACTGTGCAACGCACTTTCCCAACCGAACCCGCTGACATTGCTGATCCGCACCAGGCCGAGCCTCCCAATTCACCCAAGCCACCACGCGAAAGAAGCCAACCAAGACCGAAAAGCCCCAGGGAAAGCTGTCCAACCGGAACGCAGACTCGGCCGGGTGGGAAAACGTCAATGGCGAAGGTTTCGGCGGACGCGGTGGACGAGGTGGAGCGCGCGGTGGTCGTGGTGGTGGTCGGGGCGGACGCGGCGGAGGTGAGTTTGGACCCTGGAGCTTGGCGCCAATGTTCCCAAACGGCGTCGTGATGGACTCGTTGCTGACCCGCGCAGAGCCCTTGCGGGGCGGCCGCGGTGGCCGAGGAGGCATCCGAGGTGGTCGTGGCGGTTTTGCCGGCGCCAACGGCAGTGTCAATGGCGTCAAGAAGGAGGGCGACTTCCCGACGACTACCGCAACTACCACCGACGGCTGGGCGAGTCAGGTCGAGCAATCCAAGACGGCCGCTCAAGACGAAAACCAAGACGAAGGAGGCTGGGGCGAAGCGGCCGCCACGACCGCAGCTGCGGAACCGAGCAAGGGCGACGACTTTGCGGCTGCTGGCGGTTGGGGAGATGCACCAGCCGCAAAGGAGGTGGAGAAGGCAGCAAAGACCGGCGGGGCTGGATGGCAAGAGGAGATCAAGAAGCCCGTGCAGGTCGCTCAGCCTTCGATCCCAGCTGCCAAACCAAAGATGACCTGGGCCCAAATTGCCAAGTACGCTGAGTCCTTGAGTTATGCATCGGGCGCTCTCGCTGACTCTAGTAGACCCCAAGAGAAGCCAAAGCCGGTCCCCCCGCCCGCACCAGTCGTTCCCGAGCCAAAGCCCGAAGCCGCTCTCACCTCGGACGAGCCCGTCGCGCAGGAGCCCGAAGTCGCTGCCGAGCCAACCGAAGAAGTCGTCGCCGAGACGATCGAAGCATTCGGTGATGCGCCTGCCGCCGCCGAGCTGGAAGCCGAGGCCGGAGCTCTCGAGGAGCCCGCGCAGACCTACACCAATGGCGAGGCCGCGGAAGAGCTGCTCCCCGAGGAGCCCGCTGCTACTCGAGTGGACGCATGGGCCCAAGACCCTGCTATCGCTGGTTCCGGCGCTCAGCCCGCGTGGGCCAAGACTGAGCCCGAGCCACCAGTCGCCGCCGTCCCAGAGCCAGTCACCACCTACACCGGTCCTCCGGGCTTCAACACGGTCGTTTCCAAGGCGCAGCAGGCGGCTCAACAGCCAAGGACCAGCTCCCGCGCCGCATTGCGACACAAGGCAGCGGACGACCAGGGCGTCGTCCTCCCTCCTACGTTGACCGGCGGTGTCTCCCAGATGGAGGTGCAATTCGGCACCCTCAGCTTTGGAGGACTCGGCGGTGACGGCGTCGAGGCACCCGCTCCGGCCGAGATCAAGCCCGAGACCCCGGCTCAACCCGTCGCTCCTCTTGCTGCCGTCACTTCCCCTATCCGCTCTCAACCTCCCGCCCAGCCTCAGCCGCCCTCTGCTCAAACTCCCTCGCAGACCGCCGCGCCACCTGCTTCGTACCCTTACCACTCTCAGCAACCCTCTCAACCTCCTCAGTCTCAACCCCAACCCCAATCTCAGCCCCAGGCTCAGCCTCAGCCTCAAGCCCAGGCCCAGTCTTACACCTCTCCGCACCAGACTCTGCAACAGCAGATGCAGGCGTACCAGCAGCAGCAGAACCAATGGCAACAGCAGCAGCACCAGCCTGCCGTCGCGGGCCACGACGCCGCGCAGCAGCAGCAACAGCAGGACCAGTACTACCGAGGCGCCCAAGACTTTTACGGTTCTCAGCCGCAGCAGGCGGTCGAGTCGGCTCAGCCCGCTCACCAGCACCAGCAGCCCGCCGCCCAAGCACCTCAAACCGCCCGGCCGTACGAGCAGTTTGGTGGCTTTGGCCAGTCCCACCTCTTCGGCCAGCAGCACACCCAGCAGCACCAGCAGCACCAGGCCAACGAGTACGGCGCTCAACCGAGGGTAAGCAGAGTGTGCCGACGTTCTCAATCTTCCGCTGATGCCCCTCGTAGACCTACGACTCGTACTCTGCCAGTGGCTACCCTCGGCCGCCGATGGAGGAGCCCAAGGCCGCTGCCCCTGCCCCTTCGCACACCCCAACCGCGCCAAGCCAGCCGCAGGTGCCTCAGCACCAGAGCCAGTACTACCAGCAGATGGGATACTACCAGGCGCCCTACAACCCATACTACCAATGTGAGCAGTTTCCCACTTCGACGGTCGTCTCCTTACTGACGCTCGCCAGACTCTCAAGCCCCGACTCCAGGCTACCAGGGTTACGGCTACCCTGTGGCTCAACGCAACATCTACGGTCAGCCTACGCCCGGCGGTCCTCCCGCACCGATCCCGCAGGCCACCAAGCCCAACCCGCCTTCGTCCCAGTCTCCTTACGGCAACCCCTCGTACCCTTCGTCGGGTACGCCATTCGACGAGCAACCCGCATACGGTCTCGGCCGCTTTGGCGGTTCCGCCGCGGACGCCAAGCCTCCTTCGACGTCGCAGCCCGGCGCTGGCTCTCAGCAGCAATCGAGCTACACCTCGCAGCAAGGTCAAGGTCTTCACGGGTTTTTGGGTATGAACACCCCTTCGGCCACTTCGGCGACCTCGTCTCGTCCCCAGCAGGGGACGCCCGACGACTTCAAGTCCCAGACCACGTCCACGTCGGCGACGACCCAGTCCCAGGGCGGAGCGGGTCAGCAAGGTGTCGTTGGCGCTGCCGGAGCGGCTGCCGGACAGGGAGTCGGCGCAAGGCCCCAGCAGCAGCAGGGAGGCGCACCCCAGGCTTTCGGAGCGTACGGCGGCTACGGAGGTTATGGTAACCAGGACTGGAGCCAGTATGGTTACGGCAGGAACGGGGGGTACTCGCACTGGCAGCAGTGAGCGGGAGGGACGAAGGGCGTATGGCGGCGACGGCCGCGGTGTCGGTGTCGGATGTGGGTTGTGAGGAGAATGGGTACGAGGATGACGAGGATGAAGAAGGGATGGGAGGGGAAACACATCTCCCTCGCTCTCAATGACCAACCAAACCAACCAGACCAAGCCAATCAAACCAAACCAAAACCACTCTGATCGTTTTCGTGTGCAATCATTCTTTTTCTCACTCGCACCCACTCTTTCAGCACGAGGAAATCATTCATTTTCTCTGTCATCCAAACAAAAAACATACGCTTCTCTCGCGTCCGCCTCTTTCTCTCTTGCATCTCTCTCTCACTCATCATGTGTAAAGGGACGTGACCGTGGTGTGCGTACGACATCGCTGCGTGCGGATGGGATGGGGCGGTCAGGGCAGAAGCAGGTGTGTGGAGTCTCGAGGGACCGGGACGCGAGACATGACCAGTGCTCGACCTCGCAGATAGCTTCTGTTCTGTAGTAAGGATGGAGCCAGATGGATGAGGATTGGAGGTGCTCGTACGAGTGCGAGTACTGTTGCTGTGCTTGCTTGCGATGACTGGGTTGCATTGTGGCCTGCAGCCGCATCTGCACAATGTGGGGTCGGCGCGTCGGCGTCCTGCTATAGTCGCCCGACGGCTAGCACCCCACTTTCATCCAAAGGCGATGTCTCTCGACCAGCTTCTGTTGCTGTCGCCGTAGCAGGACTCTTCCAAGCAGCAGGTCTATCATGGACTGATAAGTCCACCCTCGGAGTGCCAGAGGCTTGAAAATGGTCGCTCGGCAAGGGAAGCAAGGGGATGGCGGGGTATGTCACCGTTCCTTTGTACTGCCACACAGCCGCGTGTAATGACTCCCCTTTAAGTGAAACGTAAATGTCAACAACCTCAAACGGAGAGCGTCATCGATTTCTCCATTTCCACTCCATACACTCCACATCCTACCTACATCGCTCTGGAGTTCTACCTACAGGTCCGACTCGTACGGTAACGCCAGCCCCTCTCGCTTCCCAGCATCTCTGCATCGTACCGTTCCGAGCGGCTTGAATAGGGTGGGATATCGGCGTCATGCAGATTGGAGGCGCACCGCCCTGTACGGGATGTGGGAAGGCTGTATACCATGCCGAGCAAGTGATGGGACCAGGCCGCAAGGTGGGTTTGCGGAACATGGGTGCAAGGGGTGTTGCTTGACCAAGGACGGGCGGCAAAGGGAGGAAGGATCCCCAGCGAAGAGTGAACAGTGAATGGTGAACAGCATGCTGATGAAGCGCCTTTCCGCCTCGCTCAGGTGTACCACAAGCTATGCCTCAAGTGCACGCAGTGCGGGAAACGGCTAGACCCAGGAAGTCTCGTGCAGCATGACGAGCTGGTATGTGAGATGCAAATGGTCAAGAAGGAGTCGAGACGAGTTCAGCTGAAGTGCTGCCAGCCATATTGCTCTCGATGCCATACCCAGCTCTTCGGCACGCGAGGTGAGCTCCGCCACGGGTCCCACCTCTGTCGTATCCGTCGACGCCTCGTAGCCTCCTCCCGTATATGTACTTATCGCCACCTCTCAGATCTCCGGCATGCCAACGTCCTCCCGTCCTCCTCGCCCATCCGAACTCCCACCCGACCCACACCCTCCCAACCCGCCACACCGCTCTCGCCGCCCTCCGCCCGCCGACCCCCTCCAGCCACGGAATTCTACACCCCGCCCTCCGTCCCTTCGCTAAACGCCGTACCCGGTCCGACCCCCGCCTCACCCGCTGATCCATCGACGCCCATCACCCGCCCGAACTTCCGGGACGCGCGCCCCATCTCGGTGCCATTCGCGGGAGGCGCGGCGGCGCTGGATGAGAGGGGATTACTCCGGAGAGGGGAGAGTCCGAGGACCAAAGTCGGGGAGAGGGTGGTGGGCGATGAAATGTGTAATGGGTGTGGGAAGAGGGTGTACGCGGCGGAGCAGGTGTTTGCGATTGGACAGAAGTGAGTGGCACACAAGCCCGCAAGCCCGCGCTAGCGAGTGTTGTTGTCCCCCGGCATCTGACAGTGCACGGTGCATGGTGCGCCAGTCCCGTTCCTTGATCTAAGGTCTAGGGAGCTCTTGTCCGGCGCAAAGTCGAAGTTACAGCTCTGCTCCGACCGGCAGCAAATACGATAGACAAACCAATGGCGTGAAGACTCGCCGCTGACAATGCAGGTGGCACAAAGCCTGCCTCAGATGCTCATCCTGCAAATCCACACTCGACCCATCAAAGGTCTCGGACAAAGACGGCCAGGTGTTCTGCAAGAACTGTTACGCAAAGGTGAGCCAGCTTTTCTCGTTGACAGGTTAGGTCAGGTATCAAGTGGATGGCGATTGTGCCAGGCTCGGGCTGATCGGCACAGCATCACGGGCCAGGGGGTATCCTTGGGAAGAGATAAGGCGGCGTGGCGTGGCGTGGCGTGGCGTAGCGTGGCGTAGCGTGGCGTGAGGATCGTGGGTGTAGAGCCGGTAGAGGTGTAACAACAGTGCTTGTATGCGAGTGCAGTGCTCAGTTGTCTTGGGGGCGGAGCCGTGGAGGGTTTCGCCTGAGACAACAGGAAGGGGCTCTTATGCGAGTGCAGTTCTCGGTTGCCTTGGGAGCGATTAGGTGTCTTCTCCATCATCCCGTCAAGAGGGATCACTCCTGGTGGTCACTTCCCCGCCAGGGCCTCTTGAGCGGGCAATGATAAACAGAACAGCGGCATCTCGCCTGACCAACTGTGATACAACCTGATGGGCCAACAAATACGAAGAGCCGCGTTTCCGCGGTTCCGCGAATTCCCACATACGAGATCCCGTGCACTTTCTCCTGATACAGTACTCGTACACCCGTACATGCAATCTCACCGCCTCTGCTCTGCCTCTTCAAGCACTGTGAGCTGCTCCTCACCTGCTTCGTTCCCTTGCACATTGTTCTCCGCCAGCTTCTGCAGTCGCACGAGATTCCGTTTCTTCACAAGAAGCCTGACCGTCCTCTCCCGCTCGATTGGATGCAGCTCATGCCAGTTCGGTATTCGGGAGAGAGTCTATGCAGCGTCAGAGCGGCTTTTCCACGAGCCTCGGCCAGAGAGGATCGAGCATCACCCACCCCATCCGAATTGATGATCATCGGTCCGAGCTTATCCAGCTTGACGACGTTCCCGTCCCCCAGATCCAGGCTCTGCACTTCCACCCCATCTGCTTCGGTCTCATCTGACTGGGGATTCCACTGACTCGGTTGGCTCGGGTCCCGTTGGGCGGGCTCGTCCGTGATCGCCAGCGGCAGCGGGTGAGGCGGTGGAGGAGCCCGAGACGAGGTGGTTTCGTCGGCGGGGATGGGGGAGTGGGATGGCGTTGGGTCCTCGGGCTCGTCCAGCGGGGGGTTCTTGGTCATGATGAGGATGGTCAGGAAGAGGGTGGCGCTGTGAGGTCTCTTCTCTGTCTATCAGGTTGAAGGTATGCATGTACTTGTACAATACTCACCAAAGAAGCTCGACTTTGTAGTGGGCCCCGTGACGTCAAGATGTGTTACGTAACACGGGACCAGACGCGTCGACGCGCCGCCGTTATTGATTTCGCCATCCAATCGAATCCAATCATCCCCGTCTCAATCCACCTTCGCTTTCTCTCTCACACCTACACTTCTAGCCCTCGCTCACAGCCCGCGCAGACCCATGCCGACCAAGCTCGACAAGTTCGCGGCCCTGCGCGAGGCGCGCGCGAAGGGCGGTCGTCTTTCACAATGGAAGGTGAGCCCGACTTGACTCGCGATCGCTACGCGGTGCTGACACGACCAGCCCGAGGACGCCGAGCTGTACGACGAAGTCACGGACGACCAGTACCGCTCCATTGTCGGGTCACGCCTTGAGCGCGACGACTTCATCGTTGACGATGATGGCAGTGGGTACGCGGATCAGGGGATGGACGACTGGGAGGGAGCGGACGAAGAGGAGGAGAGCGAGGATGAAGATGATTTTGAAGGAGAGGATGAGGAGCTTCGACGAGGTGGGTATGGTGTCCTGACTATTCGGACCATTGCTTGTCTTGCTCATGAGCTCAGCGCGAAAACTCAAGCGAGCCAAAGCAAAGGCCAGAGCCAACGGCGGGAAGAAAGTCGCTGCCATCAAATCCAAACCCAAGGCTTCGTTCTCCGACTATGCCCGACCCGCGGCGTCGACCTCGACCTCGACATATCGACCCGCCCCATCAGCGATCCAGGAGGACGACTTTATGGACGCGCTGATGTCCTCTGTGACCGCGACGTCGACTTCGGCCGCGCTTGACCGCAAGCGAAAGTCGTCGCCCGACATCCCGAGCTCGGAGGGGATGGAGCCGAGTTCCGAGGGTAGTTTCTTCAGTAACAAGAAGCGGTATGGCATGGAGTCGGACGAGGAAGATCTCTGGGGGACGGAGGACGCGAAATCGAGGAGAGCCGTCACGGGCAAGAAGCCCAGAACGTCGGAGATGACGGTCGTACCGGACGAGAATGATGTGGGCATGGATATGGGCATGGGCATGGACATGGAGGAGCCGGAGCCGGTCGTCAAAACCGAGCCGATGTCAGAGGATGAGGACATGGAGATCAAACCCCGTGTAGGACCGCTTCATTCGGCGGCAAACAAGCTCAACGGCGCGACCACGGGTAGACGAAAGGTCGTCAACTCTTCTTCGGTGAAACACGTCGTTCCCAAACCCGAACCAATCTCAATCAAGACCGAGCCCGAGACTTCGTCGCCCGCACCAAAGCCCAAGGTCTTGGCCAATGGGAAGCCCGCGCCCGCTGGCTCTGCGCATTGGTCGGCAGTGCAAGAAAGCCTCGTGGCGCCAAAGACCAGCGAGCTCGACGAGGTCAAGGCGCAGATCGGGAGTGTCAAGGCGGAGAACGTCCTGGAGGAAGATGGCAGCCTGCGGATCTTCTGGCTCGATCATATGGAGCAGGACGGTGTGATCCACCTCGTCGGCAAGGTCGTCGACAGGGCGAGTGGGAAGTTTGTCTCAGCCTGTCTGAGTGTCCAGGGGATCAAGCGCAACTTATTCGTCAAACCACGAGCGAGGAGGTTTCGTAGGTCCCATGCTCCTTGGCCAGCAATCCTCCCCACTGACCGCGGTCTAGAATCGGGTCACGAGACCGACATCGAGGTCACCAAGACAGACGTGTTTCAGGACTTTGACTCGTACCGTCGCAAAGCGGGCATCGAGGAATGGCGATCAAAGTTCGTCAAGCGCAAGTATGCCTTCGAGGACAAGACGGTGGAAAAGGGAGAAAGCGAGTGGCTCAAGGTGGTCTACGGCTTTGACGGTGGGTCCGAGTCCCAGTCCTGAGCCGCGTCGAGCCGATCGCTCACATCCCTCAGAGCCAGAGTTGCCGCTTGACGCGAGCGGACCGACGTTCAGCCATGTTTTCGGTACCAATACCACGCCATTCGAATTGCTCGTGATCAAGCGCAAGATCATGGGGCCGTGTTGGCTCGACGTCAAGGGCGTGGCCCTCAGCTCGACCTCGGTGAGTCAAACTCACCGTTCACCTCGCTGAGATCAGATGTCCTGGTGCAAGATCGAATTCGTCGTTACGGACCCGAAGAATGTCAACCCGTTCTCCGACGATGATGCTGCTGCACCGAAGGACACGCCGCCGCTCACCATCATGAGCATCTCGATCCGGACGATTGTGAATCACCGAGAGAACAAGACTGAGCTGCTCTGCGTCAGCACGCGCACATGGGAAGGATGTAAGCGGTTTCGACTCCGGAGTCTGCACTTGAATCTCGCTCACATCCCTGTCTAGGCAACATTGAAGACCCGTCTCCTCCCGATCGCCTGCCCAGCTCGCTGAACACCATTGTCCGACCCATTGAGAAGTTCCCACCAGGGTTCGAAGCCCGGGGAAAGACCGACCGTTCCCCCTTCCAGACGGTAAAGGCGGAGCGAGCCATGCTCAACTCGCTACTCGCGACGATCCAGCGCCAGGATCCCGACGTCATTGTCGGTCACAATTTCCTGGGTAACACGTTCGAGGCGCTGCTGTACCGCATGAAAGAGCTCAAGGCGGACCACTGGTCCCGAATCGGTCGATTCAGAAGAAAGCAGTTCAACATCTCCAAGGCGGGCAGCAATGTCCGGTTGCTTTCTGGTCGACTGGTGGCGGATCTGTCGAGCGATGCTGCCAAGGTGGGTCTGGTTTCTTGGGCTGTGTTTACTGAGCCGCACTTATCCGGATCAGGGCATGATCTCCTCGACGACGTGGTCTCTCACCGAGATGTGCGGGACGCATCTCAAGATCCAACGCGAGGATGTCGATCCCGAGGACACCCACTCGTACTTTGACCACACCTTGTCGAGCCCCGACCGACTGGTCAAGTTTATTCGGCTTTGCGAGATCGACGCGTACTTCCAGATGGCCATTGCGTCGAGGGTGCAGATGCTGCCGCTCACCAAGCAGCTCACCAACCTTGCTGGCAACTCATGGTGGGTATCGATGTCTACACGCACTGGGTGATCCCCGCTCATTCCGCAGGAACCTCACGCTGAATGGCGGTCGTGCCGTCCGAAACGAGTTTATCCTGCTTCACGAATTCCACCGGCTCAAGTACGTCTGCCCGGACAAGGTGTATCGGAAAGACAAGATCAACGTCTCTGCGGCGGACGAGGAAGGGGATGAGGAAGCGCCACCGACAAAGTCTCGCGGAAAGGCAAAGTACGCGGGTGGTCTCGTGT
This sequence comes from Saitozyma sp. JCM 24511, assembly GCA_001600855.1. Taxonomy (NCBI): domain Eukaryota; kingdom Fungi; phylum Basidiomycota; class Tremellomycetes; order Tremellales; family Trimorphomycetaceae; genus Saitozyma; species Saitozyma sp. JCM 24511. The sequence goes on along the minus strand of BCLC01000013.1, from coordinate 307,959 downwards.
TTGAGCCGAAGCGGGGTCTTTGGGACACCTACATCCTCGTCATGGACTTCAACTCGCTGTACCCGAGCATCATCCAGGAGTACAACATCGATTTCACGACAGTGGACCGCGAACAGGACGATGATGTGAGTGGAGCGGGGAGCGAGGTCCCGTCCGACCCAGTGATTGGATCTCGCTGACGAGGTCAGGCCGAGGAGGAGAAGATCCCAGAGGTGCCCGAGGCGGATGTCGCGCAGGGTGTTCTCCCGAGGATCATTGCCACGCTAGTCGGACGACGAAGGCAGGTCAAGGGTCTGATGAAGGACAAGACGGCTTCACCGGCAAAGCTGCAGCAGGCGAGTTTACAGGGCCTATGTTTCACGGTAGGTCTCGCTGACTTGTGCAGTACGACATCAAGCAGCAAGCCCTCAAGCTCACTGCCAACTCGATGTACGGCTGTCTCGGTTTCCAAGGTTCCCGATTCTCCTCTCGTCCGCTTGCGGCCTTGACGACTTTCAAGGGGCGAGAGATCCTCACCCACACTCGCGAGCTCGCAGAGTCGCTTCAGCTCGACGTGAGTTGTCCGGTTCTCTGTGCGACCCCGCGCCGTCGTGACGCCGTTACTGCTGTGCCCGAGCTGACCTCGCCCAGGTCGTTTACGGTGACACCGACTCGGTGTTCGTCAACTCGAACGTCACGACGTACCCCGAGGCGCTCAAAATCGCCAATGACTTCAAGAAGCTCGTCAACGAGCGATACAAGTTGCTGGAGATTGATCTCGATGCAGTGTTTGAGCGCATCCTGTTGCTCAACAAGAAGAAGTACGCCGCCGTCAAGATTGATGAGAGCGGGGAGAAGGCTACCGAGGTGAAAGGTCTGGATATGAAGCGAAGAGAGTTCTCAAAGATTTCAAAGGACTCGTCGAGGTGGGTCGATGAGTCCTGCCGGCCGGCACGAGCGCAGGGATCAGCTAAGTCTGTGTAGTGCGGTGCTGAAGGAGATCTTATCGGGAGAGGCGACGGAAGTTGTGATCTCCAAGATTCACGAGCTTCTCACTGCCTTGGGAGAAAGCGTGCGGAACGGCAATGTCCCACTAGACGACTTCATCGTCTTCAAAGTGAGTCCAGCCGACTCGACCATCGCTCTCTGGGCGTTTACGATCGTATTTTCTGACCCTCTCAGCGACTGGGCAAGAACCCGGAGGATTACCCGGACAAGAAGTCTCAGCCGCATGTCCAGGTTGCGCTGAGGATGAAGTCCAAGGGAGTCGCAGTTCGCGCACATGATGTGATCCCGTACATCCTCTGTCTGGGGGAGGATGGAAAGAGTGCAAAGTCCGCGCAGGCCGACCGGGCGTTCCACCCGGATGATCTGAGAAGACAAGGTTCCGAGCTCAAGATTGGTGAGTGGCTCATAACTCGCTGTGCGGATGGACCGCCACGATCACTGACACGCCGGCAGACTACGACTTTTACCTCGACACGCAGATCCTGCAGCCCATCCTCCGCCTATGCGAGTCGATCGAGGGGACCGACCGCGCTCGTCTGGCTGAATGTCTCGGTGGGTGACGTTTCCATGATGAGGATCGGTGCTGATCATGTGAAGGACTCGACCCGTCGAGGTATTCCAGCAGCCACACTGGCGAGGCCGCCGAAAGGCAGTTCTTCACCTTCGAGTCCCAAATCTCTGACAAGGATCGATTCAAGGAGGCGGATCCCCTGTCGGTCCGGTGTATGGCTTGCGAGAGCTCTTTTGCATTCGAAGGGCTCCTGGAGGATTCGGTGAGTCGACTCGTCTTCACACTACGACCTCTCGCCCGTGAGAGGCTATCGCTGAAGCGAATGAATTTTCAGAGCAACACGATCCAACCCATCGGTGTTGTCTGCCCGGCATGCACTTCGGTGGTGCCCGCCCCGTCGATTGCGGTGCAGCTTGAAAATGCCATCCGCTCGCATATCTCGAGGTACTACCTCGGCTGGACGGTTTGCGATGGCGATGATGGCTGTGGAGCGAGGACGAGGATGATGGGTGTCTATGGGAGGAGATGTCTTGGCATGGAGAGGGAGGGGTGCAAAGGGACAGTGCGGCTTGAGGTGGGTTGGACATGTCTCTTCACAGCGATATTGCACTGTCGGCGGAATGAGCAGGACGAACCACTCTGGGTGCTGGATCTGTGATGCTTTTGACGACGATGTGCTGATCCGGGCTCAGTATCCCGATCTGAAGCTGTACAACCAGCTGCTGTACTACCACCACCTCTTCGACGCGGAGAAAGCGCTAGTCGAGACCCGCGGCTCTGGGCGACATGGTGAGTCTGCTCGGCTCGGCTCGGCTTTCGTACCATTGACCAGAACCATCGTCTCCGTGCTGATGGTCGCGGTAGAGGAGATCAGGGCACTGGCGAAGGCCAACCAGACGTCTTTCTCGCTGGTCACTGCCGTGGCGGACAGGTATCTCGATAGGAATGGGAGGCGGTATGTCGATATGAAAGGGTTGTTTGGGTTCATGGAGAGGATCAAGCTGTAGCGAGGGAGTGAGAGGGGTCGGCAGAGGTGCGGGTTATGGTAGAGCGGGTTATATCTTGCGGGAGGGTGGAGGGTTCGACTTTGTTGGTTGTTGCATCGCATGCATTGGACTCTTGACGTGGCACGACGCGACGGTCACGGCGCGAACGTCAGTCCAGTCCGACGACAATGATCAAGGGTCTGCTTGCGATCGACTCGGGGACGGTGCATCACGGGCTTCCTTCCTTTCTTGTCATGAGGCAGAAGCCACAAAAGCCGGATGCTATACTCGGCGGCAAGTCATATGCATGCTCTAGGAGGTATCTCGTCTTCCGCCATCGACCCTCGTCCCTCCGTCTCGGCATTACCACTGCGCCTTTACTGGCCCTGCTGGAGCAGCGCCAACCTCGACGACAGCTCCACCTGGGACCTAACGAGGTTCGCAAGATACTCGACGGTAAGGGTATCCTGCACACCCTCTCTGACACCCCCCTCGTCCTCTCCGCCGGTGGCAGACCACCTGCCAACCCCTTCGAGGAGGTATCGGCCGACCGAGACGTCGGGAGGGGTAGTCCCGGCGTTGACGGCCTGGACGTAGCTTTGGGCCGAGTCGATGAGGGCCGAGAGCTGGGCGAGGGAGGCGGAGAGGGATTGGAGAGGAGGGAGGGCGGGCGAGGGGTTTGGCTGGGGAGCGACGAGCAGGTCGACTGGAGATCACCGGACCGATGTCAGCTATGTCAGATCTGATTTGGTGTTGGCGAGGCGGGAATGTGATCAGGTGGTCGAGTGATGGCTCGACGTGATTATGCTGTGAAGGAGTGGTGTTCAAGTGATGGCTCGATGTGATTATGTGGTATGTAGTTAAGGAGTGAAGAAGCCACGGAGTGAAGAATAAAAAAGGAGTGACGGAGAGACGGAATGACGGAGAGACACGCGAATGCACCACGCTCGACTCACGCGCTGGTCGCTCAGAGTCCGAGTACTTGATCGTCACTGGAACAGGCAGGAACGCGCAGTTCTCCGGCTTGGGGCTGAGACCGAGAGCAGTGGACACCCAGCCCTTGACGCCGAGACCCTCTCCGGAAGCGGTGAGGGTCGTGTCGACCGTGATGTGCACGGCGGGGAAGGGGGCCGTCTCGTTGGAGAAGTAGTTCTGGATGAGGGCGGAGTATGCGTTGAGCTCGGGCGAGGTGGCGTACCTGAGTAATCGTCAGCTTTCGTTTCGGCGAGTACCAGTGCAAGGTCACCAAGCACGACGAAGCTCAATCTTGCACACGAATTGAAAGCAGGATCGAGAGAGACGGTGGGGTCAAAGGATCAAGGCTCATCTCCAAGGTCCTAACTCGCGACACCCAGCTCCAAAGCTCCACTCGAAGTCAATTCCCACCCACGCCCACTCACCAGCCAACGACCTGCTCCTTGACGCCATTCCGGTTCATCAGCTCGACCATGCTCTGCTGGAAGGGCATGTCCAGCGCGATCTGCTCCGCGTTCTCGCTGTGCGGGACCGCGAAGCAGCTCCGGACGTCGACCTCGGCGCCCGACTCGGACCGCTGGCCCATCAGCGCGCCCATCACGCGGGGCGCATCCGTGTCGGGCCGGCGGGTGTGGTGGGTCAGGATCGAGGCGACGACCGAGGGGTGGATGGTGATCTGCGTGGGAGGGCGGGATTGGGAGGAGGAGGATGGAGGGAGGTTGAGGTGGAGAGCGGACGAGGACGAGTCGAGCGACATGGTGCGGGCTGCGGGTGTTTTCGACGTGTAGAAATGCCAGAGGTGAAGGGAAGGGCTAGATGTGCAGAGGTTGCCCTGCGTTTTTGGGTCGGGCAAGGAGAGTTGCGCCCGATGAGGTGTAGTTGGGACACTTTTCCAGACGAAGAGTCAGTGAATGCACGAGCCGACCTGACCTCGACGCGGACAAAGAGGCAAGAACTTTGGGTCGAAGGGTGTGGCTGACATTGACTCGGTCACTTGACGGAATCAAATCATCATACAACAATAGCGCACTGATATCAGGCTCACGGTGACACGTCTGGCTCGTCGCCTGTCGAGGTCGAGGTATCCCAATGCAACGCCGTCTCCAAACGCATCTCTTGTTGCTGTCATCTCGCCTCGTCTCAACCCTTCACCATCGCCATGCCCTCGGACGAGGGCTCCGAACCCTCCGAGGCCCTCAAGGTCGACGAGTCCCGCTTCACGGGCGGCGACGGCTCGGACCTCGTGCTCCTGCACTGGCTCCGTCGTGCCGAGCAATCCATCGAGACTCTCCCCCCCGACGCCCTCCTCGCCTCGCTCCAGTCCCTGCACGGCTTCTTCCTCAAGCTCCTCCTGCCCTCGCCAAATGCCACCCTTCCGAAACCGGGGAGACCGATCCGACACCTCGTCACGCGGTGTGTGGTCAGCTTGCACAAGCGGGTGGAGAGCAGGAGCCTGTTCGACTTTGTGCAGGCTCTGGTGAGAGGGGTGGCCGATGGGGGAGGGAAGAACATGAGCCAGGCGGAAAATGTGGCGAGGGTCGCGTCGTGGTACTGCATCGGAGAGGTCATCAAGGAGCACGGAGCGAATGTGAGTGCGGAAGTCTGGCTGCGAGCAACCCCAACTTGGCCCATGGCCTGGCGCTGACGCTGCAACCAGATGATGTCCTTCATGGCCGAGATCTGCACATCTTCCATCAAGGTGCTGCGAAACTCGAACCTCTCCGTCATACTCCGCACCCATGCCGTCCTCGCTTTTTCCAAATCCCTCGTTTCCGCCGGTCGAGCTCTCCCCGACGCTCTGCACAAGGACCTGCTCAAAGCGCTTCGAGCAGGTCTCTCTGACCGTGCGCTGTCGATCCAGCGAGCTTCAGCCGAGGCCATCATCTCGCTGCACACATACACGACCGCGTGCCCCACGCAAGCCACACTGGACTCTGTCGCGCCGCTCGTATTCAAGTCCCTCGAAGGGGCGGACTACCTTACCCGACGGTCGCTCAGCCGATTGCTGGCGCACCTGCTGGCCGCGACGCAGGAGCCCGGGTCGGGAGTCGTCGCGCAGGATGCAGGCAAGAAGGCAGCGAAGAAGGACGGGTCAGAGGACACGACGAACGAGCCTACGGTGATCACGTCCGCTCCAGAGGATCGAGGGGCCAAGACGCTGTTCTCCACCGTCGAGATGCTCAAATACCTGTCGACAATGTACAACAAGCCCGCCTCGCCCCGGAAGCTCCGCAACGCCATCGTCGATGTCTACGCGACGCTCTTCACCGCTCTCGGATCATCGTACGTCGAGTCCAACTACGCCGAGATCGTCAAGCATGTCATCGACGAGATTGTCGTCCCGCCGAGAAACCAGAGCACCCGACTCGAAATTCTGGCGACCCGCGAATCGGTCGGATTGCTGCTTCGCGACCTCATCGGCGTCCGCTTCCTCTCCGAATCCGGTCAGGTCATGGCGATCCGTGAGCTGGCGAACAACTACATCAAGAAGTGGAGCCCTGCGCCTTTGCCCGGTCAGCCAAAGGTCGACAAGAACGCGCTCATCATTACGCTTCGCGAGGTTGCCGGTTTACTCGAACAGCTGGGAAATGCGCCGCCCTCCATACTGGAGTTGCTGGCCGAACCGCTCGCCCGACTACTGTCGCACGAATCGTACTCGGTCCGCCTCGCGGCGGCATATACCATCCGCCGTTTCTGTACCATCAACCCCAACCAGCTCCCTCGAATCCTCTCCGTGCTGCTCGCTGAGGTCTCCAAGGATCTCTCGTCTTTGGGCACTCCTACCGCACCAAAGGATCTCCCAGAGAGGATCGTCGGCAAAGCATTTGCTCTCTCCGCACTTGTGGCTGTCAGTCCGTCCCGGCCGCTGTACGTCTCTCACGACATCTCCACCAAGGTCTTTGACCTCGCCACGTCGCTCCTGAAACGTGCCGGCGACCACGAGATCCCAACCGCGATAGTCGAGGTGCAGGTCGCGTGGTACCTCATTGCGGCGCTCATGGCGCTTGGGCCGGGTTTCGTCAAACTGCACTTGCCCCAATTACTCGTGCTGTGGCGCAACGCGCTGCCAAAACCTACCAGCAAGGACAGTTCGGTCGGGGAGCGAGGCGAGGCCGAATGGTCTTTCCTCCTCTTGGTGCGGGAATGCGCTCTCGCTGCGGTCCTCAACTTTTTGCGACACAACTCCAACCTCGTCAATATCGATGTCGCCCGACGTCTCGCAACTCTTTTTACCAACACTTTGAACTTTGTCAACGGTTTTGCCACGGCATACGCCGAGGCATTGCGAGAACAGGCCGCCAACCCGGGCGGAGGCACCTCCCCGATCTTCACTGCCCGACCATCCCTCGTCGAGCGAGAGGCAAATCTCCGTCGGAGGGTCTTGCAATGCTTCACAGGTCTCGGACCGTCCTCCGCCACCGAGACGATGCAGCCCGCTCTTCTTCAGGCGGCCATCACGGTCTTTGCCGATCCAGAAAACTACTCGGGTTCGGCAGCTCAGGCGGCTATCGCCGCGCAGGCGGGCCAGTTCACGAGTATCTGGCAGGCGACTGACGGGTATGCCTTTGGCGTGACGAGTTTGCTCTCGGCGAGGGAGGGCGAGGGAGGCGTGGATGCCGAGGAGGCGTTCCTGAATCGGGATCGGATCGAGATGTCTATCGAGTCGCAAGTGAGTGATCAGGCCGCAGTGTTACCGGTAAATCGGCTGAGTCAGTCACCAGCTCTCCCACCCAATACTCGGGTCTCTTGAGCACGACTTCCTCGCACTTCTTCCTTCCGAATCCCTCCCGGTTCCGCCAAGACCGGCGCCCCCTCAGACCGGGGTCATTGACGCTGGTGTGGATCTGTTCTCCGTCATGTTTCCTCTACAGAATGCCGAGGGTCAACTGCAATCGCTCGCTACACTCTCGAGCCATGTCCGCTCGAGTAAGCTCGAGAAGAACCCCGGAAGGCGGCAGGCGGTGATTGCGAATACCATGGCGGCGATCCGGCGGAGCTTGACGAACGCGGAAGCTTCCGGATCCAAGGCGAGGAAGGCGCTAGGAAGTGCTCAGGTCAGCGACATGATCAAGTCGTTGCTGCAGGTGAGTCGATCATGATTGCAAGCGATCATGCGCTGACTCTGCAGGACGCCATTCTTGATCCCAGCCCGAGCATCCGGACAGCGGCGGCCGAGGCTATGGGCATGCTCAGCGGTCTCGCAGGAAGTCAATACCTGTCATCTCAAGTGCAATGGCTCGTCGATCAGGTCGTCAACAACCGTGTCCCCGACAGCCGTGCTGGCTGCGCGCTTGCCTTTGGAGCCATCTACAGCTCGGTCGGCGGCTTGTCAGGCGGCCCGATCCTCAAAACCATCGTCAACATCCTCATGTCGCTGGCGACAGACCCGCATCCGGTCGTGCACTTTTGGGCCATGGCAGCCTTGACCCAAGTCGTCAACGCCGCGAATCTGTCATACTCTCCCTACGTCACCACCACGCTCGGCATGATCGCCAACATTTATCTCCTCGAGACGCACGAGCCGGACGGAGGATCTCTCGGATCTGTCAACATCCGTGGAGACCTCCCCGCATATCAGGTGATCGTCCGACTGCTCCACGCGCTCATTGGCGTCATCGGACCTGAGCTACAGGAACCAGGCAAGGTCCGTTCGCTTGTGTTCCTCCTCGTCCATGAATTTGGCGAGGAAACAGATGAAGGACTCGCGGTGGAGGCGATCAAGTGTCAGCAGCAATTCCTGATGTTTGCGCCTGCCGAGCTTGACGTGCCCAAGCTGGTCGAGGCATTCCGCGCACATCTCGCCTCGACGCGTCGTCCACTCAAGGTCGCAGCTATCACGGCGCTCTATCAGATTGTCCAGCGGGACGCGGTGTTGATGTCCAAGCTCGGCGGGAACCAACTCGTGGAGGACTTGTTCGGTCTGCTGGACGATGACCCGTCGATCGAGGGAGTCAGGAACGTCATCACCAGCTGGCTCCAACAGACTGCGGCGGCTTTGCCATCTGGATGGATCGATCTGTGTCAGCGAATCATGACGCGCACGGCGGCATCTGCAGCTGCTCAGAGGGCCAGGCAACAAGCTCAAGCCCGGAGTGCCGCCCCCGCCTTCCTCGACGACGAAGGCGAGGGTTTCGCAGGCGACGCGAGCAACACGACCTCAGCTCTGTCGTCGCGATGGCGCACTCAGCTTTTCGCCTTGGGTTGCTTGCACAACATCATCCTCGCCGTGGCGGAGGGGGGCAAACCCGAGCATTTCGACCCCGTCCTGGCGCAACGGCTCGGCTTGTCGTCGAGGCAATTGCTCTTCTCCCGAGTGGCCGATCTCATCCGCATGGCATTCTCCGCAAGCGCAGCGCTGGTCATGGAGGTCCGACTGCAAGGTCTGGTGGTGCTCCGCGACGTCATCGAGGTGAGTGCGGTGGACACTGATGCAAGGAGTGAGCACTGTCTGACATATCGCAGCGCTTCGCAGCATCCGCGGATCCGGACTTTGAGGGGTCGCTGCTGCTCCAGCAGCACCAGGCGCCCATCGCAGCGGCATTGACACCTTCGTTCGGGAGCGACTCAGCTCCAGAGGTGCTTGCGTCGGCCGTGCAGGTCTGTGCGGTCTTCGTGGGGAGTGGTGTGGTCAAGGAGGTGTCGAGGATGGGCAGGATCTTGAGGCTCCTCACAGGAGCTCTGGAGCAGTGCAAAGGTAAGTAATGATGCTAGCAGTGTTCCGTTGGTGTGCCTCGCTAACATTCTGAAGACGGTGCGATGCTCTCCCTCGGCGATGCCGAAGAGCTCTCCACGAACGCCTCGGTCATGCTCAAGATCTCTATACTCGCCGCTTGGGCCGAGCTCCAGATAGCGTCAGTCCGCCAGGCATACCTCAAAGACGTGATCAAGCCGTACCGGTGGCTGCTTGGTCCGTTTTGGATAGGCGCGTTGAGGGATTACGCCCAGCTCAGGACGGACCCGGAGATGGGCCTAGCCGGAGCTATGGATCTAACCGGTGGTCTGGGCAGGGACGTGCTTCTACCGGTGGGTCGAGGGTTCGACGAGGACGAGCAAGGTATAGGCGTGCTTACTCCCTCAGTACTACGAGCAAGCCGTGCCGAAGCTTCTGCATGCGGTCGCCATTGCACTTTCCAGCAGCGATCCATTTGTCCTGGGCGCCATGGACGGTCAGCAGTTCACCTCGCCTGCTGAACCCGGTTCGCCGCCTTCGATCCGGCCCGAACCCACTGCCAACTTCTACGTCATCTATGGCCTTGCGTTCGAGTCCCTTGTCAAGTCCATGGGCGACATGTCGACCGCCCCGATGGCGCAGGTCGCGCTGAGAGCGATGGCCAGCCTCGTTCGGCCTCAGATGTCGGGATCGACGGTGTTCGACGGGGCGTTCTTTGACGAGCTGTGCACCGTCGCGTACCGCATCGCCATGACCGAGCCCGCGGGTGTCAAAGCGGATATGACCGACGTGCTCGCTTCGTTCGTGACCTCGCGCAAGGGGGCGATGACTGTGGATGCGGCTCAGACCCGCCGTGCTCTGGCGGTGATCACCTACACCCTCCGCTCGACCATTGCGACGCGCGACAACCCCTCTGTCTTCTCCTACGCCGATACCGCCGCCGACAGGGTGGCTTTCCTCCGCACGGCCTTCTCCGCGTTCGGAAAGACGGTGGAGTGCGTGGATGTTTCTCAAAAGGCGGATCTCTGCGCGGTGGGCTTGCATCTCTTTGGAGACCTGCTCGCGGACGAGACGCCGGGCATGGATCTTGCAGGACAGACCTTGCCTGCGATGAAGGCGTTGTTGGATCAGGCGATGGGGGCTGATGTGCCCGGGACGGGCGCCACGGCGGACAGGCTCGTGCACGGGTTGTTGTCCCAGTGCTTGAGCAACGTGGACGATATGAGGTGAGTCCGGGTTGGGGTTGAATAATTGCGGCGGAGCTCTTGCCAGGGTGATGCCGCAACGGGCTTCGCGCGGGGCGTTGGAGGCTCCGATCGGACCTGCTGCGATGCGAAGTCTTCGAATGACTGCGGCCGCTGACCCCGCGCTAGGGCCAGGGTCAACCCCGTCGCCAACGTCAAGATCCGCAGCAACCTCCTTGCCATTACGCTCATCATCACGACTCTCCCCGCGAGGATCAAGGTCAGCAAGTCGGTGGTCGAGCAGATCTGCTATGTTATTGGGCAATACCTCGGCGTCGGCACCGAGCGGCCAGAGGTGAGTGCGATGTGACTTGAGCGGGACTCTTCAGGTTTTCATGATTCGAGCCAGCTGACATATTCAGCTCGGACTCACGGCGGTCCACTGCGCTTCGACCATACTCGCTGCGTCTCTGCGGCCCGTGACGTCCTCTCCGAATATTGCGCCCGCGCCATCTCCGATGCTGCAGCACGCAGTCCTCCACCTCGTGCCGGCGCTGATCACCTTCCTGTCCGAGTCGGTCGTCGCATCTGCTACCTCGTCCACGGGGGAAGTTTCTCAGCCCGACGGCGTCAGGGAAGTGATCAAAGCGCTATCAACCTGGTGTGGTGCTCTCTCTGACGAACTCAAACCGCGGGGTTACGCCGTGCTCCTCCCAACGTTGTCTCTTTTGTTGGATCCCGGTCAGACGCAGGGCCAGGCGCCCAGCGGGTTGCATGTGATTGCGACGAGTAGCCTGCTGGGTCTGGCGCAGGGAAGTCCAAAGGCATTTAGGGACGCAACGATGGGGATGGGCGAAGGCGAGCGGGCGGGGATGGAGAGAGCGATCAGGGAGGCGGTGGGTGGAGGAGCGGGCGGGGCGGGGCAGAAGGCCCAGCAGGGTGGAGTGGGGGAGAAGAAGGTGATTGAGTTGAAGAGCTTTGGGTGAAGACTGGGGACGCGAGCCCTAGCGCGGGCGTCCCACGGCTCTACAAGTTGCTAGGCAGAGTCAAGTCGGAAGGTACAGTGTATACGAGGTCAAGGAGATAGGACGAGAAGCACAGCATCGATCATAGCTATTGCGACGGGGTTGGGTCTATCCGCATCGGAGTTTGGGTCGCATTGCGGATCGCAGGTCGGGCATATCTAAGGCTGGAGAGACACGATGGCGGAGTGCATGAGTGGTACGGAGGACTAAGAGTTATCCGGCATATGCCGAGACGCACGAACGATAGACTATGCACGAACGACCAATCGGAGTATGATCATTACAAGGCAGACAATCAAAATCGGCCGGGAAGCGAGTCGTTGCCCTGAAGTACGGCCAGCGACCAGCGGTCAGCGGTCAGCGGTCAGCGCCGAAGCGCCGCCGACTCGTGCGGAGGTACCACTGGTGTACTTGTATCACCACGGACCTCGTCTCGACTCGACTCGACTCATGGCAGCGGTGTGGCTTGGGTGATAAGCCCATGCCGAGTTGGATGTTGCGTCGGCAGGGTTGGAAATAGATTTGGATACCGGAGCGTGCTCGGCTCCCTGTGGAGAGCTTTCTGAGTGAGGAATGAGGTCGGGCGTGAGAGGAGTGGAAAGGGTCTTCTGTCGTAAATGCGCTGGCGGAGGGCATGTCAGACCAGCCAGTCAACCCAGGCGGACGCCGACAAACGCTCGCAAGGTCGCAAGGTCTCACGGCGATAGCAGTCGGTACTGGGTGCTGGGTGATGGGTTGTAGGTTCGAGGGTTCGGACCGGTCCAATTGTCAGTTGTCAACTGAGCAGTATCCAAGCGCTATGGACTCCTCCGACCGGAGCTCCTATTGCAGGTGTCTGCAGATCCCCTAGATCTGCCAGAACCCGAAGGACGCCATTGCCAGTCGATTGACGCCTCGTGCAGTGAAGGTGGGGTGTCGCGCCAGGGCTCCCTTTCGCTTTGTCGGTCTGACTCTGTACTCGTACAGTCACCTCCACTCTTGATCAACCAACCTCGCCTTGCTCTCAATTCATTACCCCTTACCTCCTGCTCCTGCTCGTCGCTCTTGCTCTTGCTCTTCCTCCTCGTCAGCCATTGCCCTCGTCTCGTCTCGCCCAGAGTCTATTGCTGTCGGTGGCGCAGGATGGACTATTCGGTACCCCGCGTTCCCGTCGGATGGGAACAGTACGTACCGCGTCCTGCCGTACGACACGTCCATTCGGGGAATAAACCGCTAGAGCCAGGAACCGCAGTCTGGGGCAACATGAACGGGATCAACGAAGCAAAAAGCGTCCGTGGGGCGGCAGCAGAGCGTGGTTTTAGGCAGAGCGTCGTTCCTGTGCCTGCGGATGGTTTGGGATTGGGGTCGATCAAGGGTGCAAGGGACAAGTGTCAGGGTAACGTTGGGGAGGAGGGGTCAATGCTCTTATTGCCATGGGCCGGTGCGGGCCCGGTGCCGGTGCGGTGCCCGTTGCGTGTCTCTGTTCCAGATCAGACGGGTGAGGTTGAATGAATCTTCCCATGCTCATGCTCCTGGCGTTGCTCCTTGCTCGCCTCCCTTCCCCATTACTTGGCGCGAGGTATATATACACCCACACTCTTCCACTCCCTCAATCCTTCCCTCCCCCAAATCCCTCTCACCAACTACAACCTACAGATCACCTCGCCGCACCACCACCCACCACACCACCACCACCAACACCATGAAGTTCTCCGTCGTCTCCGCTCTCATCGGCGCTGCCTTTGTCGGCTTCGCCTCGGCCCAGAAGTGAGTGAACGGGTCTGTCTGCCCCAACGAAAGGCCCTCGCCATGATGCCGGCTTCGCCCTGTGGCCCTGCTCCACTCTTTCCCTCCCCCCACCTCTCCACGTCCTTGCCGTCGCACCGGTCTCGTGGTGTTCCCCACACCTCTGCACTCCCTGCAAGCCATCCCGTACAGCATTGCTCTCTCGCTGACCTGTCGCAGCACCACTGCGGCCATCCCCGCCTGTGTGATCACCTGCTCGACCCAGGCTGCCGACGCCGCTGGCTGCTCTTCCTAGTGAGTCGAAGTCGATCCTTGGTGACTCCTTCCTCTCGCCGAGTCGCCTCCGCCTGTGGATGGGCCGACCCGCTTCCCGCTTCCCCGCCCCGCCGCGGTGCCTCAGTGCCTGGGCGGTGCTCGGTACTCGGTGTCCGGCGTTCTTGTCGCTGACAATCCGCAGCGCCGACGCCACGTGTGTCTGCACCAGCGCTACGTTCCAGAACGATGCTGGCGCGTGCCTCGTTGCGTGAGTCGACCGTCCAACCCGCACGAACATCGCTCATCCGTCCCCTCATAGCAACTGCACCACCTCGGACCAGCAGGCCGCTAGCGCCCTCCAGCAGGCCCTGTGCGGCGCCACGAGCGCCAACGGCACCGTGACCAACACTGTCGCCGCGGCCACCGCCTCGACGTCCATCAACACCGCCTCCCTCTCCAGCGCGGCGTCCTCGATCGCCTCGTCGGCTTCCAAGGCCGCTTCGTCCTCGGCTGCGGCCTCGTCGACTACCTCCAAGGCGGCTTCTTCCTCTGCCGCGGCGACCGCTGCAGCTTCCTCGTCCAAGTCGGCCGGTAACAAGGTCGAGTTCGGCCTCAAGGGTCTCATCAGCACCGCTGTCGCTGTCGTCGGTGTTGCCGCTGGCGCGCTTGCCGTGCTCTAAGCAGGACAATGGAGTCGGGTCCCGTCACATCCCAGCACAGCGGGGTCTCGGACGGCGTTGGCATTGTCGGCGTCAATTGGATCTCGTCAGTCGGGCAGGAGCGGGCGGGTCGCACGAAGCCGACTGAGAGAGGTCGGGGAGGCGGTCACAGTGAAGGGATAATTCTAAGTAGCTTGATTCTTGTTCGCGTCAAAGCCGAATCGTCTCGTGGTACTTTCATTGGTGAGAAACTCGCTGCGACACACGTTACACGAAGGGTAGAGCCATTTCATGCACACGTATTTTATCGACATGTCGCGCCGGCATGTCTGCGTGGCAGAATGCGACCGCTACTACACCTTCTCATCGGCGCGTAACTGTTGTCGCTGCGCAAAACTGCCGTATCCCCGGCGATACCCCGCCTTCTCCCAGTGATCAACCTGCTCTGGCTCTTCCTGCGGCTCATTCCCGTCGCTCTCCATCGCCGCATGAGCCTCGACGAGAAATAGTAGCCCCTGCGACTCGTTCGCGCCGAAGGGGTAGTCTGCGCAAGTGGGGCTGGAGTGATACACGTGCACAGCCGTGCCGAGTACCGTGCAGATGAAGAGCGCGGCGCTGTGTGGCGAGTGGGAGGGGGCGGGGCGCAGATAGGGGTGAGCCAGGGTGTCAGCATGGTTCATCTCCGCTGTGGTGGTGGGGTTGGCAGGGCTTGGAGGCCTCTTCCACTCACGTGACGTTGTACGGCCACGGACCTGTCCAGGCGATGTACCCCGCAGCGCCCAGCACCGCGCCGGAGAGAAACACGAGCAGCACGGCGCAGCATAGTGCGACACCTCGCGCAAAAGCCCCCAGCTCCAGCACAGCTGCTTGCGCTCAGCCGGACTCGCTTCGCCTCGCCGTTCGGCCGTTCGGATTTGGTGGCGGAGGGCGGTCGTCGACTAGTGGGTTTGTACTCACCATCATAAATCATTGGGTCCAACATCAGCAGAGCAGAGTTGCGAAAGCCCGTCGATTCAACAAACACGATGTGATCCGGCAAGGAAAAAGGATCGTCCAGACGCATGGATTCGTTGACTGCTTTTAAAATCGTTCCGATGGACGACCGCGGCCACTCGGCCAGCCGGGCATGAAGGCGCATCGGACGCATCGCATGGGTTGGCCACACTTGTACAACAGTGCATCATCCACATACATACCAGCAAGGCAGGGTCAGATGTGAATGGGATGCGGTGGATAGGGCGAGCATGCCCATCGAGGCCACGAGGATCCACATCGGGCATCGCAGGTGATACGAGCGGAACTGTGCCGTGTCTTTGGACCCCGACGGTCTCCATGTTACCGATATCGCGGTCCAGAAGCTTCCATCTGTCAGTGCTCGCGGTGTACGGGTGCACGCGAGACTCACGGGAACGTCGGAGAAGAGAGCGGGATAAGGCTGGCCTGTCTCGGGCTCGGAGAGTCTCGGAAGGATGTTCCATTCGGGATCCCAGGTTGGATGCACGTCGCGGAGCTGCGGTAGCCAGGATGGGGAAGGGAATGGGAGCGCCTTCTGCGCCCACCGTGCGATGAGAAAACCCATTGTCGATACCTCATGGGGTCCCATCGTAGATTTGGTGATGGGGCCGGGTTCTCCCAGCAACTCGAGGTCTATCGCCTCAACGGCTACCGGAGCGGGCAGCCACGACTTTGGTATCTTGCCGGCGCGCTCGAACTTGTACAGACAGCTGAGAAGTTCCCCGATCTCCACTGTGCCACAGTATCAGGACTCCTGATTTCGGGGTCACGAAGTATGATTTCCACCCACTGTACAAAGCGTTGATCTGAAGATCAGCCAACAGCCCTTGACGAGTTACCGGGGGTCAAGGCAGGACGGCGATGATTCACCCACCTTGTCGACCAGCTTGGGGATAGTCTCGTATTCTTCCACAGGGCAGATAGTCAGTGGTCGACCCGGGCTGCATTTCAACTGGAACCAAGCCGAGAAGCTCCGGTGATACTTGTTGTGCAAGTCGATCCACGCGTTGCAAAGAGCCGCGCGGGTCAGCTTAAGAAGTAAGCGGAGCCTCATCGATGCCACTCGCAGCGATTGGATGCACAGAATCCACAGGGAGATTTGAAATGCAACAGACCGTATGGTGACCACTTGCGTCCTCCCAGTGAAAAGCGTCAAAGAAGATGTCGTCGGCCCAACCCAACGCTACCCTCCATCGTGGTCGCCGCCGGAACGAGACCGCCGAGTTGGTTTCCACATTGTCGGCATACCGGTAGCCGGAGGAACTGTTGACTACAAAGTCGTATCTGGGGCCTTTGATAAAATGCTCAGTCATTGACGAGACGGAACGAGATTTGGAACCCGGAAGGTGGCGCGTATGTATGGATGGATGGACGAGAATGATGGATGAAGGATGATGGATGATGGGATGGACATGATAACAAGCGGGAGGGGGGGGGGGGGGGGAGCTCTGGAGCGGGATCAAGAATCGGCGCTCGGTTCTCGTGTGGCAGCGTTCGTTCCGGGTCAACCTGCTCCTTCAACTTGTCCTGCCTCGATTTGATCCTTCTCTGTCACCCTCACTTCCTCATGATGAGCCAATTGGATCACCAACTCGCCAGTCTAGCAACCCAGTGGGCAATGAGGATGGGCGGCAACGATCAGGAGCGGGAGGTGAGCTTAGTGACGGTCACTAGTCTGGCGGGGCTTTCCTGGCTCAGGACCTTTCCCCTCCCGCTCTCGCTTCCACGACCATGTCGAAGGGCTCTTATCAACGAGCAACCCACAGTCCCGTGGCGTGTTTCACGAGAGAAATCGGGGCGTGTCTCACAAGAGAATTCGGAACCACGTACGGATGCGGCAGAGCGCTGATGTCTTCCAGGCGGTCTGGGATGAAGTCGTGGGGCTCGCTCGGATCAGGCTCGCTTGGAATAAGCCCAGGAGTGCCAAGGGTGCTTCGGATCCGACGATACGGAGGGATGGCCAGGCTGACGTGCTCAGAGACAATTGTCATCGTCCTTGGAGTGCTACTGGCTGTCGTGGCTTTCGCGGCCTGTGAGAGGTTCGGGCAGAAGGAGTGAGTGAATGGCCCTCTACGACAGCTGATGGGCAGGGGCTTGCATGGCTGTTCCGCTGTGGTCGACTACTACCTCTTGAGAGCGACGATACGAGCCATCAAAAGGCCTCTGACTTCCCTGGAGTCCGCCGTTATCAGCTTTGCAGACGATTTGAACCCGTTGACGGGGACGGGGTAGGAATGTCCAGGAGCCGCAGCATGCATATCCACGTGTGGCATGATTGCAACTACCAGCCTCTCAGTCCTCCTCGCTCAGCTCGCTCTCCCCGTAGGAATCAGACTTCTCGTCGCGCTCCTCCGTCTTGGAGCCCTTCTTAGCACCATCTGGAAGCTTCCCGTCCGCTTTCTCCGCGTTGGTACTGTTTGCTTTGCGCGCGGAAGGCCTGCTGGATTCGGCTTTGGATTTGGAGGGCTTGTCCGGCTTGGATCCTTGGAGGATGACGTTGATGCTGATCTGCGAGACTCAGTGACCCGACCCAGCCCCCGGCAGATGGGTTTCACTCACAGACACGGGCACCTCCTGCTTGTCGGGCTTGCCGATGCTGAGCTTGGCGCTGCGGCTTGCCGTCCACCCGATGGACCTGGCTCGTCAGCCGTCTTCTCAAATGAACGTTCCGTATCGTGCTCACCCCGTGCTGAGCTCCTTGGCATCCGCCTTGAGCGTGATGTGCTCCTTGCCGGCCTCATCGCCGAGCACGACGGTGAGAGACTCGGCGAGCTTCTTGAGCTGGGCGAGGGTAAGGGAGGGGGTTTTGTCCTTGGCGTCTGCTCCTTTGCCTTTGGTTTTGGTCGCCTTGGTCTGTTGTCCTGTCAGCGATCACCGCTTCGAAGACTGGGGATGGCCTCAGAGAAATTAAACAACAACCTCTAGCACCCACCTTTGGCTCCGGCTCCAACTCCTCCTCCTCCTCCTCGTCGTCCTTCACGTAGTCATCACCGGCCAGCTGACCCCCCTCGCTCTCATCCTCCGAGACGGTATCCTTCGACTTGACTCCGTTCTTCCCTTTCACTCCCTTGCCCTTCCCGTTCCCCTCCGCCTTGTCGCTTCCCTTCGCATCACCGGACTTGCCTTTCCCCGCCTTGGTCGCGGCCTTCTTGCTCGCCTCGGCGACTTTGGTCTTGGTCGCGGTGGTGTCGGTCTTGCTCTTGGCTTTAGGCTTCGAGGCGGGTTTGGAGGGCTTGGTGGTGCTGGCGCTGGCCTTGGCAGCGGCTTTGGGGCGGGACATGGTTTCAAGCGTGTGAGCGTGGTGCGGATGAAATGGAAGGTGGGAAGTCGGATGTGAAGGATTGAAGAGGTGTGTGAAGTTGATCAACCCGGTGGGTGTGCTGAAACGGGGACGGGACGAGCTGAAGCTGAAACGTTGACCGTTGCCACTGCGACTGCCACTGACTGCCATTGGCACTGCCACAACCACTCTGACTATTATGTAATCGCAACGCCCGGCGCAGTCCGCCGTCATCGTCCTATCCTGGCTCGCTCTTGGCCACCACCTACTCGATCAACTCGCTCCATCGACGTGCATCGCCCTCCTCCATAGACACATCGTATATCGCTGACTGGGATCGATCGAGCTGGCGGATATATCTCGCCAACCACCTTGGTCCTTGCACGACACTCCTTCACCCCCGATCGGGGAGAGCTCTAGCTCTTGTCCACCGTCATGCTCATCCCTCCACACTTCCTCCCGATCGCATCACTGCTCCCTCTCGCACTGGCTCTCGCCTCGAAGGAGGCAGGGTACGGCACCCTTTCCCGACGGGCCACACCCCGGTCCGCCGAGCTACTCGATATATCCGGAGCGGGCTCGACCCCGGCTTCGGACGCATGGTGGAACTCGAGCCTCGTAAGCGTCGCCGAGGCTTCCGTCGATCAGGAGACGTTCAGAACGATTGTCCGCGCTGGGTTGCCGATCGTCGGATCGGGTCCAGGCTGACAGTGAGACAGGTACCACCCCGCAGACCGCCAAAGACGCCGGAAGACTGCCCTCCGTGCTTCAACTGCTTGCTACCGGCGTTCACGTGCAGCAATGCCGGGGAATGTAACCCCTACGACGGGCAGTGTCGTTGTCCACCCGGCTTTGGTGGCCAGGACTGTCTTACCCCGGGTGAGTCACCATGACGCTCTGATGGGGTACACTTTGCATGGGTTCTGTCTGCATCGCAGCTCGTGGAGGTGACCTGCTGACCCGGCGTCAGTGTGCGGAGCCTTGACTGACGGGGATGAGCGGTATCCCCGGCCAGACGGCGAGCTGTGCCAGTGCAAGGACGGATGGGGAGGGATCAACTGCAACGGTGAGTAGTCGCGAGCCACCTGACACCTCTTGCTTCCCCATGGACCATATCTCCCACGCCTTGTTCCCTCCCCGTGCATTCCCGGGCAAGTGCTGGGGGAACTCCGAGCTGACTGCGGCGCAGTCTGCAAATCAGACAAAGCCTGCGCGGCATTCAAGCCTAGAACACCTATCGACGATGGAGGTAGCGACCCGACGATGCCGGGCAGGGGAGGAGATGGAGAGGAAGTGAATGATATGCTGTGCTACAATGGGGGTTTGGCTGTGGAGCACAATTTCCAGATGTGCGACGTCACGAGTGAGTCGAGCACCGTTTTGCTCCTCTGACATCAACGCTCCATCGCATATGGGAAAGCAATTCACCTCGAATAGATCGCAAGATCATTGACACCATCCCGGACAACAAGCCTCCACAGGTCACGTTCGACTGCACGGCCACCGGGCCCTCTTCCAACACTACGGCTTGGAAACACCCCTTGCTGTCGACTTTTGCAGATGAGCCGACATTGGTGGACGAGGCGATGGGGACTTGCACCTTTCAGTTCTGGGTGGATCGGATCGAGAGCTTCTACTGCAAGCTCGACAAGTGTAGCTGGCAGTTGGGCTCGACAGCCAGTGAGTGGAATTCTACTCTCTCAAGCGAACCTGGGGCTCAGGCTGAGTATCAGCTGCCAACGAGACTCGCTACAACTGCGAGGTCATCGAATGCGCATGCGTGCCCGGGCGATTCCTCTGCGGCGAGGACGGGAGCGTCAGTAAGTGATCATGACGAAGTTCTTTGGTCCTCGCTGATCGAGCCGTAGACATCGACGACTTCCTTGCGGAAGAGGTCAAGGGTCCGGCGAGCTTTGACTGCGTGTCGGGCAAGGGATGCACTTTCGAGGAGCCAGCGATGAACAATCTCATCAACGACGTATTTGGTGACCGTGCCATCTACCTGGATTGCGAGAGCGGAGAGTGCCTCCACTATACCCAGGTTCCCGGTTACACCAAGCCCGAACTGCCGGACAACAGCTTGATGGTGGCTTTGAGCGCAGCGGCCGCGGGTGCGGTGTTCGTGCTGGCTTGTATCTGTGAGTATGCCTCGTGAGACAGAGCTGACTCGAAGTGCTGTGGTACCTCGGCCGGTCTCCAAGAAACCAGCCTGGATTTGGCGGCGTCGAATTGCCAGAGGACGAGGCGTCCAAGCTCATGACGGACCACGTGCCCGCGACCTTGCACTTCTCCAACCTCTCGTATACGCTTCCCAAGGGCAAGCAGGTGCTCTCGCACGTGACTGGCACGGTGCGTCCGGGCGAGCTACTGGCCATCATGGGCGCTTCCGGAGCGGGCAAGTCGACTCTTCTCGACATCCTCGCCCGAAAGGCCAAGACCGGCCGTGTGGACGGTGACATGTATGTGAACGGCAAGGTCGTCCCGAACGACATCTACCGACGTGTAACCGGATATGTCGACCAGGAGGATACCCTCCTGTCCACTCTGACGGTGTACGAGGCGGTGTTGCTCTCGGCCTTGCTCCGCCTTCCGAGGGAGATGAGCTACCAGGCCAAGGTGTTCAGGACGCTCGAGACGATGAACGAGCTGGGTATACTCGGGATCAAGGATTCGAGGATTGGCGAGTCAGGCAAGCGGTCGATCTCGGGCGGAGAGAAGAGGAGAGTGTCTATTGCGTGCGAGCTGGTCACGGGCCCGTCAATCTTGTTCCTCGACGAGCCGACGTCGGGTGAGTGTGTTGCATCATTGGCGATGGCGGAAGCTCATTTGCAGGCCTGGACTCGTACAACGCGTACAATGTCATCGAATCGCTCAAGACCCTCGCTAGGACGTTCCACCGCACCGTCATCTTCACGATCCACCAGCCTCAGTCCAACATTGTCGCCCTGTTTGACCGTCTCCTGCTCCTCGCCAAGGGCCAGATGGTCTACTCTGGCGAATCGGTTCGCGCCCAAGAGCATTTCGAAAAGCTCGAACACCCTTGTCCGCCTGGATACAACATTGCCGACTTTTTGATTGACCTGACCGTCGAGGCGTCCGGCGACCATCGGGGCCACAAGGGCAAGGCAAACGGTCATGTGTCTGGTACCAGGACGTCATCCCGGGATGCGGAGAACGGGTTTGCGAGAGACGCGGCGGGCGGCTCTGACCTGGAGGATGAAGAGGAAGGAGACGACACCGCGGGGAGGTCGACTCTGCTTGGTCAGATCTCCAAGAAGGCTCAACGCATCCTGGGGGCTTTCACTACAGGTGGCGACTCGGCAAACTCGTCCGGGACGTCGACTCCGGATGCGAGCCAGGTTCCCGAGAAGCTTGCGTCGCTCGTCTTGGCGTGTCGAGCGAGTGACGATGCCAAGATCGTCGAGGCGGAGATTACGAGGATCCAGAATGGCCAGAGCCCCGATGGCACGGACAGCAGGGATGTGAGCGAGGAACTCGAGGTACGAGGGTTCAAGAAGGCGGGCTGGTGGAGGCAGTTTGTGCTCCTCTCTGGCAGGGCGTTCAAGAATCTCTACCGGTGAGTTGACACGACACGCGCCGGCACCCTCGGATTCTGAACGAGAAGCAGCGGACGCTGATGCGGACGGTGGTAGGAACCCCCTGCTCATGGCCACGCACTACGCCGTGGCAATCATCGTCGCCCTCTTCTGCGGCTTCTTCTTCTACCACGTCACGAATGACATCCCCGGATTCCAGAACCGACTGGGCTTGTTCCTGTTCATCCTCTCGCTGTTTGGTTTCTCGTGTCTCAGCTCGCTTGGAATCTTTGCCAACGAGCGCATGCTCTTCATGCGTGAGAGGTGAGTCGGGTCGGGTCCATTTCGCAAGCAAGACTCCGGTCCATCGACACCTTGTCGGTCCGCCCGATTCCGTGCACCCGCTGATCCCAACCCAGAGCCAATGGCTACTACTCCGCCTCGGCCTACTTCCTCTCCAAGGTCCTTTTCGACATCCTCCCCCTCCGAGTCATCCCGCCCTTCATCCTTGGATCGATCGTCTACGGCCTCGCGGGTCTCAACCCGGAGGTCTCGAGCTTCTGGAAGTTCATCATGACGCTCGTCCTGTTCAACTTGACGGCCAGCGGCGTGGTGCTGTTCTTGTCGGTCGCGGTGCCGGATCATGGGGTGGCGAATCTGTTGGGGAGCTTGGTGATGCTTTACAAGTGAGTGGCGGCGCGGTCTTGGGAAGGGTGACACGATGTCATCATGAGCTGCTATGGTCGGCCCTGCTGATACACCCAGCCTGCTGTTCGCTGGTCTGCTCATGAATTACGACCGCGTGCCAGAGGGGCTCAAATGGATGCAGACGACGTCGTTCTTCCATGCGGGGTACGAGGCGTTGCTAGTCAACGAGCTACGATACCTCCAGCTCATCGAGCGCAAGGTGAGCAGCGATAAAAACCGGGATCAGGGCGTGGGTCCAACTGACACGATCAGTTCGGCTTGGACATCCAAGTACCATCAGCGACGAGTGAGTGGCGCGCCGCTACTCGACGTGGAGCTGTCTCTGGGTTTCGCTGACCGCCTTAGTCCTCTCGTCGTTTGGGTTCCACGCGCAGGCGTTCTGGTGGCCCGACACGGCGCTCCTCGTGATTGTGTTTGCGGTGTCTACGCTGGCGAGCTACGTCATATTGGAGGTGTTTGTCAAGGAGAAGCGATGAGGAGGACGGTGAGATTGATTATTGGCTGGTGGGCGGATCGCCAGAATGCTGGGCGGTCGTTCAGGCGCCACACAGAGGTTGGGCGGCGGGTCAGCGAGGGTGACTGGTGATCGATGGACCAAGTTGAGTCTCGCGGACAGGAGGATAGTGCGCTTGACAGTCGTCGCGAGTTGGAGTGGTGTATCGCGGTGTAGCATATGTAGGAGGAGGAGAAGAGCATTTATGATACCCCATTGATTCGTGCTGCGTTGAGATTACCTGCGTGCCACTGTTGTATGACGCCATGCCCGGACACGTTGTCCGGGGCCAAAACAAAAACCAATCAACTGAGTGTGACGAGTGACGTGAGTGAAAGCAATGCATGCACCTTTGATGCATCGTCTGTCTGACTCATCAGAACTCGTACCGTCGTCGTTCGTCGTCCCACACATGGACAAGAACCGGTAGCAGGACGCACTCGGCTGGAATTAGCTCTCCCCCCCCCCCCCCCCCCGGGTTCTCGCTGCATCATGCTCCCTCCGCCGCCCGCGTTGAGGCAGGCCTCTTATGCCTATCCTCACGGCCGACGCCCGAGTTTTGCCCAGAGCACAAGGAGCGACCTGGACGTGGACGCGGACCTCGAGGAGGACGAGGAGGGTCTGGGTAACGGCGCAGTAAGCGATATGGGAGACGGGTCGGCGGGGGAGGACGAGGAGGAGTGCGTGAGGAGGACGGAGGAGTGGGAAAGGGAGAGGGGTTTGGAGGAGACGTTGGAGAAATTGGGGTTTGGTGAGTCCTCTGGTCCAGACGCAGGGCAGAGGTAGACAGAGGTGGACGAGGCGCATGCGGGGAAGTGAGAAGGATAAGCGAGAAGTGAGAAACTGACGAAGGATAGGAGCGTATCATTGGCGATTACTCGTGGGTTGACGAGATCCGAGGTTGGGTAGGGGACTGGGAACACGCTGATGGAGCATCAGGCATTGTGTGGATTCGGGTGGATGAGCGATAACTCGGCGCTGCAGTGTATCGGTGAGTGCGGCGCAAGAACTCCCTTCTGAACTCGGCACTCGGTACCGAAGGCCAGATGAGCGGAGGTGTCACTGATGATGCGCAGCTGTGATCCTGCCGAGAGTGCAGATTCACTACGATCTCTCTTCCAAAGTCGTCGGGCTGCTCTCAGCAAGCACAATGGCGGGGGTGAGTGCAGTGCCGGTGTCTTGGTCTCTACCTCCCCAAAAGCAGGTGTGATCATCGCTCACCACGCTCACGCTTGGATAGATGATGATCGGAGCAGTCGGATGGGGTACCATCTCTGACCTTCTTGGTCGGGCCCTTCCCTTCAACGCGACTCTCTTCCTCACTGCAGTGTTTGGGATTGGGGCGAGCTTCGCTCCGAACTTTGGGGTGCTGTGTGGTTGGATGTTCCTCCTGGGCAGTGCTGTTGGGTGAGTCAAGTGCGATGTCCTTGCCATGCTCACGTCGCAGAGGGTCCATGCCGACCGACGGAACACTGTTTCTCGAGAACCTCCCACACAGCAAACAATACCTCCTCACGCTCCTATCCGTCTTCTTCTCGCTCGGGGCGGTGCTCTCCTCACTGGTCAGCTACGTCTTCCTACCCGGAGCGAGCTGTGTGCGGTACGAGGGGTGCGACGTTCAAGGCGGAGCGAACGATGGATGGCGGAGAGTGCTGTTTGTTCTGGGCCTTTGCGTGAGTCGTCGGTTCATCTCCTCCCTGCTAGGATGCCGCAATGCGTCATTCCAAACCGTGTCTTTCCGTGGATCTCGTCGCTGATCGATGCAGAATCTTGCTTGCGCTTTCGCCCGCTGGTTCTTGTTCCGCCTTCACGAGTCACCCCGGTATCTCGTTTCGCGGGGACGTGAAGCCGATGCGATCGTGGTGCTCCAATCGATTGCAGATTACAATAACCACGACATTGATATCCAGCATGCCGACGTTCTGGTTGATCCAGCACCGTGTGCTTCCAACAAGGAGGACAGCGTCAGCCCCGGCGAAGAACGCAAACCCGATGACAGATCACCACTTGCATTGGACGATATTACCGCTGGGGAGCGCTCGCCTTTACCCCGCTATCCCGATTTGGAGGACGACGACGACTCGCCGAAGAGCGGTACCATGTACGATTCCGTCGGAATGGGACCCCCTCCAACACGAAAGTACCCTATCCGAACAGGCTCGGCGTTCTACTCCAGCAGCGTGGCCAACTCGCCCGTCGAGAGGACGAGCAACGCTTTTGACGAGTCGTTTGCCCGCGCCGCGGGGATCGGGGAGGAGGAAGAGGGTCTGGTAGATGGGAAACCTGCTGCGGCGCATCATCATCATCACAAGAAGAGGAGACGGACTGCGACGGGAGGGATATGGGAGAAACCTGCAGAGGCCTGGGTTAGCTGGAAGGCGCAGATCGGCAAGCTGTTTGTGCCAAAGTGGAGGCGGACCGTGATCCTCATGTGGATCATATGGGGATCCATGTCGTTCTGTGAGTGAAAGACCAGAAAGTTGGAAGGTCTGGCTTTGTGATACAGCGCTGAGACGGTCGTAGCCTACACCATGTTCAACGTGTGGTTGCCGGCCGTGCTGGAGGACCGCGCCGAGGGAGAAGGCGATCAGGCGATCCGAGTGGCGCTGAAGGAATTTGTGTTGTACTCGCGTGAGTCGGGTGTGTCGTATGGGTCTCATTAGAGCTCCTCACTGATTCCTTTAGTTGCAGGATGTCCGGGCTCCATCGTGAGTATTCTGGCGGATCCCAAATCAATTGCGCTTCCACTTGCTCACGTGTCAGGTCGGCGCATGGATGATTCAGACCAGGCTGGGACGCCGCAAGTCCCTCGCGCTGTGTACACTCGCCACGGCACTCTCCACTTTTGCGTTCATCAAAGTCAAGGCCGACTGGGCGGTGATTGTCAGCTCGATGATCATCTCCGCGGCGGCCACGGCGATGTACGCTGTGCTCTGTGAGTGGCGTCTGTGTGTTCCCCCTCTGTCTGTGTTTTCCCCTCTTGCTCACTCGAGATACTTGGGCGAGGCCATCCTGTCGGTTGCGAAGTGACCTCGGTGAAACCTAAGGCGACCGCTGAGCCGTCGCAGATGGGATGACGCCCGAGACTTTCGGGACGAGTATCCGCGGGACAGCATGCGGGACCTCTGCAGCGCTCAGTCGATTGTAAGTTCTCCACACTGCAGGCGGGCGTCCGACATTTGGCTGACGGTGACAGGACCGGCATCATGGCCCCCGTTTCGGCCGGATTCCTCCTTACCATCTCCCCGTCGTTACCGGTGTTCGTATCCGCCGCAATCTTCGTGCTCACCGCGGCGTGCAGCCTTGCTCTCCCCTTCGAGCGGGTTGCTGAGATAAGGTCGAGAGGAGCCGGGGCGGCGATGCACTGAGGCGGACCAGCCGGGAGCGAATTCAGCCTGCGAACATAGGTTCACGGCAGGACAGAGTCGTCGGACAACATGACCGAGGAAGACACCGTGTTTCCGCGGTCAAAGATTTGTGTACATGTGTACATCACTTCACATCTGTATCTGATAGATGCATGCCCATGGCCGACGACCACTGACCAATGACCAATAAGATGGCTCGAAAACTGCTGCAGTGGTCAAGCAGCGAGTTTACGTGACAGCATGGCTGTCGAGGATCTATGTCGGGCTGATTATCGGCCCATCGGATCAGGCCGAACAACGACGGCTTCGCCGCCAGCACGTCAATGATAACCATGACTCGTTGTCTCTTCACCATTCGCGTTTACACGATGCAATAACAGGACTGTTCACGTACATTGAGCTTGTCCAAGGTCACACAATGGACGTCTCACCCAATACAGCCGTGCGGATAGCCATTCTCGGCGGCGGAATCGCCGGTGCTACAGGTGAGTACGAGACAGGCTGATCGTACAGTACGGATACAGTATCTGTTCCTCGCAACCCCGATATCCGGGATCACCGCTGACCCCGATAAAGCTGCGATCGCCCTGGGGAAGCTGGCCGGTGTTGAGATAGAGGTGTTTGATCAGGCTCGAGAGTTGAGAGAGATCGGAGCGTCGATCGCGCTGCAGCCTTGCGCGCTGCGATGTCTCGAGAAGCTTGGATTGGGGGAGGAGGTGGAGCGGCTGGCATATCGACACGGAGAGCATCCGCTAGTGCGTGCATTCCCAACGGGGATTGGGGCTCCCCGAGACTTTCTTTGGGTGCCGTGAAGGCTGATACAAGCGGGACGGCGGCACTGATAGATTTACAGGTACACAGACACTGGCGGACCTCCGAGGTGATCGAGACTCCGCTCCCTAATCCTCTTCCGATCAGATCACATCAAATGGCCCGGTTTTACCGCGTGCATCTACACCAACTCCTTGTGTCGCACATCCCTCCCGACCGGATCCACCTCAACAAGCGGGTCGCGAATGTCCGATGCGGTGAATGTAGTCGCGGCGTGATCGTGGACTTTGAGGACGGGACGAGGTGGGAGGGCGACGCGGTAGTTGGAGCGGATGGGATACGGAGTCGGACGAGGAGCTGCTTTTACCCGGACTACGAGATCTCGGCGGGAGAGCTGGTCACTCTCAGGCAGGTGTTTGCTGCTAGTAAACTGGAGGGGCTGGACGGGATACCGAAGGAGAGCTGTCACTGGCCTGGACCGGACCGTCAGCTGTTCACGAGTCCGCTTAGTGGGTCCAGAGCACCGTCCGGAGCGCGTTGCGCGTTGCGCCATGTTCGTTTGTGACTTGACTGACAAGTGACACACCCAGAGGGCGACCTGTTCTCCATCGTGGCATTTCTTCCGACACACCTGTTACGCTCTCCGGAGCCTCGCGACAACTCGACTCGCAGTTGGGGCCAGACCGGCTCCACGGCCGAGTTGACAGGGTACTATGCGGACTGGCACCCCTCCATCGCGGCGCTCGCTCGGGTCACTCCCAGCATCAACGTTTATCCGGACTATCACGGCCCGGCGCTACCTTCGCTGGTCGTGGGTGACGGGCGGGTCGTGCTCATTGGCGACGCGGGACATCCACACGGGGGAGCATTCGCCGCTGGAGGGACACTGTCCATCGAGGACGCGTACACACTCTCACTCTGTCTCGCTCACGCCACGTCTACGTCCCATTCGCACGCCACAGATACAGATGCGAATACAGCCGGCCCCGAGTCGGCCACGTCCCGCCCCGTCGCTGGCGAGAAGGACCCGCAGGACCGGAATCCGAACCCTAAGGAAAGCGCCGTGCGCCACGCGTTCGAGCTGTTCGACGCGTGCAGGAGGGAACACGTGAACAGACTGGTGGCTGCTGCCGAGAGGCTTCGTGCGCAGAGAAGGGCCGACGAAGGGAGGATGCTGAGCGACGAGGAGATCACCCAGCGGGTGCATAGACGGCAAGATGTGGGTTGGCTCGCGGAGAACGACGCGGAGAAGGTATTTCGCGAGGTACTCGCGAAGAGGGGTTGTGGGGATACGAAGAATTGATACGAATTGAGGGGCGCTTTCGACGCCAAGAAATCCGTCACGAGACTCAATGAAGGTCACGAGATCATGCACTTTAGCTCAAGTTGGACTGGATCCACTTGAATGCAGTTGATCCAGGTCCATCCCAGGTTCGGATCATCCTGGTTCCTCGGCAGAAGCATGGATAAGACCATGGGAACAGGTACGGCACGAACGAGCAGTAAGACGTACTCACTGGGCGGTCACGAGACCATTGCTCGTGTGAAGATCCAGAGGTACGGAACATGCGAGGAACCGGATCCAACTCAACGCAGTTGACTCGCTCAGGCTCAGGTTCCATGTTCCCGACTTTGGGGATGGACGTGATCACCTGACCGGGTTTGCCCCACTGTATCCCCGCTCGGCTCCACTCTCGGCCGCGCGAGGACGACGACTCGAAGACACGACGACACGACGACGGACGACGCGACGACGCGACGGCACGACGGCACGACGACAACTGACACCACAGCGGTCGGCTTTAGCCGTACACATCCGATTCTGCGTAGTTCGATCACTAGCTAAACTGTCACCGTTCACACGACGGTATTGGCAAATGCCGAGTTACGGCTCGAGGACTACGATAAGCTGTCCAGGTGACGCCTTGTACCGCCGGGCGTACTAATACGTGCACCTCAAACCCCACTTCTTCTCGAACATTACAAACCAGGAGCGCAGATGCCACCGGTTCCAAAATCCGCCACCCGCAATTTCGTACCTGTTCACGTCTTTGTATTCGTGTTCTATCGAGCACGTCGTCTGGTCGTGTGATCGTGAGACTCGACTCCACGACATCTGTGGAAGCAAAATAGTGGTTTGCGCGCACAACGGATGATTTTTCGGGGGCGTGCGGATACTTGATCTGCAATTTTGTCGCGGAAGACATTTTGGGGTCGACGGCGGATTGGGATCTTCTGTGGGAGACTTGGAATCCCGCTCCGCGCTCCTGCAATGATGTGGCGGTTCGGTGGGCATGAGCCTGTCCACATAAGCAACTTGTGCACTACCACCGACGACATGTTGAAATGGGATCCACTCCATGCCAGGCCATTCCGGGTTCTTTTCCCGCGCGTGGCGATCCGCAACACCCCAGATCGCTCGAGTCGTTGCCGCCGGACAGGACGCCGCGACGGACGAACAGATCTGGGCCTCGTGGCGTTGGTTCTAGACGTTTGGGAGGCTTCTGCGCTTCTCGGACATGAACAGCCGCAAGTCCGAGATCCGATTGCTTATTGTCCAACGCTTCGATACTGCAGCACGAGCAGTGGCGGAGACGGAAAGGTCAGTCACCGAAGCCGATCGAAAGTCCAGACTCTCGGACTCTCGGACTCTCGGACTCTCGTACTCTCGAACTCCAGCCGCCTCATTCCATTACGCAATGCATGGACACAGATCGCTACTCGTCGGCCGTTCGCCACCCCCTCCGGATGGGTCGGTCGAGGCGTGACCGAAGCGAGGTGAGGTACTGGTCAAGCAGGGTGACTAACGACCAGGTACAGTATGCGTGCGTCGGAAACACGAGGGCGTGCAGAGACGACTACAGCGTGGAGAAGTGGAGACCGCGTCGGGCGACCGGGGTGGCACTGAGCATTGACCGTTTCGTCGGGAGTTGTGGCTGGTGGCGCAGATGCGGATCGCTGTTTTGTTGGTTGGCTGGAGCGGTCGAGGCCCACCGAACCAAAGCAAAGCCTGGATGATGAGTGAGACCGTGTATATCTCCGGTGATCCGGGAAAGAACAACGGACCACCCGACGAACCAGCTACAACAAGGCGAATCGGACTTTAGAGCCGTTGGCAACTTGGAGGTGCGGGATGACCAGCCTCGCGACGCCGTGTTCGACTTGGATCTGGACGACGAATGCGAGATCCGTGGCGCGTGAAGCAACGTCTCAGCTGATTCAGAATGGTCGGTCGATTCCTGACCGTCTGATCGCTTGCACGCGCTCTGTTTGAGTTTTCTGTCTGTTTTGTTGGCGACCCATCAAGCCTGCCGGCCCACAAGCGGGGGGAGCGACCGTCGGGCAGGCGAGTAAGAAACCCAGGAAACGGCGAAAGGAGGTGAATGCGGTACCGTGGTACCGTCGATCCGCCACGCCCCTCGGGTGCGTGCGCGCAGGAACGCTAGGTGGCGCGCGGAGGATATCGAGGGGGCCTCGTGGCGGCGGAGGCGGGCAAAGGGTCAACTGAACCACCGATGTGGTAGACTTCCTGAAGCAGCTGCGGTGGTGGGTACATGCCGAGAAGAGTGACCAACTCATGCACCCGAAGCCCGTCAATTGGTGTGGGGTACAGTACCGCCCCCCTGCGCGCGTGATCATTACACTCGCTACTCGGCTCCGCTGCTGATGGCAATCATGCCATGCCGCACCAGCGTCTGATGTGACGATGGCTCTGCCGGCAATCGCCCTCCCCTCCGCCCGGCGCCCGCTGCCACCACCGCCGCTGCCACCACCGCCGCCGCCGTGGTCGTTGCGAGCGCCAACATCAGGCGCGTGCCATGACCTTCAAGCCCCAGCGGAAAGAACATTCTGGCGAGGTGATATGTGCAATGGCAGGTGAATATCTCTGGGGGCGCTCACTTCAGAGTTCAGACGTGCACGCCGAGGCGCATGGCTGATCCCCTGTCTGATGGATTGGATTACTTCGCCTGATCGCTAGTGAAACGAGGTGCTGCAAGGTCGGTCCCTCACGACGCAATGGTCGTCGGATTAGATACTGTATGATCTGCTTCCATATCCCGCCCACTGGGATGGTGCGACGCGGGCTGTGGTCAGAACTTCGCGTGCAAAGGGTGCGTCACTCTGAAGTAGAGCCCCTTTGTTTGTACGATGTTTTCCGTCGGGCTCTGCGGGAGTCTAGAATGGTTGTGACTGCCCAGGGGTCGAGCGATTCTGTGCCAGAAGACCCTGTAGGAGCTCTAACCGTCCAGTTATTCTGACCGGAAACGGAGAGCATCCGAACCCTTACACTTGGAATGTCCTGACCGGTGTTTCTACGCCACGCCCTCACGCCCTCGTCTCAAAACGGCTCACGGGACGGTCTGGCGGACGCTCTGGTCTGTAATTAAGACGAAACGCGCCTCACCTTGACGTAGAACACAGCAGAATACGAATGCCTCCACTTGAGAAACCACTTTAGAAGCCGATGAGACGCTTGCGGCCGCGGTTTGGCACCGGTGAGACTGTGCTTGAATGCGAGGAATGAATTCGGCATACAGGC
Source organism: Saitozyma sp. JCM 24511 (assembly GCA_001600855.1). NCBI lineage: Eukaryota > Fungi > Basidiomycota > Tremellomycetes > Tremellales > Trimorphomycetaceae > Saitozyma > Saitozyma sp. JCM 24511. The sequence goes on along the minus strand of BCLC01000013.1, from coordinate 276,271 downwards.
GATGGCGCCTGCACTGAATGATGCCGATTTGGAAATCATTGGGGCTCGGGAAGCAAGCTGCTTGCGAGATCAGATTTGCATCGCATGCATCGGTGGAATGGATCATGGTACTGCGGGTACTCGGGACAGTGTTCGGCCTCCCCGGCGATGCGAGGAAGCGCGGAGGGGTGACGCGGTGCCACGTCGACGAATCTGGGACAGATAGCGTTTCGCTGCGCCGAAAGCAAGGAGCTTCTTTTGAGGAGCGAGCATGAGAACTGACGAGAGCAACGTAAACGTCTCGCGCGACTGGAGGCTGCGAGACGTCCGAGAGACCGAGCTGCATCGCGGCGGGGCGGGGCGCGACGCGCAAGCCACCCTTGATCGGCGCTAGAGATGGTTTCTTTGCGACTCGCGAGCAGGCGTCATGGGTTGGAACTTGGTGTCGTGGCGATCAAGGCTCACACTACGACAACTTGGACCCAGAGCGACCCCAGTTCCTATGTGGAGGCGAGACGCGGACCTGTGCGTCGTCACGCCTTGGCGGCGGCCTTGAAGATCAACAGTAGGGGTGATAAGGCTGGAGCGCAGCCAACTGTGCCGCGTCACCGGGGCTGGTGGGTCAAACACGGCACGACTGTGAGAAACCGTCCTTGATGCTGCGACATTCCTGCATCGCATAGGCACGCTGCTCGCGGCACGTTTAGTCTGATGGATCGGAGATGTTCTCGGATTGCCCCATGCAAAGCGTTGCGTCGACGCTAATAGCCCTCGCGGAATCGGAGCAGCGGCATTATTGTTGGCCTGTGAGGAGCAGGAATGTCGTGGGTACGTCGTTAATGTGGGGGGGTGCCTGGTGTCGGTGAAGCCTGTTTCGAGCTGCCCGTTGGAAATTCCTCGGGGGCGGGCGGGAGGTCGGTCGGGAGCGAAAAGGCGAGACAAAGCCAAGGCGAACAGGGAGGATGAGACTCTGACAGATTGGAGATGACCCGTGGCATGCCGCATGTGACGGTCACGACGCGAGGAAGCCACCTGGGAAACCCTGATTGCAAAAAGTCCTAATGGGATCTGCCACCGGGACATGGCATTGGAGGAGAACAGTAGTGGATCACGTCCGTTGCACATTCCCGTGGCAGCTACCAGGAACCGAGACCAAGATGTTCTATGCTCCTGGTGTCCTTGGAGGTTGGGGCTTGATTGGATAACATGTTACCGTCAGACGGTGGCGGTGGCGGTCTTGCGCATTCCTTCCGAGAACAGCAAAGGTCCCAAAACAGCGGGAACGGGTTCATTCTTCAGGCTCAGCTGTGCAGGGTGCGCCGCCGCTGCGCCGCCGGTGCGTCGCCCGTCCTCAGGGCACACGGTGTCACTTTCCAGATTCGTAAAAGTGCGATCGCGCTGGTTCATTTGGGCTGACGAACACTACGCTTTTCCGCCGACAAGATCGCGTAGTACGGTGTCTCGTCACGTCGCCAAAAGTCAAGTCTAGAACCGCTCAGGGAAAAGCTGGTGGCGCTATCGGTGCTTTTTTTTTCTCACAGCCCGTTCTCTGTTTTGGACTGGTCTGGTACGAGCTTTCATGCGCACAGGGCGAGAGCATGAGCATGTCGTAACAGCACGTACGCTAACCAAGTCGGTTGGGGGGGGGGGGGGGGGGTTACGTGCCGTTCCCTGCCCCTGAAGCAGAAAAAGGCTATGAGAGTTCAGGAGGGTTCCTGCCCGACGGGGCGAGGGCGAGGGCGAGGGGCAGGGGTTGTTAGCCACGGGAGGGAGAGCTGCGAAAAGCAAAAGACTGGAGGCTAACGATCTCTGCGGAGATACGACTCCCGGGCGGCGAAGCGCGAGTGATAGTAGTACGTTTGGGTGGGAAGGGGCAAAAGAGAGCACGTACGTCGCTGGGCACGACCACTGACACTCGGCGTGGATCATCTGTCTCTTGTACGAGTAAAAGGAACGAGCGGTGCGACACCTGTACTGGCCACCACCGACGACCTCGTACAAATCGCCCCCTCCTCGACTACTCTCACCATCTCCCCCACCCACATCATCTCGCAGATATCACGACGGGACATCGACCGCATCGTCCCCTTTGTTCATAAACACTCTCACGACGGATATCCACCCCTGCATCTGTTTGTACATAACCGACCGTTGACGTGTTTACGACCCACGCCCTTATAATCGACGTGGCCACACCACCTACTCGTGCACACCTCGCCACTTCGAGCCACAAACAACCCGCCGCATCGACTCGCTCGCCATGTCTTCGTCGTCACACCCGGCCGCTGGCTCGCCCAGGTTCATCGACAATGGTCGCATCGAGCTCGTGTCTGTCATTGGTACCGGCGCATACGGCGTGGTCCACGTCGGTGTCGATGCCAGCGTCAACCCCCCTTGTTACCGAGCGGTCAAGTGCTTGAGACGGCATGGCCTCGACGCACGACAACGGCACTTTCAACGGCGAGAGATTGCTCTGCATCGTCTGGCCTCTGCTCACTCGTCCATCGTCACCATGGACAGGCTCGTCGAGGAGGGTGACTACCTCTACGTCGTCATGGACTTTGGAGAGGACGGGGATTTGTTTGCCATGATCACCGACCGACAACGCGTGAGTTGATCGACGCACCGCTCCGTGTCGATGCTGACTGGGTGCAGTACGTTGGCGACGACGAGCTCATCCGCAACGTCTTCCTGCAATTGCTCGACGGCGTCGCCTACCTTCACCACCTCGGCATCTCGCACCGTGACATCAAGCCCGAAAACATTGTCTGTTCGCAAGGAGGCGAACGCGTCCAGATCTGCGACTTTGGCCTGGCGACGTCCGAGGCCGTGTCGTCCGAGTTTGGATGCGGCTCCACCTTTTACATCGCCCCCGAGTGTCTCGGAGACTGGTACCCCGACGTCGCCTCGTACCCTACCAAGGCCGGAGATGTTTGGTCCCTCGGTGTCATCCTTGTCAACCTTGTCTGCGGACGCAACCCCTGGCGGATCGCCTCACCGTCCGACGAGTCTTTCAACGCGTTCTTGCAGGACCCAGAATTCCTCCGGCGTATACTCCCCGTCTCGAGCCAATGTCTCGACATCCTCACTCGCATCTTCACCGTCGACCCCGCGGAGCGCATCTCACTGTGCATGCTCCGACACCTCATCGAGCAGATCGACTCGTTCTCGATGGGCGAGGAGGAGCTCCGCGCTGCCCACGCCACGGCAAAGGGCGACGCTGTGGAGTTTGAGGAGTGGATCGACGACGAGGCGGTGTTCTCGTTTGACCAAGAGACACCGTCCCTTCGCGCCGACTCTGGTTCGCCTTCACCACCTACCAACCGGTCCAGGTCGGGTTCGTCGGACTCTTTGCCACCAACGCCCTTGCTCAGCGCCGAGGGCGCTTCTTGCCTGCCCGACCCGGCTCAAACCGCTGGGCAGGTTTGGGAACTCTTTCAGAACACCGACAAGGCCCACTACGACGGTAGCGAGCTTCGTGCTACTCCCGTCGTCGCCGGCGCCTCGCCCTTTTTCCAGTGATGCCATCCTGGCTCCTTCGCTCGCCTCATTTCGCCTACTTGTCGCATCTTCGATCTCGTCTACCAACCAGCATTGTTCCGTTTGACCATCAACCAAATAATACCAAAGACATCACTGCATTTGTACACGGTACACGTTGTTCAACCATGGGTTTCCATCTCCGTTGCATAGTTTCTATCAATGATATGACTTGTACGAGCCATGCATCTGGTCTATGACTGGCGCTATATCCTGCAGATCGACGGGTGCATCCAGGTGGCAAGATGGCGTGGCAGCAGGTTGGGCATAGAAGCTCGCTTCGCCGAAGCCATCCTCGGGGGGGATAGAGTTGAGTTGAGCTGCGCAAGTTGCGCGAGTTGCGTTGCGACGCTCCTGTCTCGAAGTGGCAAGCGATTCGTGACGTGCGCAATTGTCGACGTGTTCCGGGCGCGGGTCGGACCCATTATTCGCTTGTTCGGGTCCATGTCATCAGGGCGCTAATGAGTTGACAGCGAAGCCACGGACGAATCGATTCCAGGAGCACGAAGCGGGCGGGAACGGCCGATTTCTTGCGGATCAGCGGACCCGGTGTCAGGCAGGTGGCGGCGACCTTGCTCCGGTAGAGAAGGGAGGAAACCTCGGCCGCGTCGAGACTGACGCATGTGGCGAAGGAGAGTGCGTATGTGCTTGGCATGCGACAAGCTCAGTCGCAACAGGCGCTGAGGCTGTGGGGCGGGCTTTGAGTGGATCGACCTTGCGGGGTAGAATTGGAGGTGGTCGAAGAAAGAGCAGGCGAAGCGTTCGAATCGCCGAGGCGTGCGAAGGCGAACCTACAGACACCTCCTCCTGGCGGGCAGGGGCGAGTGGCACCCCGCCGCGATCCCCCTGCCACGTACTTGAACCATGCTCCGACAGAGCGGCCCTCGTCCGCAGAGTACATGCTCACAGCTATGCGCGGCTGACTATTCCCCCGTCTGCGTCGCGATGATCGTCGCCATGCAGATCCTGATGGGACAGCCGTCTCCTCGGCACCTTGTTTGAAGATCTTGGGGGGGGGGGGGGGGGGGGGGGGGGGGGGGG